>VZTR01007005.1:13392-44122 GCA_013400775.1 Chaetops frenatus | reverse complement strand
TTTGGTTTGGTTTTTTTGTTTTTCTGGCACCTTTCCTTGTATTGGTGCTCTGTCCACCATTCCTACAGTCTTGTCAGCTCTTGGAGCTTGTCATTAGGGCAGCCTGCAAGGAGTGCCTTTGTGAAAATCACTTAAGTGACTTTAAAGAACTAATGGGCACTCTGGAGACCTGTGCTGCCTGTTTCTGAATCGTGCTGGTTCATAACTCTCTTCCTACCCAAGAAGCTCCATAAAATATGCATCGTTTGAAAATTTCAGCACTTTCTTTCACGAGTGAGTTCTGTAGTGCCAGCACAAACTTACCTGCAGCATGCAAGCTTAGGGAATAGAGTTGTAGAATAGTTTAGGTTGGAAGAGACCTCTAAGATCATTGAGTCCCACTGTTATCCCAACACTGCCAAGTCCACCAGTAAACCATGTCCCTAAGTGCCACATCTACACATATTTTAATTACCTTTGGGAATTCTGACTCCACTGCTGCCCTGGGCAGCGTTTTCCAGTTCTTGGCACCCCTTTTGGGGTAGAACTTGTCCCTAATACCCAGCCTCTGCTGGCGCAGCTTGAAGCCATTTCTTCTCATCCTGTCCCCAATTACCTGGGAGAAGAGGCTGATCCCCACCTGGCTACACACTCCTTTCAGGGAGTTACAGAGTTATAATGCCCCCCTGAGCCTCCTTTTCTCCAGGATAAACATCCCCAGCTCCCTCAGCTTCTCCTCATCAGACTTGTGCTCCAGACTCTTCCCCATCTCCATTACCCTTCTCTGGAGACTCTCCAGCACCTCCATGTCTTTGTTGTAGTGAGTAAGACGTTGTAGTCGTTTACCCTTGTTTTTGGTCCTGACTGCAGCAGGTTGGGCTTTTTTCATTATTATGTAGATTGAATTTATGGAACATAAACTTTCAGAACAAAAGTACATAACAGAAATTTTCGTAGTCTGATTCAAGGGCTTCTGGATACTATTTGAAAACCAAACTGAAAACCAGATCAACTCTGACAATGCAGACAACTACTTCAAGATGTCACTCTGAGGTTTTTTGCATAAATTTTGTGTGAATGAATTTTCAGAGAGACATAAAAAGAGAAAGGTTATCAATAAACTCATATGTTTTCATTCTCATTTTCTTCATGGTGGTACCCCAAAACTGCATTTCTCTATTATTTTTAGGTTAGCAGTTCTTAAATTATTTAGTAAGAGATATTATTAAATAAACATAATTTATTTGGAGTTTGAAATCTGCGAATTTGTTTCACAGTGAGTGTATTCTGCTCTAGATGATACTTGTTTTTCATTAAATTTTAATAGAATTATGCTGCAAGTTAAATTATATTCAGATGCCATTTTACGAAGAGCTAGATTAAGTCATAGAAATTTCACCTTACACTTCTAATCCATTTCATTAAAGTTTTCACCAAAATAAGAGGCACCAGACACTAAAGTTGCCACATGAATGAGCGTGGAAAGTTCAAATTACATTGAGTAATCTACTCCTAGGAAAGCGTCTGACACAGCTGTAATTTTTAACTGTCCCTTATTGGCTTGGGTTTAATTCCTGGGTAAAAACATAAGAACATTCAGGCAAAAGGGCAG
Source organism: Chaetops frenatus (assembly GCA_013400775.1). Lineage (NCBI taxonomy): Eukaryota > Metazoa > Chordata > Aves > Passeriformes > Picathartidae > Chaetops > Chaetops frenatus. The sequence continues at coordinate 42,531 of VZTR01007005.1, read as the reverse complement.
TCATTGATGCAAAACAGTGGCAACTTCAGGCATATGTCTCCCACGACGTTGTTCTCTGTGTACCTCCAGATGCCCAGCACATCTGTCATTCCATCTTCACAGCCCGAGTGGTAATGAGCAGCAGAGACACTCAGCAGCAGTATCTGATTAAGTGCATCAGTCAAGACAGGTCCAGTTTTAGCTTCATTCTGCTTCGGAGTGGTGTGACTTCACTGTTTGATATGCCATGTTTTTGACAGCAGGAATGCCAAAGTTAAACAAACCTTGCTGAGTTGTAAGCTTGCTTTCTCTGTGCTTGTTTTTCCTGGGACTTGGGGGTTGTCAGCATGGGCTTGTACGTGATGAAGTAGTTGTAATAGTTTCCTGTGTGAACACTTCTTCACACTCAGAAAGCATTTGTGTAACTTAGCTTGGACTGTTTTAGAAATGCTTATAAAAAGAGCTGGTTTGGTTGTCTGTTCAGTGCTTTCTTTTTTACAACAATTTTCCCATTATAGCATGTGAGTCCTTACTCTCAGACTGCCATCATCCAGACTTAGTTTTGTCTGTTTATAAGCAGATTCTGTGTATAGAAAACTACCTTGTCTGTTTGAGGAGGGGTAGTTAGAACAGGGGAAGAGGATTGCTTACTGCATTTGTATTGTAAGCAATTAGCAAGTTCTTGCAGTAGATCAGCTATCAAGGTTGCTCACTTTCTTGTGAGTGAAAGAGGAGAATATTCTTTACACAATGACTGTGTTTCAACAGTTTATTGACCTGTTGAAACACTCGCCCTTAAACTCTATCGTTTTGGTAATACTCAAACTAAAGGCATGTCTTGGCACAAAGTGAAGGTTTTTGGAAGAGTCATAATGTAGCAAGTGTGGAATTTATTCGTCTAGCATCATTCACACCTCCTGTCTGGGGCTGTAGTGTTTTGACTGTGAACAGTAGAGCGTGGCGGAAATGACAGGGCTCTTGCGCAAAGAGAAGAGAGCTGAGAGTAGAAACTGAAGACACAAATCAACGCTACTGGATTTCGTGTGACAGTCTTCAGTTGTAGAGTTCTACAACTCAGTCATTCTCCTCTTCTGGGAACTTCCAGACATTTTCACCTTGCTTCTGCAAAGCCCTGTGTGCCTCCAATGATGTTGAAAGCTGGCTATGTGTAGTTAGCACCTCGAGGTCGCCTTGTGTTGCATTGAACGCTGCACTCTTACTTGAGCAACACCAGTAGGAAACAAAAGTGGGGAAAAGCCTATTTTGTGGAAATCTCAGATAATACCTTTAAGTTAGGTGAGTCATGGTTGCTTATTAAGGGAGTTCAGAGTGGTGGAAGGGAAGCAGAAATTAACTGCTTAACAATCAAGTTAATTTTGAATGGATAAGTTGTTCAAAGTGAGGAAGAACTTATGTGTTTTTTTTTAATAAGTGAGACCATTGATAGTTAAAGATTAGAAAGCTCTTTCTTACAAAGGACTGGCAAAGAATGTTGTCCCCTGATGAAAAATCAAATTGATTTGTTAAGAGAGTAGAGCCTTTCTTTCATATACAGAAACCACGTAGCTTTAAACTGTCCTGAAGAAGTTTGTACAACACTCTTTTTTCATATATAGCTGAATCTTACAGATAACTTAAAATCTTCCCTTGCAACTGAAAGCAAAGGGTCTCCTATGTTGTTAGTCAAGTAGGATTTGTAGGGTACATTCAAGGGACATTTTTATCTTCACTAAAAACAATATGGAATTTGCTCTTAAAACCCAGTCATTTTGCTGAAGTTTATCAGCCATTTCTATCTAGAAGCTGATGAAATGTTGTCATTACACCGTATCTTCTGGTTATGCAGTCAAAAGTCTGGATATCACATATCCATGGTATATGTGATATGGGACATGGTATGTTACTTGTTGGGCTGGATCAGTTTTTCTAATAAAACTTTACAATGGCAGAATTACCTGCCACAGCAGCTAGAAGCTTCTGAGTATTGCTGCTGGAATTTCATGCAGTTTGTTACCTGAATCTCTTACCAGCCTTCTTTTTATTTAGTCTTAAAGACTGTCCTGGCTACACTCTCAGAACTACCTTCCTTTTCTATTCCTAGGGACTCCAGCACTATTCCTATCTGTGCTGTACCTCTTCTTCAGAAATCCATGGAAACCCTCAGGGTAGGAGTACCCTTTCTCTCTTCTGTTCCTTGTGGAATGTGCTCAGCAGTTATGATGGAAGAGAGGTTTTCCTCAGGCAGCACTGTTCCTAGTCTCAGGCCATTCCTCACTTCTTGGATAGTCTTGAACTGGTGGGCTCCCAGTCTAGACTTCCATGCCTGGACAACAGGATGCCTGGGATTTCTGAGTAAATCTGAAATTACTTGTTAACACTTAACTCATTGAAGGTAAAGGAAGGTAGGGTTATTTAACTTCACATTTAGATGGTTAAAAGAGACAGTCAAAATTTGGAGAGACAAAAGCAGAAGTAGAACTATACTTTGTATATTTAATTTTTAATGTGGCTCCAATAGGTTATCCCTCTCTGCTTTGTCTAACTAAAAAAGCTGCCAGGAGACTTCACACAGTGGGAATCCAGTCCATAGGTGTCACATGTCCAGGTGATGTACCCTGCACAGGAGGTTGTCCATCACTGAGGAGAGAGATTTTCTGCAGAATCCTCTGGCTATCTGACATTCATTTTCACCTCTTCTGAGATTTTCATACATTACAGAGCCTCAAGTTTAATCAGGACACCAGACTTTTCCCTGAGGGTAGTTCACCACTGCAGTCTCTGTGACTTTAAACATTCTTACCTCCAGTGCTATCAGCTGCCCAGACAATTAGCAATACTTCTTGCTAACTGTAAACAGAAAACCTGACAGTTGGCCTGAGGTTTTATTTGGCCATAAACAAAGCACTTAACCAGTAGTCTGCATGGAGTTTTTTGTTCAGATAGCTGTAGGGAAGGTTTTTTTCAGCACAAACCCCTTAAAAATGTAGATAATGAGAACTGTGCTTCATAGAAATAAGAATGCTGAAAACTATGTGAATGTACAAGGGAGATTAATGAATGCAGCTCATAAATAGCCCCTCATTGAGGAGATGGTTGCTGTAACTGAACAAAGATTGAGGGAAAAGCTGGAGTGGTGCTGCAGTGTGGGTTAGTGGGGTTAAGGTGGATTTTACAGCAGTGATAGCTCATTGCTGCTGTGTACAGCACACTTGTGCACAGTGGCTCGGTTCTAAATGTGGCTGGTGTTATTTTGTTTATTAATGTGGCATATTTCAATAGTACACATTATGTGTTACCAGGATCGAGGCATTTTTCAGGCTGACCCCGGAGAACGCATTTCTGGAAACCTGAACATGAAAACCGAGATACTTGCCATCTTTTACACTGAGAGATACACACATCCGGTGTGGCCACATTTTGTTAGGTACACAAGGTGCTGTGATTATTCTGTCTGCACTTGGGTCTAAAGGGCAAACAGCTTATTCATGACAAAGCTGTAGCTGGTGTGAACACAAGTTTTGGGACCCAGCTGCCAGGTTATCTATTCCTCAAGGGCAGAGTGTCTGGGTAACTGCTCCTCAGCAGTGGAGCAGGAACTCCACTGGAACTGTTGGACACCCAGTTAATGCTGGAAAACTGTCCCCTGCCACACAGTCATGGAGGTGATGCTGGAAAGGCTAGTTGGAGCTGTCTTTTCGGCCTGTGGATGTGCCCCAACTGGAATTAGGACATCCTCTTTCATGAGTGAGATGACAAGGGACTGCTGCAATATATGAAACAGGTCCTTTGTAAGACTTGGGAAATCCCACCACTGTAGAAGCATTTCTCAGGATTATTGGTTGGAAAAATGCCAGCAGCTGCTGTCAAACTGGCATCTTGTTTGGTTTTCAGGCCTGGCATTATTTATGTTGCTGGTATTTCCCTGGTAACATGGGCAGCTGGCATTCAAAGCTAGAGTGAGTGGAGACGCATTAGCCCCACGGAGCACAGTGTAAAGTTGCTAGCAACCCTACAGAGCAAAGATTTCTCCCTGGAAAGCATTAGATACACAGATCCCAAAACTAGAGCAGAAGCAGTGTCTGGGCTGCCACCAGGCAGGATGGCAGCAGGTGAGGATCCCGTGGCTGCCCGGCTGGTATTTAGATGACACCTGCTGGTCAAGTGTCCCCACTTGTCAAGGATATTTTCCATGCACAGAACAAGGCATTCTTGGATGTGCCACAGCACTGGGCTTAATGTGCCATCCTGATAGGGAAATGAGCTGCCTGTGAAGAGGGCACATCCCTTATCTTAAACTATTAACTCATTTCATTAGAGAGGTTAGAGCCAAACCACAGGAGAGAAACTCCTTGAAAACGGCATCCCCATTCCAATTTTTTTTAGCTTGTCTCCGTCTCACAACATAATCCCCAGTGTTGGAGTTCGGTGACTTCTTGATGTGTGTTTGATCCATATCAGGATATTCAGAACTTCACTGGATGGGATGGCAGTCTGGTGTCCCTTTGGAGTTGGCCCTGCAGTGGGTCAAGTGTGTGGCAGCCAGAAGAGTCACTTCTAGCTAATATCACCCTGTAAGCATTTCAGCCGTACAGTTCAAGCTTGAAAAAATGTTCAAGAAAGCACTACTTTTTACTCTTCCAGATACCCACAGCTTTTTCAAACAGCAGCAGCATCGGAGGGAGAGATGGGAACAAAATCACACAGCTGTCAGAAGGGTTTCTCGGCGCTCTGTCAGCAAGGAGCGGTGGGTGGAGACACTTGTGGTTGCAGACAGTAAAATGGTGGAATATCACGGAAGTGACCACGTGGAGTCATATATCCTCACTATAATGAATATGGTACGTACAGTATTCGGGGGTTTTTAGATAGGCAAATGAAGCAAATCTGAATTTTGTTATGCTGCTGATCTTCTAGCAGGTCTGCAGCATTGTTCATGGAGAAAAATGTAGTGTCATTAATATATAGGGAATTGAAACTGTATTTTTAACTATGCTTTGTATAAAGGCACAATTTTTCTCTGAATTTATGCAGAGAAGTCTCATAGCTATCGATGCTAGCACTAGCTTGCTTTCCATTGAAATTCTGTCTCCCTTAGAACCTGTTGCCCAGCGGTGATTTCAGATTGTTGGCTATGGCAGAGAGAAATCCTGCGGGTTTTAAGCATATGAATTCTTTCACATATTTGTGGATAAGAAAGGCACACAGGAGCCTGCTGGAAATTTTCATAATTTTGCAAAAGCTAAAATACCAGCTTGTTTCTCTTTTGTTCACAAATCCAAACAGCAATATATGAGTTACTATGAAGCAAGTTAACTGTCCCAGTTGAAGCCAATACAACTGTTTTTTCCAGATAAGTATCCTTGCTGGTGTACAAAGTTCACATTGGAGTAAAGAAAAGTTGAACTTCAAATGCTTATATTTTTTCAAAATATAAGTTGTTCTGGGAAAAGCCATAGCGTCTTCCCATAGATACGTCTTCTGTTATTAATACCTGTATCAATACTATTTGTATCACAGTAGATACTGAGCCTGAGAGTCCATTGAGGATGTGTCCTGTGTGGTTATCATGGAAATGTGTGATATGTGTGGAGGTAATCAGAGTGTAATTCTAGCCATGGTGACTGGTCTGTCCCCTGAGTTTATACGGTATGTTCCCGGCTGTGCCCCAAGCAGCCAGACTTCCTGCTGAGGCAATGAGCCTGGGTAAACAGGTACAAAGGTTGTTCAAGCACGTGAGGTTTTTTCCACACAGGGAAAAATGCCTGGAATAAAACCCAGTCATTATCAGGTTCAGGAACAAACAACACTCAACATTTTCTCTGCAGTCTGACCTTAGATATTAGGGTTACTTAAAATGTTTCAATTTTCAGTAGAGTACCTTGGAAAAGATCCAGACCTCTGTAAACACAATTTTGACTTCATTTTGGTATTTTCTCCTTCAGTAGTCTTCTCCATAAGAGTTTTGACCCCAAGGCAATCCATTATGTTAATTTGTATTAACTGTGATAGATGGCATAGGTCACATATATAGATACGTATAGACAGGTTGTGATTATCTTCTGCTCTGATTCCTTTTCCTCTTGCCTAATTCAACATTGTGATGATGTTTATGACAATTGGGTCACATTTTTGCAGAGTTCAGTTCTTGTCCTTTTTTTATGTGGAATCTTTTTTGAAGAGAGTCATTATGTTTGCTTTTGTTCTTATCCTCTCCTGTACTCTGAAAACACAAGAGTAGCCATCATTCAGCTAATCTCTCTTTGCTGAGTACTGATTAAATTTTTCTTTTTTGTGACAGAATCCTGTTCATTTAAAATGGGGAGATTTGATATGCTGGTTTATTTGCACCCTGAGTGGACCTCTCCATCAGTGTTGTATGACTGTAGATGTTGTGTTCTTTTCTGCTAGTGTTTCTTTATGAATTCTGACATTTTTGAAAGGGAAATGGACATAATATAACCTTGTTTAGGCTTTTGCTCTTTAGCTTAGTAACTTCTGCCAAATGCTGTATCATCACTCATTTGGCCGAGTTAGCCTTTGCAGTAGTTGTAATCTTTATTGCATTTCATTAAACTTTCAGTGATTTGAGAATTTAAAAAGCAGAACAATCCCCAGATCAACAGTATGCTAGAAGTAAATGTATTTCCTCTCTGAAGTTGTGTTCTGCTGTAGAGGAATCAGTTAATCTCGTATCTCCTGGCTCTGGCACAGGTCACAGGATTGTTCCATGATCCAAGCATTGGCAATGCAATTCACATTGTGCTGGTCCGGCTCATTCTCTTTGAGGAGGTGGAGGTAAGGTTTTTATTTACCTCAAAATATCACTTACAAAACTTCTGGGTTCAATGCAGTGAGCTGTAATCGTATTTGCTTAAAATAATGTTTTAAATTTACTCTGTTACTACCTTTCAACATGTCTGGTTTTAGAATAAATGCTGGCCTGGATAGCAAAGTATTTTAACTGATGACTTCAGGTATTTCTGCATAAAATTGTGTAGGAAAATGTAATTAAAACAGGCAGGTTAACGATGGGGAAATGGGATCTCCCCATTGTCTGAAGAACATGGCATGCCAAGGAAGAGTAGGTGGGAAACAAACTACGTATCAACATTCAGGATCTCATTACCTAGAATTGCCTGAAATGTATTATGAACTGTAGTGCTATGGTATTTGCAGGTCACTGAAGGAGTAAATCTCTTAATGCGCAGTTCAAACAGATATTTTCCTTTTTAAATCTCTTTCGAAACAAAGAAAAATTAGGACAAAGTAGATGTTAATTGCTGTAAAATAGCTATATATTGATTCCAATATCTCTGTTTCACAAATTTGTTACTATATGCTTAAATACATGCCGATTGTAATGATTTTATGGTTATTTTTTAAATGCTGTGCGTGATATAGCTAGCTCTGACCACAGGAATACCATAATGGGATTTTCTCAGTAGCTTAAAATTTATAACCACAAGCCAGATGGTCCCATTGCGATTGAAAGGAGTAAGCCAAACCTCAAGGTTGTGCTTTCAGAAATATTTATTGAGATAGAGTCTGTCCTTATAGCTCTCAGTGTAACTGTAAATGGAACAAAAACTTGAGTTTGCATCTAAACAGGACAATTAGGACCTGAGATCCATGATGATCTCCAATTAACTGTGTTTGCTAAATTTCTGTAGCTGTTTAGATAAAAAACATGGATTCATGTTCAACTGAGGAATGGCAGTCTTGGAAGTAACTGTGTTAGGTATCTTTCAGAATTTGTTTTTAAGTTACCTGGAAATCACTGTCTGGTAACAGGTAATCCCATACTGAGATGGTTGTTAAAATGAAGCAAACTGAAGGAAGGTAAAGTGAGTGTCCAAGACCAGAAATTAGAAAATGCAATTTTGGATGAATTTATCTTGCATACTTTTTATTCCAGAGTTTTCGGTAAGTTGCCTATAAACTGTATAATAATAAGTTGCGGAGGAAACATTTATGACTGCATTTTTTATCTATGGAATTGAAAAGTGAAGTTAATAATCTGTTAGAAGCATAATTGTTCTCTGAATATGACAGTGTTCACATAACATTGAGTGACAAATTTGCTTATGAAGTCCCACAATAAGTAATCTTCACCTTCTCTTCAGAGGAAAATTTGATTTCAGGAGAATATAAAATGTTTGAAAGTTTCAGTTCAGTGTTGGATCTTATGAAGCTCATTTATCAAAATGTATGTAGAGTTCTGCATTCTGTAATTTTTCCTTTAGCTGCACCAATTACAGAAATGTCAGCATTTTAGCTTAATATTCAGTGTTAGATAAATAGGTGTCATTGCTCCTAATGATAGCTCTAACTTTAGGCAAAAGCATAATCGATTACATTTAGATTACCCATCTTCACAGCTGACTTCACTGAAGGGTTGTTGCAATGCAGTGTGGTCTTTACGGTAATATATTCCTTCATTTCCCATTAGCAAGGCTTGAAGATAGTGCACCATGCTGATAAGACATTAGCCAGCTTCTGCAAGTGGCAGAAGAGTGTCAATCCCAAGAGTGATGTCAACCCCACACACCATGATGTGGCTGTCCTTCTCACCAGGTATGACAGCAGTGACTGACTGCTGTTCAGGTGCGTTTCTTTGGGATGATGTTTCTTGTATAGGCTCATGCCATCACTTACTTCATGTTTATGATACTACATATCCATAGGGGTTAGAGATGCATCTCAGTCACAAAACAGATCTCTGGGTCCTGAGAGCAGAGCAATTTCTGTAACTGAGGTTGTTTTCCCTACTTGATCCTATCTCATTTTGTGCTCAGTGACTGCTTTATTCTTCTTTGAGACAATATACCAAAACAAAGTAGCATGTAGATGAACAACTCCTGAAGAAATGTGCAGGTGAAGCTCAGAAAGGAAGAGTATTGTGCAAACATGGTGCCATTCATTTTTGAGATTTAAAGAATATGATTTTTAAATATCTCCATATTTAAGGAGACACAAAATATTTTTTAATGTCTGAGCAAGAGAGAAACAGAAAACTTAAAAGTGATGTTGTCTAAAGTTATGTAGGGAGTTTATGTCATGGCATGAAATGGGACTTTGCAGGTTCATAAAAATTGATTCAATCTGCACACAGGTGGCAGAAAAGATTGGGTCTGTGGTCTGAGAAAAACAGTCCTCAGCTAAAGCCTGTCAAGCAAAAAAAACAAACCAATGTAAAACACCCCTCAAGTGGCTCAGTAAAAAAAAGTCATAGAATCATTAGGTTGCAAAAGACCTCCAAGATCATCAGGTCCACCCTTTGACCAATCCTCACTTTCTCAACCTTTTCTCAGTCAAAAATCTTAAAATAAGAATGTGAAATAAAGTCTCACAATGATGTGAGATTTCACTCTCCAAATAAAAAGTGCTCGGACAGTTCACTTGAATGAAGCTGAGCTATGGTGACTTTAGTAAACCATACTTCAAAATGCTGTCAGACATGGACCTTCTAAAATTGTGACTTATGGGAGCCAACAAGAAGTGTATGTATCTAGGCACTACAGCCATGTAAATATTGGCTACAAGTTATAACAGTATAATGATAGCAGTAGAACAAGTGCATGTTGTTCCATATATGTTTGTGAGTGTCTTACCACTACAATTTACTTGAAATGCAAATTAGCACCTTACGAGATGGAAGCTTGCCACCCAGTGGAGTGACACTCCACAGCTGGTTTTAAGCTCTTAAAATGGCACATCTCTTTTGTGATTCTAGAAAGGACATTTGTGCTGGCATGAACCGTCCCTGTGAAACCTTAGGCTTGTCTCACCTCTCAGGCATGTGTCAGCCTCACAGAAGCTGCAACATCAATGAGGACTCTGGCCTTCCCTTGGCTTTCACTATTGCTCATGAGCTTGGACACAGGTACAGTTGACAGGGAAGGGGGAACCTGTCTGAATCAAATGTATTGTTTGCATGTTAATTGTGAGAAAGAAACAAAACAAAAAGTGAGTTTGTGTCTCTGTTATTAAAATCAAAACTGTTATTTCAAAGCAAAGGAATAAGAAATAAATTCTTAAGCCTTTGACCTGTGTTTTACACATACAACTACTCAGTACATCAGGATGAAATAATTAAGTTACAAAAAAGTGTGACTCAGCCGTGCTAATTTTTCCAAACATGTGCTAGATTTCTATGCAATCCAAAACATTTACAGAAAACAAGCCTGTTTCATTATGTTAAGGCATTTCAATAGTGCAGATTAGCTAGAAAACATTTTTAATTCATATAGTCAAACTTCATATATTAATCTAACAATATATTATATTTAATATTTATTATCCCTTTTGATAAACCAGTGAAGTCTTTTTAGGGCATTTCTTAATAAGTGGTATTTTTTGTATAATATTGTAATGCTGATGTGGGTACACTTAGGTCAAGATAAATAAAATTGCTGGATATTTAGTTTTAGAAATGGTTAGGTTTTTTTATGATTGGGTATTTTTGTTTGAACTAAATTTCTCAGAATTTTAGATGTTTGGATGTGTTTTTTGTTGGTTAGATGGTTTATTAACTCACTTCAAAAAAATTTGAGTTTTGAAACTGTTTTGACACAGTTGTTTTCCTCAGGGCAGAGCATTATCTCATGGATACTCTGGTTTGACTGTAATGCCTGCACTTTTCAACTGGACTGTGTTGCTTGGCTAAGTCACATGTTCATTGCTTTATCTACAATCACATTAATTCACTGTGCGCCCAGCCACCAATCAGGATGGAGTCTCTATTTCCTGATAGGATATGATGATGATGATGATGATGATGATGGCAGCAACGACCCTGCTACCCATTAATTGGCCACTCTTTATTCAACTTCTCCATTGCCAGAAAGGAAATAGTATAAATAAATAACACTGAAATCACTGCAATTGGATCTGGGTGTTGTGGGTGTAAGTCACTTGTCCCCATAGCCTGTTGCTGACAGGGGGCTGTTTTCAGCCACACTAGTGATCTGAAGAGACTGCTTCCCCACAGACTGAGCTCTGTGTGTCTCCTTGTCTGGCCTGGCTGGCAGGTGGCTCGGTGTCCTTCGGATGCTGTGAGGCTCCGAGGCTCCGTACTGCCGTACTTGCCCTTGCAGGAATGGTGCAGGGCCTTTCCTTAAGCACTGTCTCCCTAAGGAATGCTGAATGCCATAGGGTTTGCTGTCACCCTGCTAACCTCAAGCCACGTCAGTGTACACACATTGGGAAGTCCAGGTATAGGCGAGTTTGTAAGAGCAGATGAACAAACGGTAAGAAGACAGACATGCACCCATGCCTTAGATGAATGCCAAAAGCCAGCTCTTCACCACGCTGCCCCTCTAGATGTTTGTAGCCCTAGGATTCAACAGACCTGTTTGTGGAAAAGAGCCTGTCAGAAAGGGGAGATGTTCGCATTTATGCCTCTGACGCATTACTGGATTTGGTTCTGACTGCAATTAGCTCTGCTTTTGGAACTTTTGAGTCATGATATGATTACATTTTTGAGAAAAGCAGTCTTAAGTATTTTGAACACACTTTATCTGATTCGTGACTGAATCATGACCTGAGTAAGCTCTCACTGCTCTTAGGACTTACATATCTCCAGATGTTAACAGTGTAGGTGTCAACATCTTCATATATTAATATCTTTGTATGTTACTCTTTCAGATAATCCTCACAATGAGGTGATGAAGAGGCATGCATGTTTACTCAGTTGAATCCTATCCAGTCTTTTGTGTTTATGACTTCTGCAAGCTGTTGAATAAAGAAATTTCTCAGCAAGTCAGAGATGCTGGAGAGAACCTGCTATGGAGATCTGTTTCTAAGGCATAGATTGAGAAAATTAAATAGGATGAAGGAATAGAGGTTGGAGGCAAATTCATTGAACATTCAATAATTTTGTAAACAATATCTCTGTTGCAGTCTATGAAAAGTCTTAAAAAGAAAAAAGCAGTAGAGGCATAATTACGGGAGAGTCTAAGACAGAATGTAACAAAGCCTGATCTTAGTTAAAGTGGTACAAGTCTGGGTCCAAGCGTTAGGAAGCAGTCTTAGCTGTAACAGCTGTAACATAACCTTTGGGTTTAAGTTGTGACTTCTGGCCCAATTGTGCAGTAGTGTTTGGACTCCCTTAAAAGTATACAAGTATGGTCAGTATGACAGTCTGTTCTTTATTTTGTGCAGGGCAACACTGCTGTGCATAACAGACACATTTGAAAGCCTGTGAGGAGGGCGTAGATTTTTCATAGGATTTGGGTCGTATGTTCTAGGTGTGCGTTTTCTCCTAGCAAACAGGTAACTACAGCTTTGCAGAGGAGGGGGCAACATGAGTGTCTTCTTAAGCACAGAGTGGAGCCTGTAGGTGGATGTTGTGGTACAGCCAGTCAGCTGGAGCTATTAGATGCTGTTTTTTATCTCTAGTTTTGGAATCCAGCACGATGGAAAGGAGAACGACTGTGAGCCTGCTGGGAAGCGCCCGTACATTATGTCCCGACAGTTGCAGTATGATCCTACTCCGCTCACCTGGTCACAGTGCAGCAAGGAGTACATCACACGGTTCCTAGAGTGAGTCGTCAGGTTGTAGAGTTTGCCTAGATTCAGCACAACTGTGCTGGAGTTTAAAGTAAATCTTGTATGATTGTATTGATAATTGCAGGGGGTTTGGTGTGCTTGAGTTAATTTCTGTGGGGGATATAGCGCTATCTTACTGCTCACGTATTTGGGAAAAGATCTGTATGGTCTTGTAGTCTGGAAATGAACTCAAATCTTGTTATATTGGCTCAGGTTTGGTGCAATCTGCAGCTTTTTGCAGTTACTAGGAATAAAGAAGCCTTTCCGTCAATGGCACTGACAGAACTTCACAGGCTTTACCTTGGCCACAGTGCCATGTGTTTGGCTTCAGCGACTTGTTCAAATCTGTTCCATTCTTTTTAAAAGCAGAAATGTGGTATAACTTCATCCAGAGACAGTGGGGTTCTCTGAAGGCACTCTGCAAACCATAGTGAGCTCATGATATTTCCACTTTGACGAGCTGTATTTTCCCATTTTAAAACCATCTCTTGCTAGACGGAGTACCTACTTTGTTTGCAGCATTCCAGCATAACTTAGCTAGAATCTGGAAGTATTATTTACCTGGGCCATAATCAAAATTACCCCTAAGAATAAGATACTAAAAATCTGTATAGAAGTGCCAAAAAATTGTGGTGGTAGGGAGTTTTTTAATATGGAATTTTTGTCTTTTAGTCGCGGGTGGGGATTCTGTCTGGATGACATCCCCCAAAAAGAAGTTCTAAAGTCCCCAGTCATTGCTCCTGGAGTGATTTATGATGTGCACCACCAATGCCAGCTTCAGTATGGTTCCAATGCTACATTCTGTGAAGATGTGGATGTAAGTGCTGAATGTTTTTCTTCCTAGTAAGAATTCAAACTTCTTGAGCAGTATTCAGCACCTCATCTACTAACAACAAATTCAGCATGTTTAGAGTCTCATAGGCTAGATGTGTAGCGCAGGCATTGCCTACACACTTAATTCTGCATATTCTGGAAGTGAGTTGTTACACTGTTTCCTTGTATTTCACGAGATCTTTGCTGAATCTTAACCAGCTCTATAGTTAGGTGCCTGTCCTTCAGCAGTGGAGTAATTTTGGTTTTAAGCTTGCAATACTGATTCTTAGGTAAATTATTAATACAACTTAAATCCAGTTTTAAAATATTCTTCAACCTTGTGGCTTTCAATTGATCAAGTCATTCTGGGAACAAATGTTCAGTTGCAGAAAGAGTTTTCTGAAGAAATTAGTGTTGTGTTCTCTTCCCATAAATCCTGATTTTTCATGCTTTTTATGATATAACTAACAAAAGACTATTTCAGTTCCTGTGAAAAGTATTTATTTTGAAAACACAGTATTTTGGCATTGAACATTAGATATTTATGCAGAAGTGCATAATTCACAGAGTACCCTGGGGTCTGTCTCATAGCATAACAAAACAGTATTGTGTGGAGATACAAGGGAGCAACCCTCACAAGATCTTGGAGCCCTGCAGAGTAACAGGTTGTGTTAGCTGAAGTACAGTGGTCTGGTATTTTACTGGTACCTAGAATGTTCAGAGCTCTTTGGGTCCGTACAGCACTTTTATACACAGAACAGCTCAGAAACAGTGTTTCCAAGTGCTAGCCTAGCTAAGTGATCACTAATTTTCCTGTGCTTTGAGCAGCAATGATCAGTAAATACTGGAGAAAGCACCCAGCCTGCTGGCCCTGTTAAACTCAGATGTGTTTTGGCTATTGGCAGTGCTGGTATGAGCACAGCTGTGCACTGGGCACTGCTGATGTTGACTGTTTATTCCATTCAGATAATTATGTGTATCTCCATCTACCCTTCTATTAGGGAAATTATTTCTGAATAATCTTTTCAACCTTGATAGATAACATGATTACCAGTGTTGAACTACAACTGCTGAATGTGAAGAAGGTATTGAAAGATTGCTTTCATTAGCTGCTGTTACAGTTTCCTTAGTTACCGTAATTTGTCTGTTGGTACAGATAGAAAATTAGGATGTAATTTTGCAGTATTGGTTCAGTCTGTCTCTCCTTGAGTTTGAACCTAGTAGTCCTTTACGTTCACATCTCCTGATTAACCAATTTTACAGCTAGACATATGTCAGAAAATTAATTGGCATCATCTCGTTTTGCATTTTACTGAAAGGCCTGTATTTTGCTGGTAGTTGCACTGGCTGGAGATGGAACTGTGAACAGTAGAGTCAGTCTGGAATGTTGAATCATCAGTCTTTTTGTCATTTTGTTCTAAGAGGTCTGACTCTTTGCCTTTCCTCTGTTAACTTAACCTTGCTCACTGACAAGCTGTTTTTATTTTGTACATTTTAATGTCTGACTGAATTTGATCCACAGATCCTTTTTGAGAGTACAATCTGCATTTAGCTGAAGATGCCCTAAGGTTCAGTGATTACACTTAGAAAAAACTAATATTTATAATTCAGATAGTGATTTCTATGAAGCACTTAGGTAGCAAAGTGTCCTGTGAAGTATATAAATATTGTCCCTCTAATAAAGTAAAGAAAAGTAAAATATGGAGGAATATTCCAAGTCATAGCTAGACCCATAGATTCCTATAGAACAGGCTGTAGGAGATCAGAACCCTCATCTTATTGCCTTTTCTCCAAAACATCCCTGGCTTCAGTGAAACTGAGTTTTTTTGGATTCAGTATTCTTCAAGGCACAGACCTATTCTCATAGATTGGGTGGAAAGTATATAACATGCTTCTGGTGAAAAGAAAACCCACTTGCTTTGCAGTGAGTCCTTGGCAGAGTTTAGAGAATTCCTGCCTGTTACCTCCAAAGGCACACAGTACATAGTGCCTCCTCTCATACTGTTGTTGTTTCAGTATTCTTAGAGATGGAGAACAGTTCTGGGACATGGAGATCAATATGGGAAAATCCTTGCAAAGCTAAAGAATTCCCTCTGTGAATTCTTGGCTTTGAAATATGTGAGTGCACTTTATAAAAAAGTAACTGCCAATGAAAAGCTGTGTTCATTTTATGTACCAGTGTCTCTGGTGTCTGATGCATGGTGCAAGAGCTCACTTTATACACTAAAACCACAAAACATATTCTATGTACAAGAGTTAAAATATAGGATGACTTTCATAACAAGAGAAAATTCATCAGCCAGAACGCTTGGTAGCTCTGCCTTGAGAACCTGGCTATGATGGCTTCACAAGGCCTTAGTGAAGAATGATACCCTTGAACTATAAAGAGGGAACTGCAAAACAAAGTTTGTCTTGTGTACGTTGCCCAAAAACAGTGAACCAAGGTGCAGCAGCCCAGGGTTTATATTCCAGCTGGAGGTTTGGAGTGCTTTGAGATGTTCCATGCCATCAGCTTTTCTTCCAGTGCTTTTGTTGACAAACCAAGGTAAACACACAATGGAGAAAATGAGTAAAAGTGAGCTCTCTCAAAGCTTATGCCCGAGCTTAGCCATTTTAAACAGAAGCAGGTCAGAAATGAGCAGCCAAACTCTGCATTTCCCGCTTGGATGAACATTGCTGCCAGCTCATTGGGGCTGCATTTTTGGAAGAGCACAGTTTATATGTTGGCTTCCAAATCTGGCACATGGCTTGCTCTCAGAATGCCAGTGGGAGCTGATAGTGGGAACCTTCTTATCAACTCCTTTCTCTGATGACACTTGGAGCTGTCCCTTCTTCACAGGTTGATGCTGCCAGCTCTGTTCCCTTTTCCAGAGCTGGACTGTGGCACCCAAACAGCCTGAGTCAAGACCTGGGCTTTTGCTTCTGCTGTTCCCATTGACAGTGTGCAGACCTTCTGAGAGCCCTGCTTTTTCCACCTTGGAAGTGGTGTTTCATGCAAAGCCCCAGTCAGTCAGGAGTTCCCAAGCATGCAGGGCTCCTAGTGTGCCAAAGGAAATTTGGTGTGCATGTGAACTGAAGAGGGAGAAATGGCCCTTCAACTCTGTCCTCCCTTTCTAGACAATAGTTCTGACTGAGTGAAGTGGGTTTGGGAAAAGGTAGCTGGAACATTTCTTGCTCTGCTTTCTTTGTTGACTCTTAGGAGCTTCTGTCTCTTCTGTGGAGTTGAACCACTGCACCTGGAGACGCAGCTGGAATGCTGTGTTTTATTGACAACCTACTGCATTAAACTGGCACCAGTTTCTGAGTTGCTTAAAATGCAAACATTTATTAACCAGAGCCCTTACTCTTCCAAGCCCACTAGGCTTTATTTTCTCCACCAGCTAGCTTGACTGCTTATTTTTTCAGATCATTTCCTTGCCATCTGCCAAGCTGACGTTTTAAGAGGCTTGATCACTTTTTCCTCATCTAGTTTTGGAACCTCCATTAATATTGTTGGAGACATGATGTTGTTTATATTTGCCTGCCTGGTTTCTGTAACCTTCTTTGATTACACTGTATGTTTTGAGGCAGACAGCAATGCAAAACTGAAGATTGTATTGGTACTAATTAAGTTACTCTTCAAATGAAAAATCTTCAATTTTCTTTTCACCTTATCTGCAAACAGTAGTGACCAAAGTTTGTTAAGCCATTTTCCTTGTGTTTATCTAGGAGCTGAGCAGCCAGTTAGGAGAATATTTGAACTCACATAATACAGGGAATTACCTTGATAGTTTTTACTGGTTTTTTGTTTTTCTAATTGTCCCTTTTTGCACAGTAATGACAAGTACCTAAATTTGGGCCCTTGGTGGTTCCTATCTTGTGGAAAACCCTGATCCTTCTGGAAGTACAGCCCTCACAAGGCTTTTTAAGTGGCTGTACAAAACTGTGGGAGGCTTTTGAAAACCTTGGCCGTAGGAGTTCAGCCCTACCTCAGACTGCTGCAGTTTTGTTTCTCTTTCAGAACCTGTGCCAGACGCTGTGGTGCTCGGTGAAAGGCTCCTGCCGCTCCAAACTGGACGCAGCTGCGGATGGCACTCGGTGTGGAGAAAACAAGGTGACTGTGAGCCACGCTGTTTGCAAGCTGTGCTGCACCAAAGGGCAGAGGGGAGCCATGAGTAGCTCTGCCATGTGAAGGAGGGTCACCCTGTGACATCTCCATTTACCTTTCCACTTAGGAGTTCAACCCTCATGAGCTGAAATAACAAATAATTCCCAGAAAGGTTTCCCTGTGATAATGATCTGAAGCTCTTTGTGCTTTCTCTTCTCTCCTCAGTGGTGCTTCTCTGGTGAGTGCATTACAGTAGGGAAGACTCCTGAAGCAATCCATGGCGAGTGGGGCACTTGGTCGTCCTGGTCCCATTGCACAAGGACATGTGGGGCAGGAGTTCAAAGCGCAGAGAGGCCGTGTGATAACCCAGAGTAAGCTGAGTGCACTATCTTTCCCTACCTCTTGTTAAAGATTTTTGAGGTTCTTAGGACAGTATGAGACTGTTAGCAGCAGGTGCCACATCAACACAAGTCACAGATACTGACACCTCTCTTCCCAGTTGGGCATACCTGTGCTCATCTTTTACAGTAGTCATCTTGTTCTTTATTCCTTACCCTCCACAGAGCTTATTTCAACACAGAATTAAGAAAGAAAACATACTTAGGTCTGGAGATGATAGGGAGTGAGACGTCTTTGGTTTGGTATGTTCCAGATAGATTTATTACTACAAGTTATCAGGAGTTTGATAACTCCCTCACAGAGGCTGGTAGAATTCAGCCATTACAGAAGAAAAGTGAGCTTTTAGACTACTAGTTACAAGGTCTATTAAAGGTTACATAGCCAATTGATAATTGCCATGTACATATATTTTCTATTCCACATCAATAGTAATCACTCTGTTACTGCATTTCCATCACACTGCAGTATTTTTCATCCAATTAAGTGCTGTACCATATATCCCTATTACTTTCATCCTATCCTACCACACCCTAAACTTTTTTCCTTATTCTATAACTACTTCTATATCTAAACTTCACACTGCAAACCCTTCTAATGTCTAACTTAAAACACTTTTCCCTAAACTGCAGACTAAGATCTTTGTTATAAATCACTAAATTAGGATGTTTTTCTCATGATCTTAAATCAAATCCAGTGCATGTATAAAAATCAGAGGAAACTGGCCCAAAGCCCTGAAGGTTTTTCGGCCTGGGATTCCAACACTTAGGCTTTGCAGAAATAGTATAAATATTACTTTATTAATACAGCAATGATTAAATAAATGTCCTCAAACACCAGGTGAGAACAGCTTCTAGCAGTCCGATCCTAATGACTTGCCTTCCATGTTTTGCTCAAGTCATCAGCTTTGTTTGAGCTTCAGTCACATGAGTTGTCAGGTACAGAAGAGGAAAGGCAGAATTCCCTACTGCATATCTGAGTTCCGGGAGACTCTACGTCTCATTTTCACAGATCACTAACCTCAGGAATCATTTGTCTTTTCAGAGGGAACTGTCAAATGCACAGCGAAGTATGGGATTTAAAGTCCATTTGATAGTTTAATTGTTGTGAGCTCAGCCAGGTAGTGCCAAGCACTTCTTTGGGATACAGGAGCTATCTGGATTTCTGTGCCTCATACAGACGTGTTTGAGTACTCAAACATGTGAACAGTATCTCCACCCTGTCAAGGATCCAGAGTCACCTTGTTACACCACTGGGACCTGAAATACGTTGTTTATTTAAAACTGGTTTTTTTGGCCACAGTCTCATGTCCCAGTCTCAATGTTCCTTTTCTAGACCCCAGTTTGGAGGAGACTACTGCACTGGAGAAAGGAAACGCTACCGCATGTGTAACATCAGCCCCTGTCCCAAAGACTTGCCAACCTTCCGTCAGATGCAGTGCAGTGAATTTGACACAGTTCCCTACCAGAACGAATTCTACCACTGGGTTCCCGTTTATAACACAGGTATGAAACTACAAACTTTTTTAATACCTTCTGTAAAAAGTCAAGGTTGCATGCCTATGAGAAATCTCTGTGAGGGTGAGAAGTCACTGAAGTACAGGTTTTCTAATGAATTAGAGAGAAAAATCTAGTGTGTTCCTTATGCTGGTGTGCCTTTTGTGTGAACAAAAAGGCAGTGGTTCTTCTTTACATGTAGATGTTTTTTCAGAGCTCTGGTGATAATGGCTGGGGTTGTAACTAGTTCAGTTCCTGAAAAGATATTGCAGTAAGAAAAGCTCTTGAAGTCATGTCTGTACTAATTGTTTGGAATAGATCTAAACCATCTTTTCCAGTGTCAACCATAGGACAAGAAGCAGAGTAGTGTGGTGTAGAGCTACATCTTTGGGCCTGCAGGCATCACTGCACCCAGTAGGCAGAGCTCTTCCACTGCACAAATGTCACTTTACTACTTCCAAACTCAGATCTGCACAGTAGGTGTACTTGGCATTACAATGAAAAAGTAATATTTGAACTGGTTCAGTATCATGCTGCCCTATATTGTAGAGTCAGAGTTGGTAACTCCACTTTATAACTTGCTTTGGAAGAGCTAGTTATTAAATACAAGGGTAATCATTATTAGTATGCATTTTGATCCTTGAGTTGTGCATAAATGTAAGATGTAGATTATCCAATAGAATCACAAAATCATTAGGGTTGGAAGGGACCCCGGGAGGTCATCCAGTCCAACCCCCCTGGCCCAGGCAGGGTCACCTAGAGCAGGTGACACAGGAACACATCCAGGTGGATTTGAATGTCTCCAGAGAGGGAAACTCTACCAAGGCCCTGGGCAGCTCTTCCAGTGCTCTCCCACCATCTATGTAAAAAAGGTGTTGAAATGGGACATCCTGTGTTTTGGTTTATGGCCCTTGCTCCTTGTCCTGTCACTGGGCACTATGAAAACAGCCTGGTACCATCCCTGTGGTACTGGCTTTGAGATATTTATATGCATTGATGGGAGCCATTCTCAGTCTGCTCTTCTCCAGACTGAACAGGCCCAGCCCCCACAGCCATTCCTCATAACAGAGATACTCCGGACCTTTAATTATCCTTGTGGCCTCTGCTGGACCCTCTCCATTAGCTCCTTGCTTTTCTTGAACTGAGGAACCCAGAACTGCACACAGCACTCCAGGTGTGGCCTCACCAGGGCCAGGGAGAGGTGGAAGGATCACCTCCCTCAGCCTGCTGGCCAGACTCTTCCCAATGCACCCCAGGAGCCATTGACCCTCCTGGCTGCCAGGGAACACTGCCAGGTCATGGGCAACCTGTCACCCACCAAAACTCCAAGGTCCTCCTCAGCAGAGCTGCTCTCCAGTCCCAGTCTGTGCTGCTGCTTGGGGTTATTCTTCCCCAGGTGCAGGATCCTACACTTGCCCTTTTTAAACCCCATTAAGTTTCTCCCTGCCCAACTCTCCCCACTTTCAGGGTCCTGCTGAGTGGCAGCACAGCCTTCAGGTGGATCAGCCACTCCCCACAGTTCCATAGCATCAGCAAACTTGCTAGCAATGTAATTTTTTAATGCAAAAATAAGACAGTTAGGGTAGGGAAGATGAGGATTAAATTTCCAGTTTCATTTGCCAACAGTATTTTTTATCATGTTAATTGCTTTTTCAGTTATCTGCAGTTCTGAATTAATTCCTAAATCTCAGTTACTGTTTCCATTTCATCTAACAAATACCCTATTGAAGATGAACCTAGAGCAGGCAGACTTACAGTAAGATTTCTGATGAAAGAAAACGTGGTTGATAGAGATTATTTTGCAGAAATTCCAGTAAAGCCATGGCAAATGCTAGCAGCCTAACGTTTAGGCCAAAACCAAACCCATAAAACATTTTCTGCTGTCACCTGTCATTGAAATGAAGATTCCAGGCCTGTGTTACTCAGGATGTACTACTGCAGTGTTTGTTCTGTTCATGTCCTGTCAGTAGCACTACAACAGAACTGGTAGTTCTGCATGTGCATTTGTTACAGAAGGTCTATTTTTAAAGGACATTGAGAATCATGAGTCAAATGCTTACTGCACATTGGAAGGCAGGGCTGTGCTCTGTCCGTGCTGTATTTCACACAGAACTGTTTGGAACTGCACAGACAAACCAGTTCTATTTAAAACACTGTGCTGCTGAGCCTGATACATTTCATCTGGAAAATAATTTGTAAAATCCTTCAGATATAAAGGAAATACTTTTTTTCTGTGGCTTGAAAACTTATTGACTGTTTTCACCCATTTTCTCAGCAGCCAGAATTTCAACACAGATTTCCATGTCTTCCCCATGACCTTGGAGGCCCTTAGTGTTTTTTTTCACTTTCATTCTTACATTCCAGTAACAATATTTGAAGTGTTTTCTTGCTGCTAAACTATTAACTTAAGTAAAACTGGCCTTCTCAGATAGACAGGCTTTCCTGGTAACACTCAAATAAGCAGGGAGTTGGCCAAATCCTGTGCTGATTCTTCATCTGGCATCATTGTATGACTGAGGGTGGGTGGCACTCATGGACACACTGCTTCCAATGTTGTCCAGCCAGCATTACCTGAAATACATCTGAGAGTTTTATCCCATCTCAGCTTCAAATATTCTTTCACCTTCTATCAGTGGCTAAAGATGTCCTGGGCAGAATAACTGCAGATAAGGTTATGAAACAGTGCTGTCTCTGAGAGACACAGCAGTTTGAGCCTTCCTTGTATGTGTATGTCCAAACAAACTGTGACTTTAAACAAAAACAAACCTAAAGTCTTTTGTAAACCCCCCATAAAAATGAGTTGATGTTTCAGGGCCCTGGAGACTTACTCACGGTGTCCTCCATATGTACACTCACTTCTGTCAGTTCCCTTACTTTCTCTCTTAACTTGTGCAACCTAATTTCAAGGATTTTTGGCAGCATTCTGTTACTACATTGTCTTGCTGCCACAAGGCTTTGGCATTTGTGGTGGGTTAATCCTGCCTGGACACCAGGCATCCACCAAAGCCACCCTGTTGCTACATGCCCAAGCTGGATGGGAGAGAGAAAATGCAGCAAAAGGCTTGTGAGTCAAGATAAGGGCAGGCAGAGATCACTCATTGATTACCATTGTGGGCAAAACAGACTGGACTTGGGGAAATGAGTTTCATTTACTAGAAATTAAATCAGAGTAGAGTAGTCAGAGACAGTGTTCGTTGAACCTCTCCAACATTACGTCCTTCCCTGCAGTTCTTCCTGAGCTGCTCCAGCATGGATCCTATCCACAGGCTGCAGTCCTTCAGGAACAGGCTGTTCCAGCATGGATCCTTGATCCATGGGTCCTGCCAGGTGGGTTTTCCATGGGGTCACAGCCTCCTTTGAGCACCCACCTGCTCTGGTGTGGGGTCCTCCAGGTGGATCTCTGCTCCCCCATGGACCTCCAGGGGCTGCAGGGCCACAGCTGTCTCACCATGGGCTGCACCTCTGGCTGCAGGGGAATCTCTGCTCTGGCAGCTGGAGCAGCTCCTGCCCCTTCTTCTTCACTGACCTGGTGTCTGCAGAGCTGTTCCTCTCACACACTGTCACTTCTCTCTTCCAGCTGCAGTTGTGCAGGTTTTTTTCCATTTCTTAAGTACATTATCCCAGAGGTGCTGCCACTGTCACTGGTGGTTTGGTCTTTACCAGCAGCAGGTCCTTCTTGGATCTGTCTGATCTGGGCTCTGTCAGTCATGGGGGAAGCTTCTGGCAGCTTCTCACAGAGCTACCCCTGTAGCCCCTTCTACCAAAGCCTGGCCATGCAAACCCAATACAGCTCTTGTTTTAGTATCAGGCATTTTAGATCCTGTTATGCTGCCCTTGGGATATAAAGGGGAAAGAAAATGTGATGAAACTTTCCCAAACCTTGAGTGCATGTACACTTTTTGTGTGGAAGTGTCTAGCTGAGGAAGTGGATTCCTGAGCTGGATATTCTGTGGCATTTTAGACATCTTGTGTTCCTTCATCCCACTGGAAAAACCAGTAGATTGTGTGGATGGTCACAATTCTCTCTCCTGACTTTCATTTCATAGCTTGTGTAAAGCACTTATGGCAAATGTCACATACCTGAAAAGTCTTTTCTGTTGTGTGAGTTGTAACTTCACAAGAGAACAAAGGTTTTAATAGCTTGTGATTTAATACAACAAGCAGCATTAACAAGCAGTCTCATAGAAAAGCAGAAAGTCACATCTTGCTGTTTCCTAGCCTACTTATGTTTGAGGTTTTAGTGGAGAAATTTCTGGTTCAAATGACTTTATGCCTGTTGGGGAACTTGCATAATCCTGTTATGGAATTACTCTGGACCTCAGAAACTCATGTGCTCAAGCTGGAGCATCAGAGTACCCCTGGGAATCTTAAAATGATGGAGACTTCCAAGTTCAAGGGTGATAAACCATCCAGCAGCCTGAGCAGAATACTTCCCGAATTTTTCTCATGACCCAGGCCCCTGTTTTGGCACTTTGGTTGGACTTCAGTAGATATCCACTTTCTTTCCATCAGACTGACCTCGTGTTTATTTATTTCATATGTTTGACAAATTCCATTTATATGAATCTGATAGCCTTGAGAAGTCAAGGCTTCCATTTGTAACTCCTACATTAAATCATATAATTACCTTTATTTTCTCTATCAGTGCCAGGATCATTTGGTGTACTGTCAGATAGGAGTTGTGTTAAAAATGTTTTAAATTTCATGTTTCTTCCAAAATATTTCTGTGTATCAAATAAGATATGTTCTGGTACAGTCATAGGGGCTGAGTTAACAGCATGAAATAATGTTTCTGCTGCCCCTGTTTCAAAATTAAACTTCATTTTGGAGGTCCAGACTTGGTTAAAGTGATAGGTAGCTTTACCTCAGCTTTTCTTTTCCAGTTTTGTCTGCTGGGTAATTGTCTTTTCTAATTTTCTTTGTCTGGGATTTCCTCAGCCAGTTCTGAGTGCTTACAGAGATGAGGGGTTGAAGAGCAGAGGCCCACCTCTTTTCTTCCTTGTGAAGTTGGGAAAGATATTGAAGCCTTATCTTCTTCTGACAGACAGATTTATCACATCCTTCTTAGTCAGGTTAAGCTGGATCCTTCCTGCATGTGAACTCATGGGAATCAACTGTGAGGTAAACAAATTTAAATTAGGAAGGAAAAACGTTTCTTTCTACTTATCTTCATGTTGTTCTGTTTACACTTGGTGAATCTGAACTTTTTAATAATATACACAGGGGGAAAAGAATCACATGCCCAAATTTTAGGATTTTTACTCAGCTTTGCTGATTTACTTTCTCAGTCCCATTCTGATTACAGATAAGTCTCTGGCCCCTTAAGGGAGCTCTGTGGCTGTGGACTGCATTACATCTGTGTTTCTTATATATATTAGGGGATTGATCATGTCTCTGATCAAATCAGCAGCAGGTATAAGATGTGGACAACATGTTAAAAAAAGGTTGTAATTTTTCTAGGCTGCTGAGTGTTGGTGGCACCTCAGCTAAAATCTTATGTCTGGCTAGGAGCAAGGCACTGGCAGAAGGATGCAGCCAGAGTGAGGAAGGTTTACAGGAGAGCAGCATGGAAGTCAGAAAGTCACTGAGAGGGACTTTTTACAAGGGCTAGTAGAGATAGGACATAGGGAATGGCTTTAAACTGACAGAGGGCAGGTTTAGATTAGATGTAAGGAAGAAAATCCTTGCTGTGAGTGTGGTGAGGCACTGGCACAGGTTGCCCAGAGAAGCTGTGCGTGCCCCATCCCTGGAAGTTTTCAAGACCAGGTTGGACAGGGCTTTGGGCACTGGGGTCTAATGGAAGATGTCGCTGCCCATGGCAGGGGGGCCTTGGATGATGCTTAAGATTTCTACCAATCCAGTCCAGTTCTATGATTCTGTGATTTGAAAAACACAGATTGGGAAAAGCAGGTTTTGCACTAGAAAGGAAGACAAGGAATGAGTTAAATGCCAGCTACTCAGTGGAAGATTTAGGGAGTGTTTAGCATGGGTATCCCTGATCTCGTGGTGGAGATACATGGTCATTACTGAGTGATCACAGATTGGATCTAGTATTTCATGCATATGCTGGATTGCAGGAATTTATCTGTATTTTGGCCTGAAAGTTACAAAGATAACAGTCTTTTTGTTAAAGTCTCATAATGATTTAATCAAATTTGCTGAATTAACTGAAACTGAACCAGCTGCTTTAATGAGCTCCTTCTGAACAACTTCTGAACAAGTCTTTTTAGATTTTTGGGTCTGAAATAAGAAAAAAGGCTGAACTCAATCCAAGTCTTCCACCATTTCAGGAAACATATTCGTTTTCCTTGTGTGTGAGTTTGGTATCTATTCTGTGTTTAAAATATTAGACTTTTGGAGGCCATTGGCTGATTCTGATATGGTTTATTTACAGTCCTAGAAAAACAGAGCCAAAGTCTCTGAGCTCAACCATAATAAATAATAATGATAGATAAATAAATAATTTTAGATAGAGAGTGCCAAATACAGTGCTAGCATAATTTCCAGTGGTGGCCTAACCAGTCTTTCTGCAGATGAAAAATCAAATAAATATCAGATGGGATTGAGTTTTGGGTGGAGAAATGAATACCTTAAACTTTTCAGAGAGGCTCCCTAGAAAACACATAGAAAGAAAAGCAGTAAAAATTTGTGGGTAGGGTCTAATTTTAGATCAGTTAATATAATCAGGAAAATAGGAAAGATTTCATACATAGAAGGCATTTTGCAAGTCTGAAAGTTTGTAGTGGTTTTGTTTGTTTGTTTGTTTGTTGTTTTGGTGGGGGTTTTTTTGGTGGGTGGGGTTTTTTGGGTTTGTTTTGTTTTGTTTTGTTTTGTTTTGTTGGGGGTTTTGGGGGGGTTTTTTGGGGTTTTTTTGACTTAGGGAGTTATTTTTCTTCACAAACTGATTTTGAGTTACAGATTTAAAGCATCATAGTTACACCAGGAGTATGTCAGCACTGTCTGCTTATTCAGTGATTTCTGAAATGAAATTGCTTATTTTGTCAACACACAACTAGGAGGAGGTACAGATATCAAATTTTTGTTCTATGTATTTCATTAGAAACCATGCAAAAGCTGAAATGGCTTTCTGTAAAATCTGTGTCTATCAGGGCAATTCTGCAAGTACCTGGAATTGTAGGATTCTCCTTGTCATAAAGACATTGTGCTTTGTATATAAAAGAGGCTACATTGAGAAAGTAGGCAAGGTAAAGCAAAATTTAGAGCACTAAAGTAATCAGTTTAATCACATGGCCAGAAAAAGAGTTCTGTGGACAAAAGTAAAATCACTTGTATCACTTGCCATGACAGCCCTTATCAAAACAACTGATGGATGTTATGACTATCAACTTTCACAGAGCTGATGAGGATTACAAACTTTATGTTCTTGCCTGAAAATCTTTTGTAGCTCCATCTCCATTGATATTCTTGAACACAACTCACATCAGCTTGAATTCCACCAGCTATATAACCATGGTCCATGCATGTGCTCTGGATCTCATCACTGTTGCACTTTACAAAGGTATTTTGGTTTGAGAAGACAGAAGCACAACATTGGTGACAGACTTAAGATGCTAATTTAGGTCTACTGACAAGAGAGGGAAAAAAAGCCTTCATTAAGGTTTTGAATTTCCTTTACTGTTCTTTTTAATTTGTATTTGTTCCCAGTTCTGCAGTATTTACATAAATCAGATTCGCAAGTACCAAAGCTCAGGCTGTGCAGGATTCAGTTCTTAAGCTGCGAGAACTTTGAGGGGAGGAGCTGTAGTCACTTTTGTGCACTTTGGGGTGTTGTATGTATGTTGGTGCTGTACAAACCAGAATAATGAAAGCAAATTTTCCTCCTTCAAAAGGATAAATCCTTTTGTTGGAAATTAATTAGTTTATTTGCATTATCAGAAGTTTGCATTTCTCTTGTTACCAAAAGTTTCTTAAAACACAGTTCTTTCTATGACACAAAGCCAACAAAGGAGGAAGAGAAAATAAAAATAAATTCATCAAAGATGTGGAAGGCTTATAGTTACCCTGCATCCTCTGAGACCAAAGAGGTCAGCTTCTGTCATCTCTATCAGACACAGGACAAAACTCATTCAGCATCAGCACCTCTGCAGCTCAAAGGGAGATCGTTTTAAAATAATTCAACAATGGTGCCTTGAAGTCATTACTGACTGGTGGGTTTTAGACCCATTGCTTTTCTCAGTAAAGCATTTCAGGTTGCTAAGCATGAACAAATTGCTTTAGTGTTGGGTGAATGGGGTCTTTGAATAGACCAAAACACCTGGAGAAGCTCTTCTTTTGCTGTCCTTCATCAGTATGATAGCGGATGATTTTTAGTGCAGTGAGATACTTCTGGTTCTGCTGGAGAGTTTTCAGAGAGTGTTACAAAGGCAGGGATTATGTCTGTCTTTGCTTTGACCCTAATTTCAGCTCTAACTCCTCTTCCATGCACACAATTTATTTTTTAGACTTGCTTCCTTTGTCTCTCTAATGTCTGAGTTTCAGAATTTCCTGTTCCCAAAGGCCAGTGTTGTGAGACAGGGAGGTATGGGTTTGGCTCTTCTTACTCCATAGATGGAATAGACTAAGGCCCTGATCCGTGACAGAAAATCTTGTTTCAGAGGCCACTGGTTGCTCTTGCTGCAGCTTTTCTCTGCCCTGCTGCTTCTGCAGGACATCTGTTTGAAAATAATCTGAGTCTGTCAGACTCACAATATTATCACTATTTTGTAAGTTGTCCAGAAGTAAAAAAACGAATGTTTGAAATTGTTTCTTAAGTGCCAGCAGGTAGATGAAAATGATGGACTATGCAGAAGATCAGAAGCAAGCAGCTGACTTCTCTCTGAGAGGGGTTGACAGCAGTGAAGAAAATCTTAAATTATCTCTGAAATTACTCAGTCACCAGCTGATGGAAAACTTTCCTGTCAGTGTCCTTGGCAATCCCATCCCTTCACTAATGACGGCTGTATTTTGCTGGTTTCCCATCCCTTTCTCTGTCGTTGCAGCCTCACTCAGCAGTGGCTGCTGATGTACCAGTGAGGAGAGCACGTAGGTGTGAGGGGAACAGCCTCCAGCTGCTTCCCACAAATCCACAGGTGCTGTTTTTCAGGCCTGTGTCACCCTGGCTCTGCTCAATTCTTCCAATTCTGCTAGTTCTGTCAAGTGACAGGGAAAGTGAGCAAATGGTTCAGCAAGGACCCTGTGCACGGCACTTCAGTGTCCTGCTGACGTATTGTCTGAGCAAGTGTCCTTGTTTTCCTTTCAGCAAACCCCTGTGAGCTCCACTGTCGCCCAGTAGATGGCCATTTTTCAGAGAAGATGCTTGATGCAGTCACTGATGGTACTCCTTGCTTTGAAGGAAGGCATAGCCGAGATATCTGTATTAATGGCATGTGTAAGGTATTGGGTATGTTTGCATGTTTCTTTCTCTACAATTTAATTTTAAAAAGTTATGGTAAAATGCTTAACCATTTTTTTTTTTTTTGGTAGGATCAAGGCCAAGTACTCCATTTTGTTAAATTTTATAGCAAGTTTATAGTAAGAGCTTTCCAAGTAGACATAAGAGTAATTTCTACCCTTCTAGTGAGTCTGTTAGACTGACTCCATGATCTTAGCATTACTTTTAGTCAATTTCTTATAAATAAAATGAGCACTTTTCTTGTAGAGGATATATTTACTTCTGTGGTTTATCTGTTCAAATGGAGGGGTTGTGACCTGTACCCCCTTGAAGCCTTTTTTGCTTTTAGCGTCTTTGGAAACAAAAGCAGGACTTGGTGACTTCTGGAAAACTACATTAGCTTATCCAGTATAGGAGTTGTATGCCCC
>VZTR01006999.1:37662-55232 GCA_013400775.1 Chaetops frenatus | reverse complement strand
GGCGGATCCGGCTGAGCGGCGCCCCGCGGGGCGAGCCTCCGGCGGCGGGCGGCGGGTCCTCCATCCCCGCCATCGACCCCGGGGCGCTGCAGGACGTGGTGGCCCTGGCCGGGCAGGTGGCGGCGCAGGTGGATGAGCTGCTGCGGAACGTGCACTGCGGGCTGCAGGCGCTGACGGCGCTCAGCGTCGGCTGCATCCAGACCTATCGTGACGGCGTGGAGAGCCTGGGCGAGGCCGCCGACCTCAGCATCCGCGCCATGTACGCACTGGTGGCGCGCTGCGAGGAGCTGGACCGCGCCATGCAGCCCGTGCCCGCCCTGGCCAAGCGCATCCGTGATATGAAGGGCACGCTGGAGCGGCTGGAGGGGCTCTGCAAGTAGCTGCTCCCGCCGCCGCCCCTCCCCTGCCGGCAGCGGGGGCCCGGGGCTGCTGCTCTCTCGCTCCGCCGGCCCCACTGCTCCGGGCGTCCGCAGCTCCCACCTGCACATCCTCGCTCGCTCTCCCCGGTGCGTGACTTGCCGGCATCACTGGCCAGATCGCCTGTGGTGATCTGGAGGACGGGAAATGTTTGCGACCGACGAAGGAAAAGGTCCCGGTTGAAAACCGCGGGGTAAATGGCAGATGGTGGTGCTTTTAAGCTTCAGCTCCATTAAAGATTTTGGATTCCACATGCCTTATGCTTTCTATTTATTGAGGGCTGAGAGAAACTAACGAGTCTTAATTAAGAGTAGCTGATAATTTTTTTTTAAAAAATCAAATTCAAAGTTCTTGTGAGTACCTGCTTGGTGCTTACAGGCATATGTGCTTCTTTGTAGTTGATTTGGTGCCTGAAGAGTAATTCTCACCTATGCTGTTACAGCAAATAACACAACACCACTGTTTCTTACAGGGCACAGTTTTAAGATGAGAGTAAGTTTAATACCTATAGCAAAGATACTTGTTTTCTGAAAAGAATATAAAGTCCATGGAAGATAATTGAGAATCAGATAAGAACAAATCCATAAGCAAAGTTCTAAATAAAAGCTTTCATGTGAAATGTGCTTTGCCTCTATTAATCTTTACAGTTTTCACGGTGTAAAAGTTTAAATGGCATCACTGTGAAATGATCCTGTTATTTCGTGGTTTGGTTTTTTGTTGTTGGTTTTTTTTCCTTTCCAGCTAGGAAAAGATCTGATTACATGACATTAGTGGATGTATGACTGACATAAAATGACTGCTTTGGAATAATTTATTTGTATAACTTGAAGCTTTTGTATATGCATCACTCTGTGCAGAAGTGATTTTGCTGTGAGTGTTTCCTCTGCGATCTGAGAGTAGCTGAATTCTTTACTCACTAATGTTCCTATGCAACAAGCCTTTTAGTTGATGCTCTTAGCAATCCATTTAGGCCACAAATGTCCCTGTAATAAGATCTCAGCAGAAAAATGATCACTGTGATCTTATATAAGTGTAATAGTATTTTTGGTGACCAGCAGCATCTAAAAACCTTGGAATGAAGGTAGCCAGAAATCCTACTCAAGCCCTGTACCTG
The DNA here is from genome assembly GCA_013400775.1 of Chaetops frenatus. Lineage (NCBI taxonomy): Eukaryota > Metazoa > Chordata > Aves > Passeriformes > Picathartidae > Chaetops > Chaetops frenatus. Next base: position 53,701 of record VZTR01006999.1, on the reverse strand, counting down.
TAGTTGAAGAGCATACAGATTTAGTATGGGCAGAGCTGCTACCCCACGGTAACCTCATTAAAAACACCGAGTGAGGGATAGACACTGTGATAGACACTGTGCTTCTGCATGCAGACAACACTGAATTGTAACAAAATAATTCATGTTGATGCCACCCTGTTTTGCAAGATGCCAGTCTCTGGCCTGTTTGGAACTCCTCGGCATGGCCATGTCTATCCCTCAGCACAAGGGTGTGTTTCCTGTGTGGCCTTGTAGCCCAAGCAACGGGAGAAGTCTGGGAGTGGGCTGTGCCAAGGCAGGGCTCTCTCTGGTACTGTCTGCTGGGGAGTAGCTGTGGCTCCAGGAGGGGCCAGAGGCCTAACAGAAGTTAGGGGGGAGAAAAAGAACTGCTGCTGCATCCCCTGGGCCTAGAAGACACTAAAGATTGCTTAACACCACGGCAACAGCTGTACTTTTAATAGTTTTGTTATTCCTGGGAAAGTTTGAACTTGTCTGTTATGCAGATGCAGTAGTTTTGCTAAGTGTGTTTGGTATATGCCAAGAGTGAACACCAAAGGTTGATCTTGCGCAATTTGTGAGTACTGTTGAAATGTACAGGAAAGACCTGCAAGGCTATTTGTGTAGCCACATATGCACGGCTGGTTTTAACTCACACAAGCTAAGGTGAAGCCGTTAAAGTGTTTCAGTACACTCTTGGGTTTTCATAGTGTTTAATTTGCATCCATCTTCATTCCATGCTAATTCCCTACTAAAATTGTTGAGTCTGTAGAATAAAGTTACTGCTTTTATGTTTTTAATTGTTAGTGATTAGTTGTTGTTGAAGTGTTTCACTTACTATCTTATTTGGGAAAATAATTTGAAAGCTAATTTAAACTCTGCTCCTGCATCTGCACAGAGACCTTTTAATGTGATTGCAGAGCTGGTTTCAGTCTAGGTCCTCAGGCAATAGTTTCTGACAGTGATGTCATTCATGTGATGAAAAAGGAATGACTGACTAGTGAATTGCAAGCATGCAGAAAGCAGTAATTATGCTGTTTGGGTTTGTTTTTTTTAATATTTTTCAGAGCACATCAGCTTTTTTGAAGGACAGATTTAACTGAAGTTGTTGAAGTGACTCCTGTTCCCTGGTGTCTGCCTTGTACATTTGCCATCCCTGGGGCAGGCACCGCCGAAATGATGTCAACCTGTTCTGTGCCCCCACAATCGATAACGATCTGTAACTGCATGGCTGCTGTGCTTTCCAGCCCTCCTGTCCATACTGGCCTCCATTGCTGCAGGAATGGTGACCCTTGCCAGCGCCTGTGTCAGCGCAGCTGTGGTGCCAGCCCTGCCCTTGAAATCCCGTGTGGACTGTCTGTGAGCTACCTGCAGCTCTAGCTTCTGGTGAAGCTGGTCCTTCTGCAGCCATACGCTTCTGGAGTGCCCTTTTCATCCTAGTCCAGGCTTTCTTGTGCATATCCTGTGTTAATTCTAGCACTTTCCAGGTTTTGGATGTTGAGAGTGAAAACTTCCAAGTTCTTTTAGCCTTTTTTGCTTAATCTGTGGGTGAGCAGTGTAAAACCATGTTTCAGTTTTCCAAGACCTTCAAATGGCTTGCACATATTTTCTTGCTTAGTCACTCAGCTTTACAATTGGTTGCCTTCCTTATCAGCTGCCAAGTGAACTTTCATTGTAACAAGGTCAGGGAAGAAAATCAACAAACTATAATGGTATGTGTACCACTAAGCAAAGCCAGATGCAGAATTAGCTGTGGACTAGGAGTGGCTTCTCTACTCTGAGAACCACCAGTGACTCCATTATAAATTAGGTTAGTCTGAACTTTCTTTTTTTTTCTTCAAGTGTAAGGTCTGACTGTGGAAATCCTTCTTCTGATTAAGGTATGGTTGGTTCTGCTTCATTTCAGTGCATTTTTAGTCATCCCTCCTTTGTGAAGTTGTATATTCCCTGACTCTGATCCAGTTCCATAACCATGCTATTTAAAGAAGCTTTGCCAGATAAAACCTTGCTACAGCTGAGAAAAAACCTGGTCATGGAAAGCAAGAATGAACTTTGTCAACATTTCACCTTTAAGACTTTTTCCCCAGTGTTGTTTAACTGCTTCAAATGTTTAATAAGTAAATACGTCAACTTTGTGTGTGTCTTGTATCTAAAATGCATGAAAGTTTTGCCTGCAATGTGCAGCCTTTTGGTGGTACTAACTCCCATCAGTAAGGTCTTGACTGACTTACCAATGTGAGGAACAGCATGTGAGTTGAATCCAAGAGCAAAGCACTTAGCATTACAGATGCAACTATTTTGAAATGGTTTCAAACAGCATGGTTGTACTAACAGAAGACAAAAAATTGCAAACCTTCCAAATTATCAACAGCTCTCCAGAGGAGTAAGATCAATTCTTCTAACAAACTGTGTTAGCCAAAACTGAAAAGACTGTGTTAAGACAGAGACCTCTTGAAATAGGTGTCATCCAACATAAGTCAGGTTCTGGCTGTCAGATGCCACACTGCCTTGTCCTGATCAACCCTAGTGCACACTCATGAAAAAAACCAGCTTTTAAAGAGCAGCAGATCATGTTTACAATGCTGTCACAACCTGCTTTTATTGCCCAAAAATTACTTTGAGAAAAGAGCATTCCTATAAAAATGATAAATTAGTCCAATTAGTACATTTTTGTGAGCATTGTCTGTACTTCTGCCACTGTCCCCACCCTGGCCCCATCCTGGAACCTCCTGTCATGCATGTAAGAGCACACATGGAAAATTCATGACACTTTTCTTGTAGAAAGCTTAACACAGTAACTGCATCAGATACGGGAATTGAAACACCACTGAGTTTCACATTTTCCCCTTCAGCTTGGTGCCTCAGGACAGCTTTTGTCATTGTTCTCTGTTGTGTGAAGCTCCAAAATTAGAGATTGTGATCAATGGACTTGAGCCCTGAGCTTTCTGCCTTAGCAGTCAAGATCCTTGTGCCCCCTGTTGCAACAGCAGAAACGCTGCCCTTACCTTATAACAAGGAAAATGATAAAGAATCAAAATTTGAAACCTTCCTGCAGTTCTGGTTCCCTTCTACTATTTATACACATTAGAAGCCATTCAACAACCAAACAAAAAACTCATGACCTCTCCACCCAAAGACTCTTAGTAGATTCTCTTCCCAAGTCTAAGAGAATGTGAATAGCTTGGCAGTTTCAAAAAAAGCAGCAGTTATTGGCTGTCAAGGATAGCCAGCTTGAGATGGCTCTCACAGTAGAGGTGAGTCCTGATGACACTTAAAGAGAACCTGAGTTAAAAGAAAATGAAATACTACATTTTTATTGTAATATTGATAGGGTTGGAGATGGGGCAGTCTATGCAACACTTGCACCACTGGCAGCTGTTGTTTGCTAGCAGGGTTGAACTATCATGTGCATTGGCCAGGATGCAGCAGCACTCATTAAGTGGGGGAGCAGAAAAGCAGAGGTAAAAATATCTTGATTATTTTCCTAGATTACAGCTACAAAGTGCTGTCACTGTAATTGTTTCCAGAATTTGAGTTAACTGTTGCTGTGATTAATTACTATGAAGTACCTTTGTTGAAAGTAGATTTTTATCAGAGAAGGGTAATAATTTATGTCAGTATTTTTATTTTTATGAATGCTAGTTAGAGAGGTAAGAATCCTAGAATTTTATCCAATACTGACATTCTTGTCTCAGTGTCAGCAAGGGTGTTTTCCCCTTATTTTCTTTACAGACAAGCTGGAAATATTCTCAGCACTGAACTTACTTGAAAGACTAACAGCCATGCCCAGTGAGTTGTTAAGGAAGGGTTTTGTGAAGGACAACTTCTTTGTCTAGAAATATATGTAAATTAAGGGAAAAAAACTTCCACAAACTTGCCCAATCCTGGGCATCTGGTTTGTCAGTGGAATCATTTTACTATGCTCAGTAGCAGAAAATTCAAAAATCCTCAGATTGAAATCTTAGATTTTTAATAAGTCAGCTTTCTTTCAATGGCCTAGTATCAGCAGTGAAGTATACCAGCCATTTTCACTCTAATGAGATTTTTCTTGTCTGAACTTGAGCTGATGCCACTCAAGGAAATGCTAACCTGAAAATAAACTCCTTTAAAGTCAAAGTATCATTTGACTTTGTTCCACTTTCCGTTTTCACAGCCTATGCAATTTGTTTACTCAGTGGATTTTTTTTTTTTTCTCGGGCTGGGACTTTTCCAGTGACATATCCTCAGCTGGAAGGGGAGGGGAGTTTCTCACAACTGAGCAACATTGTGATTTTCCATTTTCCAAAACTCTTCCTGCATGCCATTTATAGTTGATCATACCTATCTAGTTTGGTTTTGTTTCCCTCTTTAAAGAAAGAGATGTGCAACTACGAGCCTTTACATCTGTCCTGCTCTGCTGCCATCAGCTTTCTTTTGTCTGCTAAGAGGAACTGGAAAGTTACAACTGTGTCCCCACCCTCATCCCTCCCCGGCTTAGTTCACCATTTTCATCAGCCACGAGCTGTACCCCATTTTCCCTGGCAAAACCTTGTTCTGGACCCCATCAGTTCTCGGTGCTATTCTTTGATCCCACTTATCTTCTGTCTGCAATTGTGTGACTTACTACATTTGTGTTATTGTACTGGCAAGGCACCAACCTTCTTATTAGCTCCGTTATGTCCTCTTTTAGCTGCCCTTGTTGTTTTTCATTCATGTTTGCCTCAAATTTCAAATGGCTATCTGCAGGTCCTGGCTGAGGCTTCTGCTGCCTACCTGACCTATTCTCTTTTGATGTCATCCTTTCCTTTATCCCTTAAAATGTCACAGTAAATTACCTTACACTTTCTTTTTCTGTAATTCCTTGCTGCTGTCTTCTGCAATGTATCCAGAATAGCCACCACCAATTGTCTTGCTTTAAAGTCAAACCTCAGGCACTGGCAAATCAGAAACTACATATATAGCAGATAATTATACTAATCAGGAGGCATTATAGAAAAGTTAAACATCTGTAATTGGAGAGAACTAGGTTTTATTATTTGGTTCTGATTTATTTTAATCATACATCAAAAATGCAAATAAAAATTACAAATTACTTGCAAAATAATACTCGTATAACTATGAATGCTGTGATGTATCTGGTAAGAGAGGTGCAAATCAATCAGCTGCTGGTTACATAGGCTCCCGAGGATGGGGTTATAGAACAGCAAATAACACGTGATCTGGTGAGGTATTGCAATATGTGCAAGCCCTCTAGGCAAACTATATTGTTTTTCTTTTGAATCATAGAAAGATTAAGTAAATACTGTAGTAAGGCTACTGCTAAATGAAATTCTGCTGTCCCTGCCTTCATTTTGGCATGCATTCTCATGGGGCTCTTGGTGACTTTACAAAGAGCTGGATACATTTTTGTGGAAGTTATGAAACACAATGGTATGTATTATATTTATTACTTCCAACAAACCCTGGAAAGAAATAGTGGCAAAAAAGGATGGGATGGAATGCTTGAAGTCCAGGATATGCCAAAGCAGTTATTTTCTTTTGTTCACCAAGAATCATGTGTACATACTTTAGTATGGCAAATCAATTCCTTTTTAACAAGTTTATTCATACTGTCTGTGCTGCACAGACAATGGAAAAATGCAAGTCATGACCAAAACACTAATTCTACATAAGTGGTAAAACATCTGTTTCAAAACGAAAATTAATGTTTGGCTGTACCGGGTTGAATAGCTGTAAAAAGCCAAGCTTAAAAGTTGTTAAATTTCAGGTTTTAATAAAGGTCAGCTATGCAGATCTTAATAAGTATGTACAATCATTTTATTAAAGTACCTATCAGCAATGATTGCAAAGACTTCAGTCCAACCAAATGCTGGGATCTATTTCTTACACTTTAACTGAACAGTGAGGTAATTGATGGAGACATCCAGCTAAGTAGAAGTCATGGAACATGTTTCCCTTATGTGTTAATATAAACCAGAAAAATTGTGTAACTTGTTGATGACTACGGGAATTTACGTAGCACTGTAGGAATTTTTGGTTGCGGCATTCATTCATCAGCACTTACGGTTGTGAAATCACTTGTGCATGCTCTTTGGCCTTGATTATTTATAAGCTATTCTTCAAGATAAGGGTCAACGCTTTGTCTCAGAGACAGTCCCGCTTGGCCAACAGACAAAACAAGACTGGGACAAAACTATATTTGTTTCTCTACTAATCCATAAATGAGACTTTGAACTAAGCATCCTGCTGTTATCCATTTGCACAATACCTGGGAAACAAAAGTTTCCTGGGTTGAACATAACACGGCATTACATGTGCATGATACAAATACACCAGCATGACTTGTTACTTGCTGCCTGCTAGATAACCTATCTTTAACAGTATGTATTACTTCTATGAAAAGGCAGCTGGATGAAGCAAATTCTGGGGAGTCATATCAAAAAGTTTCTCAGTTAAATTGTTTTGTGTGTTAGGCTTTTTTTTTTTTCTCTGATCCCTTTTCAGTTCTTAACAGTTCCCTCAGGGAATGCTACTAACTGAGCCCTTTTTTCCATTCCCAGCTTTCCTTCCTGGTTAGTGGATTCTTATTTCTAGGTTGCACTGTTGTACTAAACAACCTCTAAGAAAGTAAATTAACAGATGTACTTTGTGTACACATCGTGTTGGCTCAGCCAGTGTGCTAGTAGGCTGAAATACTTGTATTTTGACAACCTATTCAATAGCAGGTGTGATTGAAAGTGAGTTCTCACTGCAGAATAGTTTTTCCAAGTTGCTGTAGAAGTGGTATGCCCTTAGGGCAGAAAGAGATCAGCAATCCCACAGGGAGCTCTGCAAGCCTGGTTCCAGGTTGCTTCTCTAGAAGGCAGAATAAAGAATAAATTTGCCAGGTGGTAGATTGCCTGTAAGGTTGGCTGGGGTGGATCTGCGGCGCTGGCAAGTACTCACTGCAGGCCACCCTCTCCTTCAATGACAGAAATTACTGTATCTCCGAGGTGACTAATGCTGTTGAAACTGGATATATATATATATACTTATCAGGGTTTTGGATGTTATGGCTCATGTAGAAGAAAATAATATTTGACATTAAACAGAAGATGAATGTAATTGAATCATCCTTTGNTGGTTTTGCCACCCAAAGATAAAAAAAAAAATGTTTATGGTGACAGTGGGTGTCAGTAACAGATGGAAAAAAACATAGCAGGGATATAACAGGGGATATAACCATAGTTTGCTGACTGTGGTTATGTGAGAACTGTCCTGGGTTTAACTTTGTCTTTTCTATATGGCAAATCTGAAGAGAGACAACAATAAAACTCTCCCCACATTCTTCTGTTAAAGTATAAATGACATGTTTGGTTCAAGATCTGGATTAATAATGTCAGTTCTAACTTTAATTAGTTCAGTTTTACACATAAAGCTGACCCAGATTTCCTTGGTAGATCACAAACCTAAGAAAATCTGAGGCTCTGTTTTGATATTAGGCTGCAATGCCAGGCATGTGTTAGAGCAGCCCAAACAGCTCCTTTCCTGCCCAAGCCATGACCACTTGTCCCTTTTCATCCACTGCATTTCCCTCCGAGTTTGTCCAGACTCCTTGTGCAGCCACAAAACAAACCAGAGTGAGGAACTCCACCCAGCTGAGCCAAGCAAGGAGGGAGTGGAAGACTTGTTTGGCTTTTGGCTGCATTGATTCCCAGCCTTGTCCCACTGCACAGACAGTTGCCCAGCACAAGGGAGGAATCTTTGTGGAGAAGAAAGGGTGTTCCAGCCAGATGCACACAGCTGAGATAAGGGAAATGCTCAGGGAGGGTTTGCAGCTGCTACCACTTAAATCATGTTGACCTGCAGCCTATGAAAGTGCATTGCTTGTGCTGGTCCCAGGAAAGAGGCCCGTAGTTAGAAGCAGGGTTGTGCTGAAAACAGTTATTAATGCCTTAGAATTTAATTTTATGCTGTTAGAGATACAAAAACTCTTTTCAGCCTGGCTGGAATTTCAGCTACCAAGTGGATAAAGAAGATCACCTAGCAACAGCTCTACCCATTTCAAAGCTGATACAACTGCAGTACAGAGAAGAATAGAAAATAATGAAGTGGGCTGTTTTTCAGGACAAAATGTCTTGTCTCTTCGTTCTCCCTGTTCCCTCTGTGGTAATCAAACTTTGCATCTGAGACAAATAATCAAAACAGGCTTCCTATTTTAAAACAGCATAACCTTGTGTATGACCAGCATTGTGTACATGCTGTTTATACTCACATGGGCATCTCTAACTCTGTGTCATTGTTCAATAATTTACATTTAATAAATAATTTTTAGTTGTGTTTGTGACTCTTTGCAGTTGTGTAGCAACACATGCTGGCATGTTTTTCTAATTCTCAGTGTTAGAGAACATGTATAGGTTGGGCCTGAGTTCACTGAGACTGCTGTCTTTCACTGAGATTTAGAAAGCCTAGAATGTGTGACATAGCAGGTCTCTGACAAAACATCCAATTATATTAAAAAATTACAATATTAAACTCATTTTAGCAGATCTAACTCCCAGAAAGTAGAAGAACGTGTGAAGAATTTTCTCCCAAAGGGGATTTTTGAGAAGCTGTTTTTGCAGGGCTGAGCTAGGACTTCCCAAAGTGATTTTTCTGAAGAACTGTTAACATTTTCCAGTAACAGCCTGCACTCTTTCAGAGTATACAGATTGCAAACCCAAAACTTTAAACTACTCAGAAATTAATTTCAGGCAAGCACAGAGCAATTTTCTTACCTCCTTCCCTTTCTGAGGATCCTAATCTGAGTAATTCCCTAAAAGTCCATCTGGACCAGGACATTTTCATATCCACACTTAGTGAAGGTTTGAGTATAAGGATGATAAGGTTTTTTCTGCACATTAATCTTAAGTTAGTTGCAGTAGGCAAAACCAGCAGTGGAACGACATGGCATTGACTTCAATTCTAGCTGTATGAACAGCAATGGACCACAGGCACTACGTTCTCTGAGGCCAAGTCTATTCCACTGTGCCCATCATAAAAAAATAATTGTTCTGTGAAGCCTAAAGTGGTGAGATTATGAAAGGAGTATAGGAAGTTACAAGCAAAAATTAATTTTTTTCTCTTTCTCCAAGGAATGCTTGGATGACAAGAATTTACAACCTATTCAATATCATTGTTTAAAATTACATTTGCCAGTTTATTCTTAAAGTTCTCTAGATCAGTGGTGCTGCAGACGTAAGATATGCCTCCCTCTCTCTACTTTGCAGTGAGGCTTTTTTGGGAAAGAGTAGCGAGTGTTCTTGTACAGCTTGTTCCACAATGCATACCAACAGAAAGTGAAACTAACCTCACAAGAGCAACGTTTGAGCATCTGATTATATATATATAACCATACATATATATTACCANGCTTTAGTCTGTATTCCTTCCTTTGCCTTTGGCGAGTTTCTTGGGGTATTTTCAGGTCTGCAAGAACCTCAAAAGAGAGACTGTGGTCTTCATTTAGTATTGTACAGTATGTTATAGATATTTTGTATAATAAGGCCTTATAAATAAAATCAGGTCCGTATGTATTTTCTCAGCTACTGTATTATGGCTCCTACATGTATTATTCTTCACAGGCTATATACTCCCTACAAAATCATAGTATATATATCTATAGGTATAAAATTATGATGCAGAAAGTCTGAGAGAGTGCCTATGGGTAATAATCTTTTCTTTGTGTGACTGATCACATGAGAAAGATTTCTGCCAGTATAGTAGCCCAGATCTTAATCATGGTGCTTGCAGGTTTATAGGCTGAAACACTGACACTGCTATTTCAGGCTGTAGAGAAGTGATAACTCTCTAACAGCTACTGACTGCCCCAGTCTGCCTCCTGCACTAACCAGGACCTCAGTTACTCCATTAGTTTTAACCACAGCCTCCAGTCAGGACAAGCTTTTTACTAAGGTGTCCATATTCAGGCAGTAAAGAAACTAGAAAGTGTAGCATCAGAACACTGCTCTACTTTGTGGAATCCAGTCACTCCCCAGCCCAGCTCCAAAGACTATGAGTCATACTTTCCACTTAATTAAATTAGATGAGTTTCTCATATATCATGTCATATTTTGCCCTACTGCTAGTCATCTTCCATCGTGACATTTTAATTGTTTGATTACTTCATCTGTACTCAAAGCACACTACTATCATATGATTCATTTTATGCAGTAGAACATATACTCTTCAATGTTATATGTGGATATTTTTTACAGTGTAGATTTCCATTGCAGATCATCCTTCAGAGCTGATGCAACCTAGGTCTCAGTTTTCTAGGTCAAATTGTAAGAACACTAGGGAGACCAATGCTAGTCTTCCAGGAATGACAGGCATCTTGCTTATAAGCTTGTTGGTTCTTATCTCTGATACATCAAACACACCATCATTTTGGCTATAGAGGATCAATAGCAAGGCATCTTGTTTTTCAGGCCTGCAAATCACGCTTGAAGTCACAGCTGTTGTCCCTCTTCAAGCACACCAACCCTCTGGACAGACACCTTCTTCCTGGATAGATCTGCTGAGTAAATCTCCTACTAAGTAAATCATCTAGTGCCATGTCTGCATGTCTTTGTCTCCCCTTGCAGTGTGAGATTTACACATCATCCGTGCAGCACACACGTGTTTGGTGGTGTAGACTGATGGCTTATGGTGATTACCCCAAGCATGATACCGAGTCCAGGGACCTGGACTTAAAACAGCTCTGTCCCAAGCTCACTCTGTGCTCCCTGCCCATACAAAGATTCACTCCACTGATTGAGCCAACACTGTGATACCTTAGAGGCTTGAGCTGAAAGGAAATTTCCAGATTTAAATAGACTTGAAAGGAGGCTGTATATATAGCATCCATTAGTCTGTTAATTTTATTACTCTTAGCAAAAGGAGGGTGTATTCTATATTCTACTGAATGTCTGGATTGTATTCTGTTTGAAATTTTATTAAGAATTGTATCATAACCTCTCACTAGGGAATGATTCCAGGAGTTGATTTTGCTATTTTATGCTGTTCCTTATTTACTTTGTGCAGGAAAAGTACTGTACTTTAACTTACATCATTCAAAGTCCGTAATGTCGTGGTGCCCCCTAATGTCCAGAAGACTAAAGACTGGTAATTTTGTTGCTGACTTTCTCTCAAAGCTCTCTGTAGGAACAAAACTGTAAACAACATTTTAATTTTTCAAATATATTGCAGCACTCAAAACTTTGTTGCAACATTCTTTTTTTCATATTGTATACACATAAGGAATAAAATAACTTTCTTTTTAAATCTTATTTTCATTTTCAAAGCTGAAAACATAATTTGTCTCAGAAGTTAGGTTCTTAAATATTTGTTGACACCAAACAAATAGGAATTAATTAAAAAATGTTGAGTTCCTAGGATTTTCTTTTAATTTTTAAGAGTCAGTGCATACTCATACATTTTTAAGTGTAGAAGCCTACATATGTATGAGAGAACATAACGACAAACAACCATAATATTAACTTCCACTGAAATCTAAAACTATGCTTTAATTTTACTGTTTTTAGGGTTTTTTTTTGTTTTCTTATGATACCATTAGAATGTAAGTACTATTGGAATAAAACACAACTACAGTAACAAAGATAAAATATTTATTCACCAGTACTCACCCATCCCCCCAAAAGATTCATGCATGCTGCAATCAGTCATAAAAGAACGTCGTACTCCTAAGTCATTGTACTCCTTTGCCATGAATGTTAAACCCAATAAGTAAGGAATAAATCAATTGAATCAGTAAATAAAAACCTATTTTTCTATGTTCCATGTACTTACAAGCTTATGGCATCAAGTCTCTTTCCAGGTGAACACCTACACCACAATGTAGAAAAATAATATTATATGAATCATGTTTGCATACAGTTAGCTTCTTTCACAGTTACTTTCCCTTAATGAAATCCTTCTGCAATTCCAGTTTAGCAAATGATCTGTTTGTTGGAGGATTTTTGCTTGTTTTTTTTAAGAAATGTATTTACTAGATAGAGTCAGAAATGTCTGTTTCGTAGAGCATCCCAAGGGATGTTTTTCTTATTGCATTCATTATTACTTTATGAACACATGGAAAATAATGCTTTACTGAAGCAGAACAGTAATAGGGTCATTGACCTGTATTGCTATAGAAGAGGGCAACACCATGTGTTCTTCTGTCAGAAGTACCTAATTTATTCATTCTCTGCAGAACAGGTAACTTGCATATTATAAGTAGCTACATAATTTATGACATTAAAAGTGTAATATTATTCATCAGCAACAATTTGGGTAAATGTTCAGTATGTAAATAGGAAAAAGAGTTAAAATGTGTGTGTGTGTTTCCTGTGTGGTATTATTTTAATGGTTTAAAGTCAAGGAAGAGCAAAATCTTAGCTCCCCACTACCTGAATCAATATGGCTGAGCTGAAACCGAAGTAGTGATACCCATGGCACAGGGGATGAACTGCATCCTGGGAAAATGGCTTCTTGATTGTAGTGTCTGCTCTGCCAGGAAAAGGATTAAAATTGATGAGCAGAAACCAGAGTTAAGTGTACAAGAATCTAAGTACCTCCAAGATAAAAGAAAATTGATATACAGTAAAGAGAAAATTTTATATCATATGTTGGGATACAAAGGACAGATAGCACTCTGGACCTTATTAGCATAAAAGACCTGATAGACAAGATGCCTTGGCAGGAGCAAGCAGAAGTGTGAAGATTGAATCAAGATAGCTGAAGATTGAATCAAGGCTTTACTGGAAAAGAAAATTACGTCAACTTCTGCAAGCAAAAAATGTTGTAAAATGTATAAGTTTGCTTATGTGATTACTAACCCAATCACTGTAGTAAAGAATTATTAATCTTCCTAAAATAGTATATAAACGTGTGTAGTTCACAATAAATTCAGATTCTGACCACCGTCAGTCTCTCCGTCTCTCTTCATTGCTGGTAATCATAGACTATTAACACCTTGCAGTCATTTTCTCAAAGCAGTTCTTGAAATGACCACTGTGGCCACCCTCACACTCCTTGTTCAGACACAGGAAAGTCACAGGAAGACATGAGGGACAGGGATTCCTCTGCTGGTACACTAGAAGAGTCAGATTAACTGTTGGTATAAAGGCAAGCAGGACATGCCTGTTCAAAAAGAATGTTTGATGTCACATGCAAACATCACCTAATGCCTGCATAAATAGTTTCAAAGTGTCTAACATGACAAAGTCCATATATATGCATATAACACGTAACATCAGCTGTAAACAATTATTTGCCTTGTGCATTGCTAAATAAAATATATCCTCCCATTTTTACTATATGCTATATATATTATATATGTATATTATATATAAAAACCATGATATTTCTGATATGCAGCTCTTACACTCATTTAAAAGCATCTCAGAATCTTAAATCTAGATGATGAGACTACTGGTCATTCACGATATCTTTTTGTACTAATTTTACCTTCTGCAAATGGTTTTGTTCCTAATTTTGCCATACTACTGACGTTATGTTTATCTTACTCCCAATTTACTGAAACCAGATACTGAGTATCTTGCTGTTGCTCTTTGCTTCTGGCTCTTTCTGAACATGCCTTGCAGTTTCCCTTCCTTCTCTGGCTGGTCTTCGGCACCACCTGGTGTCTGTTGCTTGTTTGTTCTCTAAAGGAAAAATCAGCACCTTATTCCAAACATCATAAAGTAACACTATAATGGAAGTGCATTTAGCAGTTAGGGAAAATAATATGATTAGCCTTTTGCTGTAGCAAGACCTTCAATTTTAGTTAGCATGAGAAGATTAGTATCTGATGATGACAAAAGCCTTAGAAGACAAAATTCAGAAACTTCTCACATAGTATGAGAACCTAATGACTCAGTTATGCAAACCACCTAACTGAACACCTCAATTACTATGAGAGGATATTCTAGGGAAGAAACTATGTCTAATAAAATCCAGTTATAAAATGCAGGAGGAAAATGTGTAATGAAGTTTGTAATAAATTCTAGACAGATGGAATTATTTTCATTGTTTTAATGTATTCACAGAACATAAGGGCTTCCTATTATATATGTACACACAACTCTGGTTAGTTCTGCAAGCTGTGGCACCTACTGACTTGCAAAGGCAGCACACCTAGCTTATGGCAAAATAGAAAGTCCAGACAGAACAGTACTGAAATGTAAGTAACTGGAAAATTAGGTATAAAAATAATCTACTGCTGTTGTTTCCTAATGCTTCACTGAAGCCACCTGTACTGGTTTTGGCTGAAATAGTTAATTTTCATAGTAGTAACTTGTAGGGTGCTGCATTTTGCATTTGTGACCAAAGCAGTATGGGGAACATTGGGATGTTTTAGCTAATGCTGAATAGGTCTTGCAGAGCATCAAGACCTTTCCTGCTTCCCATGCTGCCCTGACAGTGAGCAGGCTGGGGGTGCATGGGAATTTGTCAGGGGATACAGCTGAAACAGCTGGTACAGCAGACTCCAACTGACCAAAGGGATATCCCAGACAATATGATGTTGTTCTCAGCAATAAAAAAAGGGGGAAGTAGGAGGAAGAAGAAGACATTTGGAGGTATGGTGTTAATCTTCCCAAGTCACTGTTTTGAATGATGAAGCCCAGCTTTCCTGGAAATGGCTAAAAACCTGCCCGCCAATGGGAAATAGTGAATCAATTCCTTATTTTTCCTTATATTTATCTCAACCCCTGAGCTTTCTTACTTTTACCCTTTCTGATTCTCTACCCCATCCTGCTACAGGCAGGAGAGAGGAAGTGGCTGTGTGGGCTTAGTTGCTCCAGGAGTTAAACCAGGCCACACCTTCAATATTCCTTTCACATGAACAAACACTGCCAGGCTACAACTCTTCAGCTGAGTCCACGTAACAGACCTCTTAAAGCCCACGGAGAATTTTCACCGACATTCTGTATGGAAACAAAGTTTTTGTTAAGCATACCATCGTCCTGGGTGTGCTTTTTCACAAAAGAAACAGAAGGGCCAGGACAGAGGTATCTGGGCTCTAGCAAGCCTGTTACATCCTGATTAGAATAAACTGCACTTCTAGAAGGATCCACCTATTTCTACCTCCACTTCTGGCTATAAGGGAACATCTGGCAAAAAGTAAAAGCTGAGGAACTGTGTCCAAGTCTCCAGCTATTTTCAGCTCAGGCTGTTTCCCAAACCTGATGCAGCCTGCTACTTCAGTGGCCACGGATTACGTTCTCTTTCAAGCACCTGCTCACTCTACCGAGATCTGTGTAAACTCTGCGTTTGCAGCAGCCTTTGCCGACTGCTCCTGTGGCTGGACAAACAATCCCCCCAGCTGCTTCCAGCTGAGGTCCCGTAACTTTCCTGTAGTGGCTCGAAGGTGCTCACTCAGAATCACAGAATCAATTAGGTTGTAAAAGTCCTCTGAGACCGACTCCAGCCTACGACAAACACCACCCCTTTAACCAGACCATGGCACCAAGTGGTCCAGTCTTTCCTTAGACACCTCCAGGGATGGTGACTTCACCACCTCCCTGGGCAGCCCATTCCAATGCTTAATCATCTTTTTGAAGAAATTCCTTCTAATGTCCAGCCTAAACCTCCCCTGGTGCAGCTCACGACTACGTTCTCTTGTTCTATTGCTGGTTGCCTGAGAGAAAAGGCTGAACCCCAGCTGGCTGCAGCCTCCTTTTCAGCGAATTGTGAAGAACAATAAGGTTCCCCCGAGCCTCCTTTTCGCCAGGCTAAACACCCTCAGGCGCTTCCCATAGGACTTGTGCTCCAGCCCCTTCACCAGCTTTGTGGCCCCTCTCTGGCCAAAGAGGAGGAGCCTGTAGCAGTTCGTGCTACCTCCCTTCCCAGCCCACTCCGCTTCCCAGGCTGAAGAGCCCTGGTTTACGCTGCCCTCTTCCCGGCCGGGCACCACCCCTGCTCCGGGAGCCCCGGAAGCGGAAGCGGCTCCCGGCGCTCCGTGTGCGGCGGCGGCCGAGGCGGAGCCGGGTCTGAATGGAGGCGCCGCGGGCGAGGGGCCGCTGAGCGCCCCGGGGCCGCCCCGCTCCCCGCGCCCCCTCCC
>VZTR01006999.1:22692-37653 GCA_013400775.1 Chaetops frenatus | reverse complement strand
CCGGGGTGGCCGTGGGGCGGCAGCGGGCGCGGCCCCCTCCCCTGCGGCGCTCCGCTGCCGGCCGGTCCCGCTCCTCCTCAGCGCCGGGCGCTGCCGCGGCCTCTCGCGCTCTGTCCCGGCCGGAGCTCTTTGTCCCGGGGCTACGGCTGTGCCGTGTTCCCCCCCGAGCTCCTGGCCGGTGTTTGTCCCGGACCTGACTCCCGTTGGGTCTCCTTAAAGCCCGGCCTGAAGCAGCGCTTTGCCTTCAGCGCCGGGCTCGCCCTCCCTTCGGCCGGTGCCCCGCTCTGACACGGACTCGTCCCGGCTCCTCTGTAGGGATACGGGCCCTCTCCTACCCCCCGGAGCCTTAGTGCTGGACTCTCGCTTCCCACTGGTTCAGTTTCGGGCTAAAACTTTTCCTGTCTGTCACATGTGATGAGAGAGGGGACAGCCAGGCATGCAGAAGGTGCTATACTGGAGCTACTAAGTTGATGAGAAGCTTGGAGCATTTCTCTTACGAGGAAAAGCTAAGGGAGCTGAGCTTGTTTAGCCTCGAGAAGAGGTGACTGAGAGGGAATCTCATGAATGTGTATAAATATATAAAGAGGGGGTGTCAGGAAGATGGTACCAGGCTCTTCTCAGTGGTGCCTAGCAGTAGGACAAGAGGCGGTGGGCAGATGCACAGCAATTTCCACCTGAACATGAGGAAGAACTTCTTTACTGTGCAGGTGACCGAGCACTGGAACAGATTGCCCAGAGAGGTTATGGAGTCTCCCTTACTGGAGATAGTCAAGAGCCATCTGGATGCAGTCCTGTGCAATGTGCTGTAGGATGACCCTGCTGGAGCAGGGAGGTTGGACCACCCTGACCAATTCTGCAATACCAGTCCTCTGTGCAGCCTCTCCCATGTGTGGTTCTCTTTTTCCTGAATGCTCTCAAGTCTTAATCTGTGTCGATTTGTTACTCTGCCGGCTGACAGTTCCCTTCCAGGCACCGGGTGCGTTCCTGAGTTCTTTAGCCGAAAAATGAATTAAAGTGTTGCACTTCAGTGTTACACTTGTATTTCAGGGTTTGTCAGTGGTTGCTGTCTTTGCGAATGTTCTTGCCCATAACGCACTGTCTCGGTTGTTACTTGGTATCTAGTCGTCTGGCATCTAGTGGCAGTGAATTCAGTATCATCTAGACACACATGTTTGATTGTATGTTAAGTGTCATGCTGACTTCAGGTGAATGTTTCCTCTGCTGCCTGGTATGAGATCTCTCCAGTTTTCTCAATTTCTTCTTTTCTTTATAATGCAAGCAATTCGAAGCCCCAATAGTTGGTTTTTTTTCCTCCAATATTTTCTAGTTTTCACTCCTTTCATATCCCTCTCTGTCATGATGTAAAGGTATGTTTTCAAAACACAACATGTGCTACTCAGCGTGTTATTTAAACTGGCACTGTGCCATGATTTGCTTAATAGTTACAACTGCTGTGTTTTCTATCCCACATTTCCACATCATCTTACATTTTTGTGATGGCACTTGGTGGTGGAATGGAAGACACTGATAACTGTATTTAGAACCTGGTGAGACATCTCAATTGGTTTAATCTTCAGTAATTATCAATATGCATTATTTGGCACTTATCAGTGTTTCACATCAGTTGTTCATTTTGTGGCCTATTGGTTTCCCTCAAGTTCCTTATACTTCTCTGAACTTGGCTCAGTTAAATAACAGTGTTGTTGGATTGCTCATGTCCCTCATCTCTTTCTCCTGATCATGGCCACATGCATTACTTTGTATCTAATGAGAGAGATTTGATAGCCTAAGCCCTTGACCATGACAAAAACAGACTAATGATTCTTTATTCTGTGTTTTTCTTCTCAGCAAGTTCTTGATCTCTTTTAGTTGTGGCTTTTGTTTGTCTTTTGAGCCATGGTTTCTCAGATATAGCAACCTAGAGTAAGCACGAATGAAGGTCATCAGTGTGTCATCTGCTGTGCCATCACTGCTTGTGTGTTTGTTTATTCAGGAACTGCAAGGTAATTCTTTTCCATTCCATGCGATCATGCACAGGAAGTTAATGCACAGTAAAAAAACTGAAAATGCTTGGCTCGTTTCTTTGGCTGCTTTATCAGGATGTGTTCTCGTTCACCTAATTTTTAGTTTTTTAGTGTGAACAACTTACCAGAAATAATAGTATGCTATCAGTCTTCTTCCCTTTTTGGCTGTTTTACATTCGAAGACATCTAGCAGCTTTATGGGAGATAATTCTTAGGGTTTAATTGATGTTGGTACTATCTCCTAGATATGTTACATTCTAGTTTTAATTAGTGTTTAAATCAGATTTCTAAGCACCTGTATGTGACTTTATTTCCATCTGAATGTGTATTAGTAATAGTGTTGCTAAGCAAGGTTTGTATGGCTTCTGTGGACTAATATTCAGCGAGTGTTTGATCATGATGCTCTTGTCTCATGGTTGTGGCATCTAGAATTTCTAGATGACCTCAATAAAAGTACTAATGAGGCCTGAAACTCTTCTGTTGGTGGGATTGGGTTCATTCTGGTTAACAGGACTCTTTATCCTGGACAAGGTGAATTAATCTGTCTCCCATTATTTTCCAGTTTACTTCTTTAAATATTGGTAGTTTTGTGCCACTTTCTGGTTTTATGGTATAGCAATTCCTCAGAATCACACATTTTCACATTTATTGCATTGTAGTAGAACTTCAGTCATTTAGATGAAAAGAGCTTTCTCTGAATGCTTAGATCTGAAGTGATCAGGTTGCTTCAGCTTTATTGTCTTGGCATCACCATCTCTGCAGGTACCTGCCTTTCATGACCACTGAAAACCCATTCTCTTGTGCTTTTGCCATGGAAAGTGCTAGCAGGATACTGAAGAAAAGGCACAGAAGTGTCTCAGCAGTGTTTTCCAGCCTCCTTCTATTGATGCATGTTAGTTAATCCTGTTCTAGACACACATATAGCATGCAGAACTGTGGGATATTTTGGAAAACATCCATATTGCATATGAGAAAGCATCTTAAATAAGAGTAATTCTTCTGGTTCAGGAAGTTTCTGAGCTATAGCTTGTATTTGGGGAGAATAATCTGATGGATTGTCATTGTTTTTCTCTCTTTCCTAGTTGTCTGTTATTGGCCTGTGTTGGTGATGACATACTAGGTGAAATGGATGCTTTGATCTACTGTAGTTCTCTTGAATCAGAAAATGGTTACTTTTTAGAGATGTTGTGGTTTTTTTAATTGTGGATTTTACAGTTTAATTTTATTCAAATTTGCCTTAACCTTGGTCACTTTACCCAGTCTAGCATTCCTAATCAATGCTCAATCTAAACACACCACAGTCATACATAATTATGTGTGTCATGTTTTGAATTGATAGCTTCATGTCACAGAAATTAGGCTAAATTAAGAGGTTTTTTTCACTGGTATGCTCTAGAATTTAAATTTGAAGATAAAAAATGTGGCAAAGTTAGAACATGTACATGTAGAAAATGTGATGTCTTACATTGTTCACTTCAACTTCCCTCAGATTTATCCACTTGGTGTCTGTGCTCTGATATACTGCACTCTTATTTTAAGAAAGGTTACCTGTTTTTCAGCCTAAAGAAATACCATCTCTTAGACAGCTAACTACTTTGGAAAGTGATTTTTATTAGCCAAAACTTTTAATAGTCAGAACTATTTGACAAATTTGAACTTAATTGTGGAAGTAGGTAGTCATCAGTTGTCAGGGTTCCAGTAACATTTTGAAGTTAATTTGGAAATTCTGTTGAGGAGCTACAATTAGTGTACTTATGTACTTATGTAGTTTGGGTACTCGAATGACTTGGGGTGCTTTGATATCCATGTAAAGTATCACTTTGTTACTGTTGGATCAGCTAATTCAACACATGATCTTTTAATCTTCAAAAGCTTATGCACGGAGGCTTAAGTTGAGTTGTGATCAGCAGTGACTGCATCACTTCTTTAGCATAAGATGTAAGGCAAAACTGTAGAAGAGACAATAGCCACTGCCTCCTTTATACTTGTCCATATTACTCAAAAAAGTTTATAAATATTCTTGGAATTAAAGCTTAGATTTTTCAGTAGCTTGATGACGCTTAGTGAGAGGCTTGTATGCACACAGGGAAGGAGGGTTTTCAAGCATCTGAACAAAAAACAAATTACAAATCTTCCAGGTATGGAAGAAAAAACTGGAGTTTGTAGAAGCTGAACACACAAATACTTCCAAAGATTTGTGTTTGAGCTTTGAAAGTTATAGTAAATGGGCTCTGTATGAAATATTCATCACTTCCACAGCTGTCTGTAGGTATTCAAATGCTGCAGAGGATGCTGACTAGAATACTTTGTCTATCTTTTCCTGTCAGTGAACAGGAATGTATTTTGGTTGCTCAAAAAGAAATCAGAGTGCAAATCAGACACTAAATCAAGGTTTGGTACTAGGAAGAGAATGAACATGTTCATTCTCTGTTCCAGAAGATGGAGAACAGGAGAGTCTTCTGTGCAACTGTACAGTCTCTAATTAGATGCTACAGGGAACAATTGTAACCCCCAGGCACTTTTCCAACTCTTCTCTTTTCCCAGCATCTTGTAAAGGCGGTGGTTTTCTTATGTAGTCATTGACTCTTTTGTCAGTGTGGCTCCTTTTCTTGAGTGCCTTGGCTAAAAAAGCTTAGTTACATTCTTCATGTTCATAGTGAATGAGTAGATGTGTTAGTATGGGTGTGACACGTGGCAAAGTCAAAAAACTTTCAAGTACAACGTTGTTTTGCAAAAGTTAGGGTGATGATAGATTTTTGTGTTTAGATCATGTAAATTTAGAATTTGCATAATCAGTCTGTACAGAGGAATATTACGAGTTAAAGTGGAAGGGCTAATGGAGAGAGAGGCTGAATGTTGTTGAAGGTGACAAGGAACACAGAGAAGCAAGAAAATTAGATAGTTGAAGAAATGAGGAAATGGAGGGGAGGTATCCAACCCAACGGCCTTTACCAGGGTGAATGGAGAATGTATGACTGTTGGGATGAAAAGGCAAAGGGCAATAAAGTGAAATTTTTCTTACAGTCAAACAAGTTGAAGCGACTATAATTTGTTACCGTTTAATGTGAGTGTTGATTGTTTGACAAAATAACTCTCCTTTAGCTGTAAATTTTGGAATGGCCTCAGACAGGTGAACAGTGAAGATGTTTCTCATGTTGCTCACTAACATCTAACCTGAGCTAACCAGTTGCATAAAGCTTCATAGTTTCCACATCTGTATGTCTTCTGTGGTTTCTAATGTCTATTTCATGGAAGGTAAATGCTTATTTGAGACTATATGGAGTGTTGATGAAATTTTTTTTGCAGGGATCTTTACTGTATGTTATATTTGCAGGTAATAAAAGCTGATTTTTACATGACTGGAGACAAACTGTAATTTTAAAATGCTATTTTCATGTTTTCAACTGTACTGAGTTTAAATTTTCTATATTCTGTTGTGCTGTAGCTCCCCAGCTACACTACATCACACTAAAAGTTAGCTAAAAATGTTAGATTACTCTGTTTTAGATGAACTGACCTGTATTTCCTTTAAACTTTTAAACTTCCTTGTGAATTCTGAGAATTCATAACTGAAAAATATTCCAGTTTACTACTGATAGTACTGTTTCTGCAATTATTTATTATTGAAGGTGAACATCTAAGTCTGCTCAGCATGTTGCTTTGAAATGCTAGGTTTTAACTGTACATACGCATAAAATACTGCAAAATTTGGTTCTTTCATAGGGAAGTTTTTACCTTTGAAGACAATGTTGGGACCGAGATATGATGAACAGGTTGCTGAGGAAAATCGTTTTCACCCGAGTATGTTATCCAACTACTTAAAGAGTCTGAAGGTAAAGTTAAATTTTCTAATAATTGAAACATTGCTTTCATTATTAATGTTTACTCAAGTGTTGCTTTTCAGATGTAAGGAAAAAGGTGGATAATGGCTTTTTTGGGACATCTGTACGGAAAATTCTTTTTGTTTGTTTACATTTCCAGGTCTCCTCTGCAACCGATAGATTTCCAAAAGTGTTTCCTTACAGGTTAAAATTCTTGAGACTAAACAAACCCAGCTATCTCAGCTGTTCCTCATAAGAGACCTTTCATATGCATTGTTGCCCTTCTCTGTTCACCCTCCAGCATCTTGATGTCCTTTTCAAAGTGAGGAGTCCAGAACTAAACACAGCACTTGAGGTGCGGTCTCACCAGTGCAGAGTACAGGGAGACAATTCCTGCCCTGGCCCTGCTGGCCACACTTGCTGATACAGGCCAGGTGCCACTGGCCTTCTTGGCCACCTGGGCAGCACAATATTGGCTGATATGGAGGCAGCTGTCAAGCAGCACTCCCATGTCCCTTTCTGCTGAGCAGCTGTCAAACCACTCCTCCCCACCCTGTAGCACTGCCCAGGACTGCTGTGACCCAAGTGCAGGACCCAGCACTTTGCCTTATTGAACCTCATGCCATCCACCACTACAGACTTATGGTTCTGGCTCGCTTCTTCATCCTCTGTTTTGCCCATTTCTATCTGTGTTCTTCAGTTTGCATGTTGTTTTGCACTGTAGCACAACTGTGACAATAAAGATGGGGAACAAGACCTTTCCGGCCTTTCATGTAGGTCTCTGAAGTGTTGTGCCCAGACTGGTGTATCTGGAGACATGGGAAATGGAATTTTGAGCCTGCCAGGCAAAGAAAGGCCTACCACCTAATTAATTAAATTGGTTATTAAATTTTATATAAAAGTTTAGTGCCATTTGTTTTGATTGTGTCTATGAGATGAATCATGCAAGTGGTGTTTTTTCTGTGGTTTTTTTCATTTTTTTTTTGCTGTTGATCTAGGTTAAATGAATTCTGAATTTAATTAATAGTATCAGACCTGAAACATAGAAGAATTAGGTGACTAAAAGATGGGAATCCTCATTTTATTAATCTTATTTAGGCTTAGGTATGAAGTAGATGGTGGACTACTCAGTGTAGCAGTGGTAGAAGTACCTGTGCAGTAATGTGACAAGAAAGTACGATCAGTGAATCATATGTACCTGTTTTCAGGTGCTTGAACTGGTAGGATTTTTCTTGTAAGAGTTCTTGCATCTGTGCTTTTATGATCTGCTCTAATCACAGAGGACCAAAGAGAACTCTCTGTGAATAAAATGGAAAGAATCCTGAGGTTTGAAATATTCCCCAAAGCAAGATTAAAATCAGATGAGGTTAAATGTTGATACCAAAAAAACAGATATAGTTTATTTAACAGTAGAAGAAGTGAAGAGAAAGAAAGAGAAAGAAAAAAATAGCAAAAAGAGGTGGGAGGGACACAGGAAGAATGACAGGGACAGATTAAGTAGAAACATATCACCCCTCTGTGGGTCCCAATGACATCTTGCTGCTCCTCTCCACCTGGGGTCTTCTTGGGGGGAGGGTCCCCCACCACAAAGTATAGAATCCAGTGGATCAATATACATTTGGGCCAGGTGGGAATGCCCAGGTGCCTCCCCTGAGCGGGGCGTAGTTTGTCACTTGGTCTGGGTCAGTTGCATCATTTTCCATCGCGTGCAGTGCCCTGGTGCAGGGTCTGGGGAACCTTTTGGGGGCCTTTGATGGACCATGACACCCCCTGTGCTGTCCCTCATCTGAATGTCCTGTAGGTGTGGCTTTCCTGGGGTGGGGAGCCCCACAGCTGAGCTAGTCTGTGCAGAGGGTTCACTGCCTCTGCCCAGAGGCTACACACCCAAGACCGCTCCTCCTCCCCTTGGATTGGGGGGAGAGTCTGTGCAGACTTGGCAGCAGATAAGCCTGGGGCTGTAGCTCCACCCTGAAGCTGCTGGGCTTAATTTTCCTGTGGAACTATTCTTCTACCCCAGCCCAGACCTGAGGATAGTGTCACTTTTATCTTATCGCAGATCAACTTACAGTCCAGGGCTTCGGTCAGGGGGGCCATTCAGGGTGGGCTTTGGTGGTGCAGCTTTTGTTAGTGTAGCTTCATTATACAGTTTTAATGGACAAAAATCCTTCATAAAAATGTTTAAGCCATAAACTATAATATTTTAATCTCTGACATGTGCATATAAATTCTGCTTGAGTTCCTCTTTTATGCATTATCTTATTTTTGACTCAGACTGGATTAGATAGGCATATCTGGAAATTTTCCCAAACCAGTCTCATTCATGGTTTAAAGTAATTTAAAATTCTGTGTACATTTTGAAGTTACAGAGAACTTCACAGCCTTACTCAGATTTTCTAAATGCTTGCCTCCTTAGTGATTTGCCATGAAAAAGTAATAATCATGGTGAGACTTTGTAGCCTTTCCAGTAGTCACATCTATCAGTTCCGTTGTAATGCTACAAATTCATCCTGTCTTGAGTGACATCAGATTATTAGAATTTGATAGTAGAATTAATAGGATTAGTAGAAGATCCCCACTTGTATGTTGTTAATTTTGATTAACAAGCAGAACGTGGAATTTCTCTCAAGCTCTCTGTTCTCATCAAATCTTACATTGTATTGGACCCTGCTATTCTTGATGAGTGTTTGCTATTTGAAAATGTATATTTTTTTTATTTGCCAAATTATGTAATTGTTACTGGAGTACTCTGTTTGTAGGTCAGCAGTTTACCAACAGGCCAGCAATGAAGTGAATGTGATGTGAAACTCTAAGAGTGAGTTTTCCCACCCAAGGTGAAAGTAGCTCCCTGTGGATGGTTCTCGCAATTTTATTGCAGTGTGCTTTTTACTGCTAATTTTTTGCAGAATTAAGTACTTCTGAAAACTGGTTATAACTTAAGTCCATATAATTTAGCTCCCAAATAAAAGACTTCAACAGAAACTTTTACATCTGGATGTCTGTAATAGAGAAATATTGCTGTTACCACAGATTTTTATAAGCACTGGTTTAGCATTTAAGATAACATCTCTTTGGGTGGAACTGTGTCTAACAAGTTTCTTATGTGATTCCTTTTCTCATGGAGCTGGTTGCTGAAAATCTGAATGCTAGAAACTGATTTGATTAGCCATGGCAGCCCCATTTTTCTTCTGATTCCCAATATTGGCATGGTATCTTAATGTTCTCATAAATGAATTGCAGGAGCATTTGTTGACAGCGTGAATAATTTGTTTATTTTTAAAATTTATTTCTTGAGTAGGTAGGTTAGTACAGTTTATGCTTTATACGAGTAGATTCATTTCTGTCACAAAGAGCTAAGACATTAGTTAACTCAAAAGAATGTTTGGGTAATTAGTATGCTCACGTTACAGAATTTCTATTAGAAAAATTACTTACCAATTTTCAGCTACATTATTGTTTTCACAAATACATTCAATCACTGATCTAATCTATTTTCCTTAAATAAGAAATGTAAAAATATTCCTGAGACTGGAGTGAATTCAGTGTATTGTAGTGTGCTCTCTCCTTCCTGGGGAGGGTGTTTTCAATCTCCAGTCTCTAAGGAGAAACTGCTGGGGTCATACAGGGAAACCTAGCAAAGCCCATTTTATTGCATGGCAGCAGAAGAGCACATGCATAAGGCATTAATAGCTGGAGATATCTGGAATGTGAGGAAGTGAGAGGAAGGCTTTTATTTTGTTCCAGTGGTACTGGTGGTTTTTTTGCATGGATTTTTTGAAAATCATAGTTGTATACTTTGGTATGTTATATAATCCACATGTTTTTTAAACATTTATTTATAATTTTCTTGTGCTTTGCAGTCTCTCAATTGTAATGTGTTATGTGCAGTCAATCCCGTGGACTGAGAATGCAAATGATTAGGCTTTCTGTAAAACAGGAAAACTGCTTTCAGGTCTTATATGCTCTGTATGCCATAAATGCTTTTATGGCTTTGGATAAATTACACTGGATGCCTGTTTGCCTTACTGCTTCCTGAAATGCGTGAGGAACAGTGTCACTTCACATGAGCGTCAGTTGTATATGATTGAAATGGTCTGCAATAATGGCAAAAAAATAGCAAGTGAGAAGTCTGACGGGCCTGAATTAAGTAGTCTTGGAGACATTTGCAAAATACTGTAGGGAATACAGATGGAGGAAAGTAATCATTGAATTAATTGCATTTGTATAATTCCTACAGAATTAATCACTGTCTAGGATGCTCTCAGTCTCCATGCTTAGCAGCTTGGTTGACACTTTATATTTGAAGTTTCAGCTGGTGTAACATTGCTTTCAGGTAGACCCTCTTCTGAGGTAGTTTGTATTTCTGCAAAACACAGTATTGAGACTAAATATTCTGAATACAATATGCAAAGTTGACAATGAGAAATTCAGAACTGATCTGGATATTACTTAATAAGTCTTAATGCTGTTGACATAGTATCATGATGCTTTTTATTATTCAATAAATAAAAATAATATGAAAGTATATAAGAATTACAAACATATATCATCAGAACTTTGAATATCTTGGAGGGCTGTCTCTGTAGATAATTGGAAATGTTCCTTTAGGAATCTACTGAACAACATATTCCTATGAAATTGCTGCTTCTGAACTGTATTTTAGTTATAATTGGATTTTACCTTTTGTGAATTGTGTGGAAATAGTGTTTTACTTTGTAATTAGTCCAACTGCACTGCTAAATTATTAGCAGCCTGTTGGTCCAAAGCATGACACTGAGCTTTTTGTCCAAAAGCAATTGCTTGCACTTACAAGAGAGGAAACCAGAAATACTTTCTTTGTTCGGGTGTGGTAGGGAGCTGTTTTTTCACTGTAAAACTGATATGTTTGTTGTTGGAGATTTTGTTTGGAGCAAGGATCAGTTGGATATACTTGGATACTCTGTGCGTTTTGTGCCACCCAGTGGAATTTGTTTCCATCCTTCTTAAAAATGTACTAACTTCCACAAGGTTCTTTAAAATACCTATCTTACAGCTATAGAAACAAACACTAAAAAAAGTAAGTTGATGCACAAGGGGACCCATTAGGGTAGAGTGGACAAGGCAGCCTGGATTCAGGTACACCTTAATGTCTGAGTGGTCGACACTGCCACCTTAGCTGCTGACAGCATCTTTGAATAGCTGAAGTTGTTTTGCATTTTAGCTTTAAATACGATGTTTCTAAGAATTTAATTAATTTGATTAATTTTAAACTTGGAAATGTGTTCATTCTTTTGCATTGTTTTTCACTCCAATAGATAGGTA
Source organism: Chaetops frenatus (assembly GCA_013400775.1). Classification (NCBI taxonomy): domain Eukaryota; kingdom Metazoa; phylum Chordata; class Aves; order Passeriformes; family Picathartidae; genus Chaetops; species Chaetops frenatus. The sequence goes on along the minus strand of VZTR01006999.1, from coordinate 26,510 downwards.
AATTAAAATGAGTTATTTCTTCTGAGAGTGTACTTAAATTAATTTCTGAGACTTACATATTTCTTATGGTACTTTCACTGTGCCAATGTTTAGTATTGTTCTACTTTGCATAAGAGCATTTGATTCCATCTTGCTTGTCTTTCTAGCATGTTGAAGTTTTTACCAGACTTTCCTGCTGTTAGCAGATCTTTCTTATTTAGAATCATTAATTGGTGCAAAGTGAAGTTTTTGAATTGATGACTAGTGCTAATTTAGACACCAGCTTTAGCAAAGAAATACAGATATCTGTGATGGTGGTAACATGCAGATTTTACAAGCAAATGTCATATTTAATAATTTTTAAACTTAAAAATGTAGCCTGTGGTTGTTTTTAATTATGTTTTTAGCCATTTTGTATTTATGCACTGGTATTTGAACCACATATATAAGTTTATTTAAATTTTTTTTTTTTTTTTAGGTTAAAATGGGTTTGCTGGTAGACTTGACCAACACCACTAGATTCTATGACAGAAACGATATAGAGAAAGAGGGAATTAAATATATAAAGCTCCAATGTAAAGGGTAAGTTGTATATGCTTTAAAATTATTTCTTTGGCTTTTAATTTGAAAGATCACACTGAAGAAATTAATTTTTTTCCTCTTTTTCCCTTTCTCCCAGGTGTCTCCTAATCCATGTGTTCTTGTGTTTTTCAGGCATGGTGAATGCCCCACACCTGAGAATACAGAAACATTTATCCGTGTATGCGAACACTTCAGTGATAAGAATCCTTCAGAGCTTATAGGTGTGTCTTATAACCATCTTATGCCCATCATTAGTTTTTATTCTTAGTTTATTTCATATTTGATTGTAACTGCAGTCTCTTATTCTTAGAAGTCTGAGCAATATCCTCAGTACAGTGTTTATGCATATAAAAATTTGATTGCTTTTACTGCAAAAGTAATAGATGCCATTCTTTTACAGAAAGTAGTATGTTTCTGCATCCATCAGTTTGATAACACCTGTTGACTTAATGCAGAAAATTATACAGGCCCAAGAGCTGTCTACAAATACATGATATTTGCCCTGTGGTTTTGTAACTTCTGCTGATACAAGTTATGTATTGTGTTGACATTTGGTGGTCTGGTTTTCTTGAAGTCGTATTTGGTAACTGAATTATCAGAGCTTCTTTATCAAGTCTTACAAAACTGGTAGACACTCAGCTGAGTTTTTCTTCTGTGGTATACTGTCTTGCAGTGAATATTTGAATGTTCTAAGCATACTCTTTTTTTACCTATGGAGAAATAAGTTCTGAGTTTAGTTTGTGTCCCTTCTACAGTTTTAGTTAAAATTATTTTACTCTGATTTTTGTTAATCATATTAGTGTTCATCTCTATCTGCAAGCTGTCAGAGATAAGAAATTACTTTGCAGGTAAGTTTCCAGAGTCAGGATGGGTGTCATCCTCAATCCTCTTTGATAATTTTGCAACCTCCTTGAATCTGAGTGACTTAGGAGTACATGGAACTGTTGTTTGTGCAGGTGTTATTGCTAAGAGCTTGGTAAACTAAGCTGGTGTGTTAATGTGTTTAGGATTCGGATACATGGTAGGATAGCTGAAGTTGTTAGAAGGGACCTGTGGAAATCAGCTACTCAGTTGCCCTTCTGTAGAACAGGGCCAGCTAAAGCAGCTTCCTCAGGACTATGCCCATTTGGCTTTTGACCAGCCTCTAAGCTTGGAGCCTGCACAACTTCTTCTGGCAGCCTCTTCCAGTGTTTGCTAATTCTTACAATATACAGGTGTTTTTTTCTCATGTTAAAGCAGAATTTATTGTATTTCAATTTGTAGCCATTCCTTCTTGTTCTGTTGAACGATACGATACCACTGAGAACTTTTTTCTTTTGAGAGATTTAGTGAGAGATTGAGAGATTTAATTTGGTCACACATTTTTTCACCTAGTTTTCTTTTAGATACTTTCTTACTTCTTTATTGCACACAGAATGCAGTTTAGTTCAAGACTGTTGTGGTTTAACTCCAGCCAGCAGCCAAGCCTCACGTAGCTGATCCGTCACGTCCCCCACCAGTGGGACTGGGGAGAGAAATGGAGAGGTAAAGGTAGAGAACTCACGAGTTGAGTTAAAGCAGTTCCATAGGGAAAGCAAAACCTGCTCACACAAGCAAAGCAAAGCAAGGAATGAATTCTCTGCTTCCCATGGGCGGGCGGGTGTTCAGCCATCCCCAGGAGAGCAGGGCCCCATCACACCTAACGGTGACTTGGGAAGGCAAACACCATCACTGTGAATGTCCCCCCATTCCTTCTTCTTCCCCCACTTTATGCACTGAGCATTATGTTCTATGGTCTGGAGAGTCCCTTTGGTCCTTTTGGGTCATCTGCCCTGGCTGTATCTCCTCTCAACTTCCCAGGGACTCCCAGCCCACTCCCCAGCATGGCAGCACAAAAAGCAGAGAAGGCCTTGGCTCTGTGTAAGCCCTGCTCAGAAATAACAAAAGCATCTCTATATTATCAAACCTGTGTGCAGCAAAAATCCAAAACACGGCTCTGTATCAGCCACTGTGGAGAAAATTACCTCTGCTTCAGTTGAAACTAGCACAGAGTTACGTGTTCTTCTCTGAACAATGACACGACACAACTACGTAGTTTAAAAAATGAGGAACTGCTAAATGGGAGTAAGTGGGACCAGTCACCAACAGTATTTCAAAACTTATGCCAGAAGCAAGATATTATTGGTGACTGATCCCACTCACTTTTCATTTAGCAATTCCTCATTTTCACTCTCCTTGTGCAGTTCTTCCACTTGGTCCTCCAATAATATTTTAGAACTTGAAACTGTGATTATAGTTGGGAATTTATACAGTGCATGGATAGCGTGGTGATATCCTATATGTAGCAGACCCATTTTGTTGATATTTCATCTTATAAAATGACATTTTTAGTCACTAACTTTTTGGCTTTGAATTATGGAATGTTTTTCTAATATTTTGACATTTTACCTCTATAGGGGAAAAAAGTCAATTAGAAAGAGCCAAGGAGAAAATATTATGTTGACTAAACTTTTGAAGAACATGTTGTTCAGGCTTTCATAGTAAAAGAGAAATGTTGGAATTTTCCATTTCCCTTCTGTGAATTACTGAAATGTGTTGTTTTGGTCACTTGTTTCCTGTGATAGAGAATCAGAGGGACTGCTGGGGAGGATGTTTTTATCAAAAGTGAAAGCAGTCTATAGCAGTGATAGTACTGCATCCTGTGTGATCTTTCTCTTCCAAGCCATTTGGCCTCATGCTGAAATGCTTCCTATCTTTGTCATGTGTATAAAATTATTGACTTACCCTTGTTGGCAGCAGTAACAGCTGCAGGACTTAGTGATAGCAATTGTGTGCAATTTTGTTCTCAGTGTCAAGATTAGATATGTAAAGAGACTGAAATGTGAATGATAAGTGATCAAAATTTTCAATTCATCTAGAACAATATAGGAAGGAAACTTTATTTTCGCAGCATGAAGGACAGTAGTATGCCTGTCAACCTTAAGGATGTGACATGCAAAAATTTTGCTTCAGGAGAAAACAAAGGAGAAATGATTGTTATCAATAAATTATATAAAGAAGCTGAAATTAATTTAATTTGACGTGAGTTAGAGTTTTTAATATTTTTAAATGGTTAGAAATGGTGAATCCAAACTATTAATGGTAATTTTTACCTTGCTTTATCAAGAAGGGAATCTTGGTGGGGCAGGCACAAAACCCGATCCTGTTACAGTTAATACATACTTTTGAAAGTTTTCGCTTAAAGTTGGTTCGTATATTTTTTTTTTTTTTTTTTTTTT
>VZTR01006999.1:10965-22686 GCA_013400775.1 Chaetops frenatus | reverse complement strand
TTTTTTTTTTTTTTTGTCAGTCTACTTTTTGTAGGTACTTCTTGGGTTCTCCAATTGAAAAAAATTATACTTCAGTGTAGAGGAGTGTAAAGAAAAACAGGTAGATAAATATTCACATTTTATTTGAATATGCATCAAGCGAATTGTTGCTAAACTTAGTTTATAGCTGTGGTAGAGAAATGAGGAAATGAATTAAAGCTTAAGTGGCTCGCTTCATGGTGGTGTGTTCAGGTCTTGCACTTTGGGTCACAACAACCCCAGCTAATGCTACACACTTGGGGAAGAGCAGCTGGAAAGCTGCCTGGCAGAGAAGGACCTGGGTGTGCTGGTCTACTGACCATGAGCCATCAGTGTGCCCTGGTAGTCAAGAAGGCCAGTTCAGCAGGATTAGGAAGTGATTGTTCCCTGGTACTTGGCACTGGTGTTCAGGCACTGACATGCTGGAGTGTGTCCAGAGAAGGTCAGCGGCGTGGTCTGAAGCACAACTCTTATGAGGAGTGGCTGAGAGAGCTGGGATTGTTTAGCCTGGAGAAAAGGAGACTCAGGGGTGACCTTATTGCTCTCTACAGTTGCCTGAAAGGAAGGTGTTGCCAGGTGGGTGTCGGTGTCTTTCCCCAGGCAACCAGCAACAGGACCAGAGGAAATGACCTTAAGTTACACCAGGAGGCTTAGGACATTAGGAAAAATTTCTTCACCAAAAGGTGAAGTTGTCAAGCACAGGAACAGACTGCACAGGAAACTAGTTTGGTCCCCATTCCTGAAAGTATTTAAAAGCTGTGTAGATGTGGCACTTAGGGACAAGGCTTAGTGGTAGACTTGGCAGTGCTGGGTTAATGGTTGGATTCAATATACTTAAGAGCCTTTTCCCACCTAAAAAATTCTATGATTCTATGGTAACAACTGAAAAATGTTAAGAATAATTGCTCTTGATGTTAGTGGAATCTGTAATGATATTTAAAATTCAGAATTAAGCCAGAGGAAGAGGCAACATCTTGCCTGAATCCTTCATAACATTTTTAATAGCACAAATTTTGAGGCTGGTCTGCTTAACACTAGATGGCGCTGTTGCCTTGAGAGAAAAAAAAATGCAATGCATTGGACATTGTATCCCTCCTTTCACCGGGGGATGAGTTCAGTAAAATAGAGGCTGAAGACTTAATTCTTTCTTTCTCACGTTGAAAAGATAAGAAATTCAAGGTGATTATACTGTTGTATAGTTTTCTTTTTGTAGATTCGTTTTTTTTTTTTCAAAATAGTAAGTCTGGTCTTAGCATGGTAATAGCAAATTTGAGATAGAATTGTGGTCTATTGGCACCCCTTTCAATTTTGAGGTAAGGTAATCTGGATATGATTTTTTGCCTGATGGTATTAAATGAATGGCATGCTTGTTGAATCCACTAAAAGCACAATTAATGAATTTGATTATATTGCATTCTTACAAGCATTTGAGCATATTTGTGAATCTTACCTATATTAGCCATATTTCAATAGCATTAAGTTAGTGCTCTTTATTGGGAGGAACTTGCTGCTGCTAATTTGCAGAAAGAAAAAATTGCCTTTTAGGCTTATGTGCCTTACATGGTCTGTGCTGCCGTGATGGGAAGGGAGATAATCCTTTAATGTTACAGATGAAGGTGGAAGGATCCAAACCCACACTTTTAATACTAAATATGTTTGTTAAAACCACTTGCAAGTGATTATGCATTTTTCTTGTCTTTTCTAGGTGTCCATTGTACACATGGTTTCAATAGAACGGGATTTTTGATCTGTGCCTTTTTGGTTGAGAAGTTGGATTGGAGGTAACTTTGAATGTTAGTTCCTGGGGATTTGTGGAATGTGGCCAAAGGGTTCTTCTGTGTGTTTCACTCATTGACCTGACAGTATGCTTATGTATTCACTATTGGTTGTTTTATAGCTGCCTAATAATCTTGAGTAAACAGTCCATATTAACATCTTTCATATTGTCCCTTGGTAACTTAGTCTGTTGCAGTCAAGAATTCCAGGTCTGGTAGGTCAAAAGTCAGCTGTACCTGCTGTGTGTGCCTTTAGCAGTGTATAGATTGTATTGTGTCTCTTCCCCATGACATGTTCTACGTTTTAAGTAAGAATGTAGAGTTCAGAGCTTCCTGAAAGATTATTTCCCGTACCTTTTCATCTTTTTCGTGTAGGTGTGCGTATAGGTTTTCAGGTTTTTTTGAGAACTGAAGAGTTTAGCTAGAGCAACAGCAGAGTAACATACATGCTTCTGAAGGATTGGGGGCAGACAAAGCCCTTGTTTCTAGCTTGTTTTTTGACTAAAGTCTACAGCATGCTTCTATACAGACTCACCCATTTCTTCTGTCTTTTATTAAAAAAGTTGGTTCCTTCATACACAGTAATTATCTTTTTCAGATAACATTAGTTTTAAAAGAAATCCCAAACCCAAACAATTCCCATACCATCCTGGTGGACATAACTTTTGCATAACTTTTGTTTGGTAGTATTTATAAAATGCTATTTCCTTCTTGATAAAATCCTGGGAATGTCAAGTTTTTTGGGAAGCCCATTAAGCATTCTGATGATATTTCTTATATGTGGTCCTTTAAGTGAAAAAAATTCTGCTCCTGTTACAGGGTTTTCTTGTGACTGGACATATAGTTATTATGCTTAGCATACATGGGCAAGCTGTTTGCAAAGAACTAGGTCATTGCTGTCTGTTAGTAGACCTGGAATAAAGACACTGGAGTAATGGAGATGGAGCACCATTTAGTAATGGATGGCTGAATCTTTGCAGAACCCTAGCTGTGTGTAGGAAGTAGACACAAATATCTTTATAGTATGATTCTAGCTGTTCCTATGAATTTGAAAATTTATATGCTTTCAATGAAACAATTGAAGAGTAACATGCAATAATTAGACTTAGCATTAATCCTTTATTCTGAAGAAGAAAGGCTGAATCTGTTTGGATCTCCTACTTTTATGCAGCCTCTCTGTTTTAAAACCTTGGTGGGAAAACCCTTAAAACTAAACAGACATGTCTTATTTTTTTTTGCTTTGGGTAGTTAATTATATCAAGTTTGTTCATCTCTGTCAGATTATTTTAATAGAATATCCAGATATCCCCTGGTAGGGAAAAATGTCCACAGCAAAAGAAACAATTTTGGCAAGATGCTAGTTCATGCTGAGCATGGTATCAAGATAAATCTAATTTGCTGTATCATTCTTTAAAATAAGGCACTGTTTCTTGCTAATGAGGAAATAAGATCTTCCTGATGGAAAAATCCATCCGTAGTCATTCCTTAAGCATATGATGTAGGGAGTGTTGCTGCTGTATGGTGTACAGTGGGATGTATTTTATAGTTAGTTTAGAGAAAGGCCTGGAAGCTCTTCAGCTTTCTGACCAGTAAGGTCAGAAACCTTACATGATTCTCTTTTCAACAACTCAATTTTCCCAAAGACTGCTGTGTTTCTAGAACCTGGAAAATTGTTTTCTTTCAGCTAGGGTTCTGTACTTGAAATCTGTGCCACCTCTTTTGGCTTTCATTGCCATCTATTCCAGAAGATTGTAGAGTTCTTCTAATATCATCAAAGAAAAAATTTGAGCATTTTTCAAACCCCATCACTTTTGGTTTGTTTTGTCCTTTCAGTGGCAATCATTACAGAAGATGTGAAACAATTTAAGAAAGACAGCAAAAGAAAAAATGTCTTGTGAGGAAGAAATTAGGAGTCTTAGAAAACAGAATGGGGAAGAAAGGTCCTTCTAAGTAACTCAGATTCTTAAACTGTCAGTTTTGAAATGAGATCATGTGATAGTCTCACTCTGGAGAATATCTTGTTTTTTCCTCTTATGAAGATCAGAAGAGTGAATCAACCTTACTGGTTCTTAGACACTATTCTGGAAAATTTACCTCTTAAAATTTTCAGGCTCCATTCCATACTGTACAGGTCAGAAAAAAAAATGCATTTTGAATTAAATATCTGAAAAAAAAAGTAATGTCACAGGCTGTAGTATGTGCTTTTGTTTCAGTTTTAAGATGCCTGCTTGTCAAGAAGCCTAACAGGGACATTTCTCTATTGTGGTTTCTTCTCTCCTCTATCGCAAGATTTTTAAATGTTGATCCTTGGAGCATTACTGCTCGTCACAGCCATGAAAAATGGAAGAGAGAATCATGTCCAATAGTTTAGTCACACATTTTCATAGGATCTATGAAAATGTCAACAATAAAACCCTTGTGTTGTGCTCACTGTTGTATATTTTGGAGAGTTTTCCAGCTGGCTGGTAAAAGATGCATGACTGTCAGTTTTGGTTTCTAATTTTTTGTGGTCCAGCCTCCAATTTATTTGAGCAAGATTAAGTGTTAGGTGCATAGTAAAGGGCTTCTGGACCACAATGCTTTTATGAGAACTTTCTGGAAGGAGAAATAATTTAAAAAGATTGGGATGATTTTTCCCTTTATGATGGCAAAACCTCTAATGGGAGGAAAAACAGTTCTTAAGGGAGAAAAATGTAACCATATTTGAATTTGAACTTTTGCATTTTTCCTCACTAAGTTTGTTGATATGTTTCTTTGGTCTTTTTTTGTGTTCATGCAGTCCTCAGGTACTTACCTGCGTGTCACCCATTGCTTCTCTGTAGCAATAAAAGAAGTTTTATCTGGATGATCAGCAGACCACTATGAGCTACAGTAAAGACTCAGAGCAGCCTGAGCTGCAGTTACTTGAGAACATTTGCAGTGCCTACAGAGTTATACAGAATCTTGTGCAAGGGAAACTGCTACCAGACTGATCTAAGCATAGACTTTCAAATATAAGGAGTGTTTTTGCAATTATCACTTCAGAATTTGTATTGATTCTTGGTCCCAATAATTCTTATGTTTGGTTAAGCATGACATGACTAAGACATGTAAATTACGCATTCAGAGTGATTTTCAATTTTTCTTTTTTTGACAGTATTGAGGCTGCTGTGGCTACTTTTGCTCAGGCTAGACCTCCAGGTATTTATAAAGCTGACTATTTGAAGGAATTATTTCGTCGTTACGGTGATGAAGATGATGCACCAGCACCACCAGAGCTTCCAGAATGGTGCTTTGATGAAGATGAAGAGGAGGATGATGATAATGGTAAAACTGGAGGCCCAGAATCAGAACCTGGATCATCAAGCTCTTCCTTTGGCAAGAGAAGAAAAGAGCGCCTAAAACTGGTAATTTTGATTTGGAACTTAATATTCTAATTGCTAAACATAATTTCATAACCTCATTCCCATCAGTTACCTCATCATACCTGCTAACCAAGTGTCACTGCTCTTGCAAATGGGGACTGGAAGCACTGTCTCTAACTGGAAAAAATCATAGATCCATTGTAAACTTTTTTGTATGTCCTATATGAATCTTGAACTTTAACATTCAACACCTGAAATACTCCAGTTGTAAAAATGACTTAAAAATTTTCTAATAGAACAGTTTTTTGAGATAGTAAAGTGCTTTTTAAGTTATTTAGTCAGTCTTTAGAGATGAAGTGTTATCAGAGTTGGATGGAAACAGCACGTTTTTTTTGTAGTCATGTGGATGAAATTCAGAATTTTTAAAATGCAGTGCTCATTTTGGTAAATAGTCTTACTTTGGGAAATTTTGTAGAATTGAAAATTGGATTAGCAAAAAAGCAATATGGGCTTAAAAAACCAAAGACAACTTTGAAATCATATTGTGTTCAAAGCTGTTCTAGCCATATAAGAAATATAGCTGATCACTTATTGTGATTTTTGACATACATAAACATAATTCTGATGAAATAAGTTACTGTAGTTACCATAGTATGGAACTGACACTCAAATACAAAGAATATATTTGTATCAACTGAAAACTAATGACTCAGTTCTTTTCAAATTCCTGAATCTCTTTTTTATTTGGAAATTAAGTAGACTAGAATATTGCTGAGTGCAAAAATAGATTTTTTTTTTTGCATAATACTGAATTATTTTGTGTGCTGAGGTGTGTTTGTTTGCAAACACTTGGAAATCCTCATATTGAAATATGCTGCTCAAAAGCATTTTGTTGTTACTGCAGCTGGTCAACAAGGTTTACAGGTGGAGTATGGAAAATATTAGCCTGAAAGGGCTACAAAATCGAGTCTAAGGAAGCAAGATTAACTTTGAAAACTTTCAAATTATTCCTCTTCTGGAATAAAAAATTTTCCACACCATAAAAACATAGTAAAAGTATATTTAGGGGTTATGGCCACTTCCTCCATTAGTCTTGCAGTAAAACATTGATATTTAAATATTTTTTGAGAGACTGAAACCTCGAAGTTGTTTTTTTGGTGTGCCTTCTGATGCATTAGGAACTGAGGTGTTATGATGAATTACAATGACAGCCTCTTTTCATCAAGTATGAAACTCAGCTGATGCATTTAACAGGAATGATACTGGCTTCCTAGGCTTTTTCTTGTCTGCCACCATAGTTTTGTTGAAAGCTGGAAGCTAAATTATACGAATAAGCATATTAATAACTAGAAGTTAATTATGAGTTAGATAATTTGTGAAAGAAAGAATCATCTAGTTAATATGCATATTCGTATAATTCAGTTTTGCAGCTCTGAAGGAACATTCTTTGACACGAAGAGGAGGAACGGGCAGAATTCTTTCCCATGGTCCTTGGCTGGCAGATGGGACTGCTTCTTAACTCAGTAGAGATGGATACAGTCTCTTTGTGATTCCTTGTAAAAATGCAATCTACAGGGGTGTGAGTATCAGGTAAATACCTCTTGCTCAGATATTCTTATTTTACTATCTAAAGGGCTAAATTTTCAGCATTACATTGGTTTCCTGCAGCAGATATTCACCTTTCTAATTTGCCTCTTTCCTAAAAGACTGTGAGTAGGCAGTGTAAAACTAGAGGTAGCTGTAGTCATAGTGGTGTTCTGAATTTTTCTCATTTTGACCCAAATCTTTGTAGACACAGAAGAAAAGTTTAGTAGTAGAGGAGGAGACAGCTTCCAAGCATCTTGCTAGGATAATGAATAGTCAGAAACAACTGCTAGCTGCCTGTGAAATGAAGTTAGTATGTTGTCCATTTCAGAAACTCTGATGTGAGAAACCTTGCTGCAACATTTTTCATTAAAACTTCCATATTTTGATGTCAAAAAATCTTGACAGCATTTCTTTCCTATACTGCAGAAAGTATAAGAATCAAGCCATTACAGTTTCCTTTGTCATCACTTGAAGGAAGTTGACAGGTACCAGACTGCTTGTTGCAGTCTTAGGTGCCACACAGGAAATCCCAACAAGTTTTGGCTTTGTCAATGCATGCAGTATTGATTGTAGCATCAAAATAACACTACTAACTGACACATAGAATCTCATTGCAGGAAAAAAATACTTCATTTTCAAATTTGACAAAAAGTTGTAATTCTGAGGCAGAGCCTTCAAACCTTTTATGGATCAAATGGAACTTCTAGTGTTTATTAAGGAATGTTGTCTCTTTTAGTCTCTCATAAATTGCATGTTACGGGGTGTGAGATGCAGTGCTGCTGAAATGAATAGTGACATCTTAATCTTGAAGAGATGGTGGCTGTTAATGATTTTCTTCTTGATTTTGAGTGCAGGTGTCTTGTGGTCATCTGTGAGACAGAGGAAAGCAATTAAACTGATTTCATGTAATGAGGATAATATTTATTAGTTAACTATCAAAGTACATTGGTTCTAAATATTAGTGACTTGGGGTTTTTCTTCTTAACCAACTCTCTTTTGCAAAGTTTAACCCTTGTACTTATTGCTCTGCCTGTGGGCATCTTGATGGATATGGGAAAAATACTATTTTTTGATTTGGCAACACCATTCTATGTACTTGAATATGGGTATCATTTCCTTCTCCATGTTAAATGCTTGTTAGTTCACTTTTTCCTTATGGTCCATATTTTTTGTACTACTGACCTTTCTTGTTATTCTTTGTATTCTGTCGTGTTGACTCATGTTTTCCTGATGCTGTGGTGCCTATAATTGAATGCAAACCTCTAGTTGAGGCCATCCTAGTAGGGCTTAATAGGGAGAAATTAATTTCACATGTCTTAAGGCTAATACTTCTGTTTATATATCTCAACATAATTGCCTTTCACAAGGCAGAACAATACTAATTCAGCTTTTGGTCTCTTGCTGCTTCCATGTCTTTTTCTCTAATTATCTACCAGTGTGTGTTTGTGTAATTTCTTACCCATTATTAAGTGTAGAACTTTGTTTATACTGAATTGCACAGTGTCGTTTCCAGCCCATTTTTAAAATCAAGGATAACACTGAATCTTAAACTACCCATCCCAGTCTATATCCTTGTTACTAAAGTCACAGATGTCACAAAAATAAGAGTGCTAATAGGAAGTTTAGTGGAAATAAATGAATTATTTTATGCTTAAACCAGACCTCGCAGATTCTTTCATTTTGTTAGTGAAATACTAACTCCTCGGAACCTGGTTTTGAAACAGGTTACTCTTCTGTTTTATGGAAGATACATCTACCCCATGTTTTCTGAGTTCCTCTTTGAGGACAAGATAAGCATACAAAAGACAAAGCAAGGCAAATGCATGCAAATCTAATTCTGTAAAGTCTGTTTCATTATGAAAACCAAATGTTCAGTGGAACACCTTTGCTACTGAGTGACAGTTAGTATGATTTTGTTGTTTCTTTTTTGCTTGTACATGCCAAGAGGCAGTTACTGTGATTTGGTCCTGTGTTTCTAGGTCTGAACTCTAAGCTGATCAGTGTAACTCCTTGTCTCTCACTTCCTTCATTTTAGAAGATGTCTCTTCCTGACATGTTTTGGAATGTTTCTTGTCTTCTGAGAGGCAGTCTCTGAGCATATTGGCACTCAGTCAAGTCTGAGTAGCTGAAGACAGCTCTCCCCCAGGCCTGGTGATAGCCGCTATGGTCAGGAAGCACACTGTGTGTTTGGGGCTGTTCCCACACGCACGCCTCCAGGTGGTGTTTAGGATCTGAACCAACACAGGATGATCCATATTGCCACTTCTCCTTCAGCTGAAGTGATGGGTGGAGAAATTCATGGCAACTGGGGCAAGCTTGATTAGTACAGAGGGTGTGAAGGTTGTGCAGAGCATAGATACCAAGTGCATGTAGTTTCCTTGGATCCTTTAAGGCTTATAACTTTTGGTTTGGTATCAGTGCTGAGGACTCGATGATCTGGTGATCTGAGTTCTCTGGAGTCTCTCCAGTGTCCTGTTTCCACAGGCATTGTTAGCTGAACAGTAGTGTTGAAACTGCATGGATCTGTCTCAGTTTTAACACCTTATCCAAGGAATGTCCTCATGAAACCTGGAGTGCTAAGTTAGCCAAGCACGAATGCCCAAGTGACTCACCTTGTTTTCATAGTGCTGTGCCTTAGCTAGTGATTATACTTGAAGCAGATAATCTGCAAGAAACACTTTCAAGCATGAATTTTGTGTTTATTGCTTTTTCCCTTCTGGAAAATCTTTCCTGTTCCCTGCCTGTTACTTCAGTCTGAGCAGTTGTACTCCATTCCACTCTGCCATTATTCTGCAAGGCAGAACCATCTTCCTTTGTTTCCTGGTGCTCTTCACCACTTATCAGAATTCAGACAATGTGTTGGCCAGGCTCGAGTAGCTGTCTGCCTCCCTTGCCCGCTTACCTGCACTGGCTGGTGCCCACGTAAATTGTATGGGGTGGGTGGCACACTGAAAGCCTGTGGAGCTCAGGGTAATTAAGGTTATGAACCAGTATATTTCTTTAGGATGTTCTGTTCTCAGAATATGATTTGGTAATGTGACTGAGCCAATCTTTACTAACTGCAGGCTGTACTGAGAACTGTGGTCCTGCTTTCCCTGTGCTCCTTGTGTTTCTTCTGATTCCGTTGTGCTGGAACTAGTGCTGAGTTATCCTATTGTGAGCTAGTTTAGGATATTCTTTTGGCAGAAAATTACCAATTTATGATGTTATTTTTGTCAGATTAGTTCCTAGACTTGCTCAAGTGTAGAACAGATGAGTGCCACAGTGTGTGAAAATGCAGAGAAAAATGCTACTCCTTTCATCAGTAGTATGCAGCTGGATCTGTTAAAGCTAGTTTCAAGTGTTTTAGTGGACAGATATGAGATACTTGTATCTTCACATGGTTTGGTCTTCTTAGTGTGCATTGAAAATTTATTTGAGATTCTGTTAAATTAAGTCTGGTTGATTTGAGATCTCCATAGAAATCCTTAATTTTGTAGTTTTCTAGCCCTGATGGCTTTCATGTGTTCTGTTATGCAGGATTTGTTTTTATTCCTTTTGGCATCAAATGTTTTCTAGATTGTACAAGTTATTTTAGAGTTTTATTTCCAGATTGGGTTTTTTTGATGTCTACATAGGCTTTTCTGGGGTATTCAGGATAGCAACTCCACTTTAATAATCTGGTTTAGATTGAAAATAAAATTATAGAAATATGTTTACACAAATACTTTGTTACAAACCTGCTGTTTGTGTTTTCTCTTGTGTTAAGAAGTTTGTCCTAGATCAACTTTAATGGGAATATTAGCTAAGTAGTGTAAGCATCTGAGTACTAGCTATCCCTCCCTTTTGCCTTATCCCTACTATTGTCTTTTTTTATATTTTTTCCTCATAAGTAACTCATTTCAGTTCCTGGGTTTATAATATGGCTCACTGGTGAGTTTCCTGGCAAAGCTCAGCTAATGTATCTTGGCATTTGGGGTAAATCTTTAAGGAATGTTTAAGCTAGTATTGCTCTAGAGGGTTGTGAAAACAGACTTAGTCTTGTGTTGACATATTCTGATTTGATTTTATGAAGGCTTTAATACTAATTTTTTTTTTTCATTTTTCTTTTTTATTTTTATTTAGGGTGCAATTTTCTTGGAAGGAATAACTGTTAAATGTGTGACCCAGGTGACAACACAACCAAAGTTAGGAGGAATACAGCAAAAATGTCAGCAGTTCTGTGGATGGGAAGGGTAAGAGAATATTTAGAACCTACTTATTTATATTATCTAGAAATAAGTGTTATATTTTGCAGAATTAAACAGCTCATAGTAAAAATGAGAAAAAAGTGACCATTTTTTGATGGATTGTTTATAAAAAAAGCCTCAAACACTTGGCAATGAAAGTCTTGCACTGTACTATGAAATGGAATTATCAGTTTTTGATGTTAAGAAAAAAGATTCTAGAATTACTTTTCTATTGAGATAAAAAAATATTGCTGCTCAAATTCCAGATGTAGCCTAGTCTAGCTATTTGTGTAAAATTTAATTCTTTCTCCAGTAGTAGATTTCTTTATATCACTGCTGTTACATGTCAATATAGAGGTAGAATACTTATTTTTGCAGCCAACTTGGATTCGTGTCCAATGTTAACAAAAATGTTGGTTTTTGAGGTCTATGATTCTGAACTTTTCCATTCCAAAGTTGCTGATCCATACTGCTTCCTAACCTGTTGATACTTATTGTGCTTGTAATTTTTAATTTAAATATCTCGTTCTGCAAAGTTAGAAATTTGAATTTCCACATAATTTATTGTTTTGTCATAAGCAAATAACCTTGTTCTTATGAGATAGGCTTTTGATTTCTATTGCAAAATACTTTATTGGAGATGTTTTAACTCAGAGTTAACCTTGCAACAAATCTAGTACAAGGTGTGACTTGAGTCTGATATAACAAATGCATTTACTTGTGTGACTATTTATTGCAGAACCATTAATAAACATGGTTCTTTTTTTTTAGGACTGGATTCCCTGGAGC
>VZTR01006992.1:4134-17531 GCA_013400775.1 Chaetops frenatus | reverse complement strand
GGGTGCGAGGGGACTCTAGGGGCTCTCGCTGAGGGCGGGCCGGGGGTTGTGACCTCTTCGGGCAGCGCCAGCAGCGACTTTGGGGAGCTCGGGCTGGGAGGGGTTTAATGGTGAATTAGCCCGGGTTTGGGGCTGTCGGGGCTGCAGAACCCCGGGTTTGCGTTGTGAGAGCTGCAAGACTCCGTTTCTGGGGTGTCAGCGCTGTAACTTCGGGGGATTTGGGGCTGTTGCTGCTGCAGCTGAAGCCTCATCAGGCTGTCAGATCTGTGCTCGATTCAGATTCCCAGAGAACTGCTCCGTTTAAATTCTGACCTCTCGCAGAGTTCAGAGTTCACGTGTGGGAATCCAGCCAACCTCTGCGCGGTTCTGACGGCCCAGCGCGGCTTTGCTTTATTGTGACTTCTCTAAAATAAAGCTGCGGCCCTCGGTGTCAGGGTGCACGTGCCTGGGCTGTCCCTGTGTCACCGCGGGTGACACCACACGGCTGGGGAGGAGTGGAGGGGCCTCTTTCCATCCTTCTGGGCCCCGCTAAATGTGCTTGAAGGTTCCCAGGGGTCGCAGGCAAATAAATGGCAGCTCGCTGTTGCCCCTTCCAAAAGTGCTTTAATTCCAGCAGCTTTTTGTTCTGATGTGCCTGATGTGGGAGCTCCCAGCCCGGGGACCTGGGGGGGGCTTTTGTTTTTTGAGGATTCCTGTCGGAAAACGGGGTTTGGAAGGGTGTGGTGGGAAAGCCTTAATCCTTAATTCCAGAGGGTCCTTAATGTAATGGATCTTTAATTCTGGAGGATCCTCACTCTCCTGTGAGGAAAATTGTTGCCCTTTTGACATCTGCAATATTGTGTTTTAACCAGAAGCTGAATGGCTTTAAAGTGACAGGTTTCGTTTGGATATTGGGAAGAAATTCTTCCCTTTTAGGGGCTGGGATGGATTTCCCAGAGAAGCTGTGGCTGCTTCATCCCTGGAATGATCCCAGGCCAGGCTGGACAGGGCTGGGAGCACCCTGGGATGGTGGAAGATGTCCCTGTCCTTGGCAGGGGTGGCAGTGGGTGGGATTTTAGCTCCTTCAAACCGCTCTGGGGCTCTGTGAGGGTTTAAAAATGCCCTTTGAGGTGGGATCTTGCTTGTCAGGGTCTCGTCAGGAACTTTTCAGCCACCTGCAAACCCTGCTGTGCTGCTCCAGGAGAAGTCAGTGACCACGTCTGAGTGTGGCTGCTGCACCTCCCAGCCCTGGGCAGCTTTGAAATCTTCATTTATGGCTTGAGATGTAAAACCTGGACTGGCAGCTCTGAGGAGGAAAATGTCCTGTGGCCTGGTGGGAATGTCTGGAAACTCTTGGAGCAGTTTCCTGTGGAGCTGAGGAGTTTGTGCACAGGAGCTTCCCACCACGGCAAGAACTTAATGTCCTCCCTGTTTGGATTATCCTCGCGTAACTTTATTATTTTTAAACAAGCTAAGGCTGTTTTTTTTCATTATTTTAAGTTAGTGATATTGTTGGAAATTGTCATCAGTTCATTTCGTTTGCCATGCAAGTGACACCTTTAAATAAATGCCTTTTTCTGGTGCTGTTTGACTCCTGGAGCAGTATTAGTGCTCAATTCTTAATCAAACCCCCGTGGCTGATGAATTTAACAGTTAATTGGCTGGTTTGCTTTGTTTGCTTTAGTTCAGGAGAGCAAATATGAACTTTGTCAAGGGGGAGAGTTTGATCATTAAAATCCTGTGAGAGTGAAAGTCCTGATTCCTTCAGGCTCTCAGTTCTGGGGCTGGGGGAAGCCAGATAAATCTGCTTAGCAAATCACACAGTCCTGTTTGTTTCTGAGGCAAAGCACGTGTTGGAAAGGATGGATTTACTGGAATTTTAGATCCCTCTGTAATTGTCTCTGAGTGTTTCTGGTTGGCTTTAACCTGAGACTCTGCTGGGTCGAGTTTGAATGGGTTCAGTTTCTGATTTAGGGACTGTTCTGAGCTGACACTTGTGCTTGGCCAGTCCAATTTGAAAGGAAATCTGAATGTTCAGAGTAGATAAACCAGCTTAGAGAGGGCTTGAAGCCCTCAAGTTTCGAGGTGAAAAGATCCAATCAGGAGGAGGAAGCATTGGGAGCTGAAGTGAGGAGTTGCTGGGTTCTTTTCCCATCAGGGCACGGACACTCCAGAAGGATTCCTGATCCTGTCCTGACCCTGGGGAATGAGCAGCAAGCGCTGCCTGACTCTGAATTTCCCCCCCACCACCACCACCACTCCGAGAGAATTTTTGCCTCTCCCTTCCCCCTCGCAGCGCTGCACATTCCAGCGGTGATCTCACATCCCCGGCTCCCTCCCGGGAGCCGAACGAGCCAACAACGGGAGCCAAATTCCTGCGGGGCTCGGTCGGGGATTTACCGAGCACAGCGAGTGCTGGAGCGCGGTGCCCGCCCGGGGGCTGCTCCGGGACAGCTCTGGAAAAGCCTCTGCGGGACCGGGGAGGTGCCAGACGCTCGAATGAGCCCCTGTGAGAGCAGAGCGGAGCTGCCCGAGCGGCAGCACGGCAGAACTGCGCTGCCCTCCCAGGCTTTTACCGCGGCTGGGGGAGTTGTGGTTGTTTGACAGAGTTTATTGTGGAGTTGTTCTGTTGTTTGGTTTCCTTTGCCCTCTGGCTTCTCAGCAAAAAAAAAAAAGTGATTTTTTTTTTTCCTTTTATTTTTTTTCCCGTTAATTCACTGCAAAACTATCAGTGACAGGTAAAAAAAAAAAGTGGTTTTGACTGATTTCTGGTAGCAGCTCAGAGCTGTCCTTTTACATGTTAATTCAACTACTTTTATGTGTTTATTCATTTGATTGATATTTAAGTAGTACAGATGATTTAGTATTCTTTTTCTGCATTTTCAATTCACTTAATAAAGTTGTCCTGGACACATTTTTTTTTTTTCTAGGAGAGTCCTCTGGAGATGTTAATTATGTTAGGAGGAGATAGGAGCTTCCTCTGGGATTTCAGGGAAGGGGAGAGATACGAGGAATGAGGTTTCATGAAACTCAGCAGTTCACTCCGTTTATTTTGCTGCAGTTTGTCTGATTTAGTTTAAGTTTGAGTTTAAACTGTAAATCACCAACTTTATCCTGTCCCAGGGAAAACTTGGGATGGAAGGGGCCTTTGGAGGTCACCTGAGATCTGGGAATGTCCCCAGTGGGCATTAATTGGCTGATTAGTGCTGATGAACTTCCTCAAGTGTATTTATTTACACTTGCATAATTCCCCAACCCCTCCCCACTGCAAAGAGCAGCTGTCAGCCCTCCTGGCCAGCCTTTGGATTCCCAACCTCCTTTGAAAGATTCCCTGTGGAATATTCCCTGTGGGAAAGGGGCTTTTGGCTTAAAAAGAGCCGTGTCAGGTCTGACTCAGCAGCACAAGTCCTGCAGTGACTCAGCTCCCGGGCTTTAATCAGCAGCTGAATAAAATGTTGGAAGCAAATGCTTCTTGTCTTGCAGAAAATCGGGAATTCCCAATCCAGGAACATCCAGAGGCTGTTATAGTAACAACCCTGGAATTACAGTTTCCTGCTGTAGCTTTGTCTTGGCTTTACAGGGATTTGAGAGCTCTGCTGGGCCTTCAAAGTCAAACTTTCACCCCGTTTTTCCTCCCTTTTAAGTGGTAAATACCTTCTCATCCTCCAGTTTGAGTGTGGCAGCTTGGACTCGTCATTCTTTGACAGCTGGAGGATTTTTTTTCCCCTCACTGAAGCCAACAGAACAGGAGCCAAATGTCTTCCAGCTCCTGAGGGGGTTTCCTTTGCACAGGGAATTGGAAAGGTGTTGTTCTCTTCAGTTTCCATCCTGAAATTTGGAAAGCAAATACTGATTTTTTGTTTGTTTGTTTGTTTGTTTATTTTTTCCTGGAGCTACTGTGAGTGAAGTTGACAAATCCAGGGAGATACAAAAGGCACAACTTGGGGAAAACTGGGATTCCTAAAGCAGAAAGGGTGTTTTGTCCAAGCTGGATCAGAACTATTAAATGGAGTGAAACTTGGCGGATTTGTTGTTCAGTGTCCACTGGCATGAATGGAAAAACAAATCTTTCCAAAACAAATCTTTTCCAAAGCAAAGGGAAAATCTGTGGCTGGATTCTCTCCCAAGCATCACTCCCTTAGGAGTAGGGGATTGCATCCCCATTCCTGACAGCCCCAGGTATTCCCAGATCCTGATTAATGGGGATTGGGGATTAATTAATTAAGTGATTAACGGGGTTTGGGGGTATTCCCACAGATGGAATTGGAGTTTAGAGTTAACACAGATGAACTGGATGTTTTGTACTGAGATATTCCCAATACAGAATTTGTCCTGCTGTGTTTTATTCTGTGAGTTTGGTCCTGCTGCAGTCAGGAGCTCACTGTGAGGGTCCTGATCCTGCATTTCTCACACCACTGCCATGGAAATGGGGTGGAAAATCCCAAATCAGCATTCTTGTGCCATTGAAGGATTAACAGAGATGACGGACTGGGAAGAATCAATGGGGAAATTATCTGCAGAGATAAACTGTGTGAGGAAAAAATAGGGAATTTTGTACCAACCAGCCCCAAAGAGTTATCTCTGGGGTTCTTGATGCTCTGGGGCAAAAAACCAAAATGCCAAACCCTAAAGGACAAGGTGCTGAGTGTCCTGAGGCTGGCTCTTGCCCAGCTCTGGGGTGGCACAGCTGAGTTTGGAGGCAGCTGAGCTGTCATGTGTCACTTGGCTATTTATGGGACTGCCTGGTAGTGCTGTGGATCCTCACTTTTCCTTCCTCCTTCAAAACCACCTTTTAATTGGAGGCTTTGTTTTCCAGAAGGAGGATTAAGATTCTTAAATTGTTTGAGGAATTAAGCTGTCAACTCTTACTCTTCCATGTGGCTGCACGAGCCATTAGCAGTGGGGTGGAAATATAAATGAACTTCAGAACAGTGGTGCTTAAATACATTTTCTGAGTTAAAACCTATATGTAGGTGACACCTGGTTGTTGGATGGTCAGATATAAACCCCTAAGCCTGCAGATTTTTCTCCTTTTTGGTGTCTTTTTAGCTCTTTTTGCGACATTATAGAACTGAAAGTATTTTGCTTCCTCTTCTGTTAAAATATTTTTTTTCCCTGTTGTTTTCTCTTTCCTTAGTAGTGAAAAGTTGGATATTTGTATTTAGTAGATGCTTTTTGTTGGGTTGGCTGTGGACTTTTGGGTCTGACACTTCTCCAGTTGATCTTGGAAGGGCTCCAGAGTGGCTGGGAGCAGTTGATAAGTGGGACTGAAACTTTCTGTGAGCCACGGGGCTGAGGGTGCCTCAGTTTAGAAATGAGGAGGAGATAAAACTGCAAACTTCCAGCTGCCCTTAGCGGAAAAAAACCCAAAATATTGATTTTCAAGTGAGTCCTGAAGGAGTAACTTGGTCCAGGGTTAGCTGAGCCTCTGATGTTTATCCTGATTATTTCCTGTCCTGAGCTGTGCAAATAATGTCAGAAACGGGGGAGTTTGGAGAGTTTGTGGCATGCTCAAAGCAGGGGGTTCCAGCTGCAGCAGCGAGGGGTTGCCATCCTCCCCTGCTTCAGTCACAGCTTGGCCCTGGCTGCCTGCAGCTGTGCCAGAGAGTGGAGTGTCCCTTCCCTGGCTGGGAGGAAAACTCTGCAGGAATCTGCTTGGAATTGCTGCATTTGCCAGCTCTGGAGCAGCAAAAGAAATAGGTCAGGTCCTGCACACCTGGTGGGACACACGTGGCCTGCCCCTCATCTTGTTGTTGTTGTAAACTCAGTGCCTTCACTCTGTTGGGTTTGAGCTCTTTGGGAAGAAATGTCTGGGAGAAAACACTGTGCAAACACCAGGGAAACAAAAACTCCTGGTGGGACACACGTGGCCTGTCCCTGATAAGCAGCCCTGTTATTGTTACAAACCCAATGCTTTCACTCTGTTGGGTTTGAACTCTTGGGGAATAAATGTCTGGGAGAAAATGTCCATGCAAATAGTAGGGAAACAAAAACTCCTGGTGGGACACACGTGGTCTGTCCCTCATGTGCAGCTCTGTTGTTGTTATAAACTCCATGCCCTTCATCTGTTGGGTTTTTGCTCTCTGGGAATAAATATCTGGAAAAAGCCACCATGCAAACAGCAGGGGAATAAAAATGCCTGCTGAGAACTAAAGCACTTGGAGTGAATAAATGCATTTCACCTGGTTATTCCATACCTTGTGCACGTGGGAAGGAGCAGTGACAGGAGGCCTGAGGCAGAATTGCTGCTGTTTTCACAGAAAACTATCGAATGAAGAGCTACAAGAACAAAGCCCTCAATCCCGAGGAAATGCGCCGGAGGAGGGAAGAAGAGGGGATTCAGCTGCGCAAACAGAAACGAGAGCAGCAGGTAACTGTCACCTTGGGTAGCTTCTGGGCAGCCTTAACACAGCCCAGACTGCAGTCTTCAAGGATCTGTGCTTTAAGGTTTGTTGGCAATCCTTATTTTTTTTCTGTTCTAACTGAGATCTTGCTTTTTTTCCTCTTTTTTTTCCCCCCCTCTGGATGAGAGCTTTCCAAGCACTTTGTTCCTGGGCTACTCGAGGTTTTGTGTTTTTGTTCACAGATCCTTGGTGGTGGTTTTTGGTGGTGGTTTATTTAGGTGTAATTAGTGAATGGGATTATTTCCTGGAGAAACAGGAAAAGCAAGTGAAAGTATGGCCTGAATGAATTTCTTAACCCTGAGTGTGTTTCTTTTTTGGAAGCATGAGGTGATTCCCAAGTGCTGTGTGGGACTAAATATTTGCTTTATTAGCACCTCATCCAAGCTGGTTTTTGCCCAGTTTCCCTGACTTTTAGTCAAATTCTGCACTTGGCTGTCCCAGTGTCTCAGTGCCTTGGGCGTTTGAATATCTGGGGACAAGACTTAACACATTTCTGTGCCAGACCAGTCCTGAGAGTGAAGATCTGTATTAATGACCACTTTTTACTCAGGTTATTTTCAGTCCAGCAGGGATCTTGCTTGAGGAACAAGAATATCAAGTTATGGAGCCTGTTCATCGTTGCTTTCTAATAACAATCCCTGTGTTCTGCTCCCCACAGCTCTTCAAAAGAAGGAATGTGGAGTTGATCAATGAAGATGACTCCATGTTTGACAGTCTCCTGGTGGATTCCTATGTTAGTTCTACAACATGTGGGGTAAGGTGCCTTTCCTTGGTGCCTTCAGGCAGATTTCAGGCTTTGGGGGTGGTGAAGCCCTGCAGAGATTCCCAGAGAAGCTGTGGCTGCCCCATCCTTGGAATTATCTCAGGCTGGACAGGGATTGGAGCAACCTGGGGCAGTAGGGGGTGGAACTGGAAGATCTTTAAGCTCCTTCCAGCCCAAACCATCCTGGGATTCTGTGATTGCATGGACCAGCCAAACTCCAATGTTTTTGTTCCCTCACTTTTGAGAGTGTTTGTGTGAGTTGGTGCAGGCAGCTGGAACAGCCACAAACCCTTGGCTAAAATGCAAAGAGGGAATTTATTCCTGGGGAAACCAGAGGAACACCAGTGGAGCCATGAGCTCTGCAAAGCTCAGCCCATGCCAGGGAATCCCCCTCCTGCTGCTCACTCTGGCTTGTTCCCAGCTGCATGTTCCAAATCCTCCTCCAGTGTCTCCCCTTTTATCCCATTCCTTCCACCAGCATTGCAGATGTGAACTGGAGGAATCTGCCAGGAAGTCAATGCTGAGCTGGGATCCCCAGTTTTGAATCTCTGGATTTCTGGCTGAGCCCAAATCATGGCAGGATGTCCTGTCTGTGATGCTTGGAATAATCTCAGTCTGAAATAAACCCATTTCTCTCTCTCCTCTACATCTTTTCAGGAGGGATTGATCACAGCAGAGATGGTAGAGATGCTTTTCTCAGATGACCCTGACCTACAGCTAGCAACCACTCAGAAATTCAGGAAATTACTCTCCAAAGGTAAAAATAACTCAGCCCTGCCCCAGGATCCAACAGAGCCTGCCTTTTGCTGCAAGGGTTTGTGCACAAAAGCTTTGCAGGTTGGGGAAAGAAAATATCCATAATCTGGAAATATGATAATTTATTGTATTGCTGATGGTTGCCACTTGTGTGAATTGTACAGAAAATTATTCTGCCAAGCTGCCCTGATGAGTTCAGTCCAGTTTGAGATAATTAAATTAACATTTCAGGCTTGTTACTGCCCTGCATGAGGCCTATTCACTCCCTGACACTGTCTTGCTGTTTCAGAGCCAAATCCTCCAATAGATGAAGTGATAAACACTCAGGGAGTGGTGGAGAGATTTGTGGAATTTCTGAAAAGAAGTGAAAATTGCACATTACAGGTAAAGGAGGTTCTGTTATCAATTCTGCACGGTGTGGAGCTGTTTAACCTGTGAACCCACAGATGCTGTCAGGAAAAAATGATATTTTGTACCCCAAAAATGCAGGTTGTGTGATCTATGGGAGAAGACAAAAGTAGTCTGTAATGCTCAGGCAAAAGAAAAATGTAACTTGCTCTGAATTAAATTCTTGGAAAAATACTGGCAAAAATCACCTGATCCAGCTGCAGCAGAGGAGAGTTTGGCCTTTCTGTAGCTGATATTTCTGCTGGAGCCGTGGGATAAACGTGCAGGAAGAAACTGTGCAAGGAACAATCTCACTGGAGGCTTTTAAGCAGAGGCTAAGAAATGTTAGAAATGGGTTTGGCCAGTGCTGATCCTGCCTGGGGCACAGGGAAGGCCTGGGTGGCTTCCTGAGATTCCTTCCAGTTTGGGAATAACTGCTGGTTCCTTTGGAGGGGTTAAAGAGACTTCCATACCTGGAATTTGATCCGAGTTCATGGCTGCTTTCATCTTTCTCCCTGCCCTCTGGCCCCAGGCCATGCACCAGAGGGGCTTCATTTCCAGGAAAACTGGATAAAAATGGTTTTTTAAACAAAAAAAAAGAGGGGCAAAACCAGAGAATTTCTGCTCAGCTTCCCTTGAACTCGCAGCATCTTTGGGATGTTGGATGAAATATGTAAAAAATTCAATTTTATGTGTTTCTGCAGTGTGTGCCTTCACTTTCCTTGCTGGGAAATGGTTGTGGAGATGAAATGATGAGGTGGTGACATCTCTTGCTCATCCTTTGAGCAGCTGTGGCCTCTGAGAAGGCTTTTAGCAGCTCAAAGAAAGTCAAATCCTTTGAGTACTGAGGAGTTCCCTTCCTTTCTCTCACAAAACCTTTGTAGCAGCAGGGTAGGGACTGTATCCAGAATGTAAGGAGAGCTGTTTAGCTGCATCAGGCTGGTTTTATTCCTATTTTTCACTCGTTTCAGTTTGAGGCTGCGTGGGCCCTGACCAACATTGCCTCGGGGACTTCCCAACAAACCAAAATAGTCATCGAGGCTGGGGCAGTTCCCATTTTCATAGAGCTCCTAAACTCTGACTTTGAGGATGTTCAGGAGCAGGTAAGGACCACTCCTTACTTCGGGATTTTGGGGAGAACCACACCTTAAAAATGCACTGTTTAAACTGAGTGATCACAACTGGCTGCAGAACGTGGAATTACAGGAAAAATTGCTTTCTTAGCACTCTGCTTATTTCTCCCTTAAAAACTGAATGCTGAAACTGTTGCTGTTTCCTTTCAGGCTGTTTGGGCATTGGGGAACATTGCTGGAGACAGCTCTGTGTGTAGAGATTATGTCCTTAATTGTGCCATTCTTTCTCCCCTACTGATGTGAGTATCCCTTAATTGTGCTGTTCTTCCTCCCTCCCTGCTGCCATGAGCAGTTCTGGTGTCAGCAGAGTTGGAGCTGGGCCCACGGATTCCCTGGCACATGGGATTGGGAATCAAACCTGGTTCAGAGTGGGATTCTGTGAATCTGCCTTACAGATTCCCTGGGAATCCAGCCACTGGTGGCACTCTGTAGATAACATTCCTTACAGATTCCCTCTGGCAGTGTGGGATTCTGTGGATCCAGCCACTGGTTCAGAGTGGGGTTCTGTGGGTAACATGAATCCTTGTGGGATCCCTGGGAATCCAGCCACTGGTGGCACTCTGTAGATAACATTCCTTACAGATTCCCTCTGGCAGTGTGGGATTCTGTGGATAACCATCCTTCACTCTGCTCTGGGGGTGAGGTGGGTGCTGTTCCTTCAGGAGTCACAGAGTGTCCCTCAGCTCCTGCTCTCTGCTTGGGCTGGGGATTTTTTGGGGCTTTTGGTCTCCCACACCACCTCCCTCAGCATGGTGATAACATAGATCTGTCAGGAATTAATCTTCATTCCCCCCTGGAAAAATGGCCAAATTTGCTGCTGCTGCTGTCAGTGAGGGCTCAGCCTGACTCCTCAGCCCACAGCACTCACTCAGAGCTCAGACTCAGCACTTTGTGTCACTTGGTCTCTGCTGGGGGCTGGCAGTGTCTTCCTGGGCTGAATTGCAACTAAATGGTTTAATTTTAATTATTTTGATTCCTTCTACTTCCACATGAAGGCCAATAATCCCTGGTAATTCTCTGTTCAGGCTCCTCACCACGTCCACCAGGCTGACAATGACAAGAAACGCTGTCTGGGCCTTGTCAAACCTGTGCAGAGGGAAGAGTCCCCCTCCTGAATTTGATAAGGTGAGAAGAAAAGCCTTGTTGGCAGCCAGGTGATGGGAGACACCCAGATAAGATGTTTTTCTGGGTTATTTTGGGCTGTTGAACTTGGGGAGGGCACAGGGGGAGGTTTTTCCTGCTGAGGTTGATCTGGATGTTTAATTTTTCCCAACCTTTCTGCTGGACCCCTCAAATAAGGGACAGGCTCAGGCTTCCCTAGAAAGTTTCTTCAAACCCTTTTTGTTACAAACTCTGGAGTTTTGAGATTTCACCCCAATTATGTCCAACAACTATTCTGAGGCTTCCAAATACTAAAAACCAGGACTACTGTGAGCTGTGGTAGATTCCCTTTCCAGGGAACCTAACTAAAGGTCCTGCTGGTTTTCCAGGTGTCTTGTGCTCCTTTGGTAAAAAAAAGTTATAAATAATTTTTTCCCCACTTTTTTAAGTGAAACCTCACATATCAAAGCTGGGAACTCTGGTGAGGGGGTGAAATCTGAATTGAGTGTAAATATAAACCCACTTAAAAATTAATGAGGTGAGCTTGGTGTGAATACTGAGAGTCAGAAATGGAGCAGAGCTCTTTTATGAGAACATGAGGATCTCCCAAAGCTCAGTCTCGTTCCCCAGTGTCATTTAAGTGCAACAACAAAGCTGCTGAGGTGGCTTTGGATGCTGCTGAGGAGCTGTGGGAAGGGAGAAGGGAACCTGTGGCCATCCAGGACTTTTCCATGCACGAGCAGGAGGTGTTTTCCTGCAGCTGGGGAGTTCCTTGCCTGTTGACTGGGATGCCTTGGAGTTTAACTTTCACATTTCCCAAAGCCTGCAGTGCTCAGGGTGGGACTCTGCAGGGTTCTGGAGCCTGGGAGCTGCTGCTCTCTCATGTTCACATTGACATAACAAAGCCTCTCCAGGCTGCTCTCCAAGGACACCCAGACTGTCCTGGGCCCAAAATGTGCAACCCAACATCTTGAGAAGGGGGCGTGAGCTTGGGGAAATGGCATCATGAGCTAAAGTTTGAATTGGGGAATTGATGCTGATCTGCAAATGGAGCAAAGCTCTAAAGGTGTGAGGAACTCGTGACTCGGGGTCCATCTTGGGGTGCATTGTGAGAGCAGCCTCTGGCTCCCCAGGGTGAGCCTTTGAAGGCCTTTCAAATCAATCTCCACCTTTATTCCCTTCCTCCTGTCCAGTCTCTGTTTCTAGGGAGCCACTTCAGGCATCAACTGACCCTGGCTGGTGGCTGTTGTTGCAGGTGTCTCCCTGCCTGCCAGTGTTGTCCCGATTGTTGTTCAACAGTGACTCTGACCTGCTGGCAGATGCCTGCTGGGCTCTGTCCTACCTGTCTGATGGGCCCAACGAGAAGATCCAGGCTGTGGTGGACTCAGGGGTGTGCAGGAGGCTGGTGGAGCTCTTAATGTGAGTATCTGTTGTTAGAATCCTTCTAAATCCCAGCAGGGCACTCCAAACTTCAGGATCCCGGCAGCTGAGCTGGCCTGGGATGGTGTGGGAGGGTCTGGAGCAGGTTCACAGCTTTGTTGGTTTGTTTTCCCGAGCTGAAGATTTCCCAGTTCTACTCCACACTGTTGGACAGTCTCAAACCAAAGAACAGTGGCTGGGAGAAGTCAGCTTGGCTTTGTTTCTCCAAAATCTGCATGGAAAAGGGGATGGAGTTGGGATGCAAAGGATCAAAAGCTGTGTTGCAGCTTTATTTTCAGTGGCAGTATGCTCAGTTTACCCTGTGTTCTGTACAGCAGGGGATGGAATCCTAAGGAAATGATGCAGGTGGGATAATGGGGAGGGAATATCGTGGCTATCCCAGGGATCTGATGGAGCTGGGCTTGTCCTTGCACAATTCTCCTGCAGGCACAACGATTACAAAGTGGCCTCTCCAGCTCTGCGAGCCGTTGGCAACATCGTGACAGGGGATGACATCCAGACCCAGGTGAGGGGAGAGGAATTTCCTGCAGGGAATGCAGTGCCTGGCACAGGAGATCTCATTTCTGCTTTCTTTCCTTTTCTCCCCAAGGTGATTCTAAACTGCTCAGCCCTGCCTTGCCTCCTCCATTTATTGAGCAGTCCCAAGGAATCCATCAGGAAAGAGGCGTGCTGGACCATATCCAACATCACAGCAGGGAACAGAGCACAAATCCAGGTGCAGTCTTCCCCAGCCTGCCTGCAGTGATCCCAAATTCCAACCTCAGCATGAAGGATTTGCAGCTTTTTCCTTACCCTGACCCCCAGAGGCTGGGTTGGTTCACATCCTTTATTCTGCAGTCATTTGCAAATTCGCTGCTGCCAAACTGGGAATGAAAATTGGGAATGGCAGCAGCACATGGATTGAATCCCAGAGGCTGGATCATTGGAATTAGAGGAGATACAGCCCCTATTTCTCCATCCTCAGTCCCTTTGAAGAGCTGGAGCTGGTTGAGGTTTAATTCTCCTTTTCCTGACCTACACAGGGAGGCAGAGCAGAGCTTGCAGCATTCCCACAGTACTGATGCAATCCCAGGGATTGTCTGCTCTGCTGCTTATGGAATACCAGCTTTTAATAGGATCTGGCTGAGGAATGAACCACAGGAAGCACTGCAGGGTGCAGCTTGGGAAGTTCTTTATGCTGGGATGTGGAGGTGGAGGTTTCTTTCAGGTGCTGAGGAGCTTTTTGGGAAGTGCTGCCAGTCCCAGCCCCTGTCCCTGCCCTCTCTTCCCAGGCAGTGATTGATTGATTGATTGATTGATTGATGCCAGTCCCAGCCCCTGTCCCTGCCCTCTCTTCCCAGGCAGTGATTGATTGATTCATTTTCCCGGTGCTGATCGAGATCCTGCAGAAAGCAGAGTCAGGCAGGGATTGATTGCTTGATTGCTTGATCGATG
>VZTR01006989.1:82398-140809 GCA_013400775.1 Chaetops frenatus | reverse complement strand
AGTTAGGGTTTAAAAAGGGGGAAATACCCTAGCAGTTGTTTGCAACTGAACCAGCATGGAATAAATGCATGTGTGAAAGATAAAAGGTCAGATCCCCAGCTTCACTGACTTCAAGATAAGTTAAGTCAACATGTGTTAGCATGGGGGTATCCCTGATTGTTTCTGTATTTGTACACAATTAAGCAATTGTACTTTGTTTGCCAGGGTGAGTGTGGTCCTCCTGGTTTACCAGGATCAGTTGGATTACCTGGAATTGGAATTCAAGGAGAAAAGGTATAATTTCCAATTCCCCCTCATCCCACACTTCAATCTACAGTAACAGAGACTATTCTATTTTTAATAATTACTTAACTGCTCTTCTCAGGGAGTGGAGGGCCCAAAAGGACCACCTGGCTCTAGAGGGCTACCAGGACAGGGGATACCTGGACCAAAGGTCAGGGAAGTTTCTGAAGTAAAAGCTAATGTGCTGTTTTTACTGTTATGTTTCATGATCAAGAAATGCTCTGTCTCTGTCCTTATCCACGTTCAACAGGATTGATGAACTCCAATCTAAGTATTGACATAGATACAGGAAAATATTTTCTTTATTAATATTATAAAACTGTACAGCAGACTCTACTGAACTGAAAAGCCTTGGTAAACTAATGCCATGGCTATTTATTTAGGTTTTTTGCTTGACTCACACAGAAGCTTTCAGGTATCACATACCAGACAGTGAGCTGCACTTTGTCTGATACACTTCTACTGAGAGGCTTGTCTGCCTTGAGCTTGCACTTTCTTTATACCACATGGAGGTGCAGTAAACCTGTTACAAAAACTAGTTGCACTTAAAAGAGAGGGCCATCTCAATTTCCATATCATCTTTTATTCTCACTGTACTGTTTCCATTCCAGAAGAATATATACATAGATATATTAGAGATTGACTGCCTTCCTTGCAACTGCTGCTACCTATTGTCTCACCTGACTTTGTATCTACTGTATCTAGACATTAAAAATGGTCCAGGGTGTAATGAAGATTACTTTTTCTGAAGAAAAACTGTCAGAATTATTTAGCCTGAACTGATTCACAAAATACAAAACTGTTAATGAAAGACATTGCCCTAGAGGTGTTTGGAATGGAGATTTAAAGTCATTTCCTGAAAGATGTAAGAAAGGTCTGGATGACTGAAGGCTATTAAAGCGTGGTATAAAGGAACTAGTGGTGTAAGTGAGTCAAGTGTCCATGATGGGTAAAGAATTTTGCAGCATCAAGTATCACCTCTTACATTTTAAGTGATTGTGCAGGGATATGTTTACCACTGCTAAAAAGTAAAAAGAAGAATTAATTGTCTGTGGATGTCATATATGCTCCTGAAATACCAGCTCTTTGGCAGGAAAGATTCCTGGGGACATACAAGTATAGATTTACACCATTGATAATTTCCACCAACAGCTCTTTGGTGACAGCTCAAAGCATGTGGCAAATTCCAAGTCTTTGTGACCAAGGGTTAAACACATCATACTATAGACACTAATCTTTCTTTAAATGTAAGCAATGAAGCATATGCTTTTATATTTCTCATAATAATGCTGTGAAAAACTAATATCTACTTAAGGGTGAACAAGGCTTGCCAGGAGAGACTGGAGTGCCAGGAGAAAGAGGTATTGGAGAACCTGGTTCTAAGGTACATTATTAATAGAGGAAATATTTAATCTATTTATTCATTTGGATTATAAATTTATGTTTCCTGAGTATCCTTTCTGAAGCCACATAAAACCAGGTTTAGAAATAAAATTTAGGTTCTTAGTCTTTTGAATTTTTAACACAGACTTTCAATAACCTCCAGATATGGAAGCATTTTAAATACCCCTGTTCTGTAAAAATGTATTAAGACATGTGGTGACTGGAAATTTCCACCTGCCTGGTTCATGCTCCAGTCATTTTTGCATACAGCTCTGTCCAGAAAGCAATCCAGAATATTAAACATCTGCCAGAGCTCGCAGTCCCAAGTGTAAGCTATGCTGTAGCCAGAGGGATGAAAAAAAGCACTGAACAGTGGTTATTGTGCTTCTCCTTCCCTTTTCACACAGAATATGATGGAAACAGAGCAGCTACTTCCTCACACCTTCATATGAAAAACAAACTGTGCCCAGGGACAGAAAGGACAGTTGAGTTGCTAAGAGGAGAGGAAGCTATAACCAGATTATCTTAGTGGTGAAGTGCCCAAGATAGTAACCAGTCCTATGTCATTAACAGCCAGATTAACAGAATATGGGAACAGATGAAAAAGTACTTTGTGACAGTGGAAAGACACAAGGCTGTCCCGGTTTTGCTCGTTTGTTATGGATTTGTGTCAGGGGCTGGAAAATAAAAGAAATTATTTAATTTATTTATTTAATTTCACAAAATACAGTAATGCTCACTGAACCATTTGACCCCAAATGATCCCTTTTCATCTAAAACCAGGTCAGGCTCTTGAGTCTTACATAAATAGGGCCAAGATAATTCCACTGACATTAACTGATTTGCATTGATATTCATCAGCAAGCAATCCTCATATCAGTCAGTTCTATCTGATATTTACTTCAAATGCTGCCACTTAATGAAATGATGGCATTATTTTTTAAGAACAAGGTGAATCATTAATAGCTAATAATTTTAATTGCATAGATAAAATGCAGAGTTCAAAACAATCAGACAGTAGGACAGTACCAAGTAATGAGAGCTGTCTTTATAAAAAAAAGTCAATACTTCAATTCATATGCATAAATGTTTTCTACAAACATATTTAAAGTTTAGGAAAAAAAATTAAATAGATTTCCTTATTTCATTGAAGGAATAGTATCAAGTCTGCATTTAATAGAAGAATTTACTTTTTACTGATGTCAGGGTGATCCAGGGCCTTCAGGACTGGCAGGTCTGCCTGGTCTTCCAGGAGAAGATGGAGCCCCTGGACAAAAGGTTGGTTCATCTCTCTCTGCAGTCCACCTGCTTCACCCCAAGCACTGCTACAGTTCTCCCTGTGCTAACACCCAAACCTAGAAGGGAGAGTGCTTGTGGACAAGCGGAAAAGTACCACATTTTTTTCAGCAAAAAAAACTCTTTCAAATATACTTTTTTAGGGAAAACTTCACTTTTTGTAATTTTTTGGGGTGGAGTATTGCCTTATCTTGTTTACTATTCTGTGCTTTTTGTAATTCATTAAATGCCCTGCAACTCGGAAGGGAAACCACTAAAATGGCTGTAGGCAACCTTTCGTGGCCTGACCATGTTTTTTTCTAGATTTGGAAACTCCATTATTTAAGGTTATATACTCAGAGTGTTCAGCCATCACTAAGGAAATGTGCTACTTCACACATTGCATGCAGAGTTGTACAGTGCTTGCTTCTGAAAATGGGAAAAACACCCTGGACACACCTGACATCAGTTGGAGTTTTGTCCTTGGTTCTAAAAGGTCTATGGTTTTAATGAACTTATTCAAGGGAATACAAATTAGTTTTTTCATCATGTCCATCAAGTGCTCTGAAATGCTCCTTTGATTTTTCTATCCAAGGGTGAACCAGGGTTACCTGGTCTTAGAGGTCCTGAAGGTACTCCAGGGATTGGAATACAGGGGGAAAAGGTGAGGATTTCTTACTAAAGGTGTCATTCAAAATCGTAATGTTCCAGGAATATAACATTTTTGTCTAATATAAGTAACAAAAAAAGTATTATTCTGGACTCATAGTTGTTTCATGTTCGCTGTAGTTATTACAGGCTAGAAATCTGCTTGAACAGCAGTTTTCCCTTTACAACTTTGAGGCAGCTTTACACTATTCTTGGCTTTTTCTGGTCAATCAGACAGGGCATTGTGATCAATTGATTGGCCCTATTTGCCTTCAGATTAAAATTACTAGCAAGTTAATTATATTTTCCTGTTTTGATTATTTTTTTTAGATATTACTGAACTTACTTTTCAGCTGCAATTATTCAATCTTTAAGATTCCTTTTGGCTTTTATTTTTATCACAGTATTCTGTGGTAAAATAATTTATTTAATTTCAGATGAATGTATTCATAGATGAATGAATCTATGTAGTTTTAGTTTTACAAAGCCAAAACTGGACAATTACTCATCAGAATTAACTGACTTGCCAATGAAGGCAATAGGAACAGCTCATGTGCACCACCTACAAATAGAAGTTTGCTGTCTTCACTGACACTTACAATTGATTTCAGTTAACACATTCTTAAATTATTTGGCATGTGTGACATATCTTTTCCATTTTGTAGGGAGATCAAGGACAGAGAGGAATACGTGGATTAACAGGACCAACAGGAGTGCCTGGACCTGTTGGAGCTAAAGTGAGTTTATTACTATGTTATATGTGTAAAATGGTCTCCCAAAGCTGTACATTGTTCCAAATCTCAGAAACAACTGTTCCAGAATGAACTCACTTCACAGAAAAATAATTTCAAAGAAGTTCAGCAAAGGCTTCTCTTAGCAATACATACCATGATCCCTATAAACATCTAGAAGTGCTTTTTAAAAACCTTTGCATTTACCATACTGCTTCCCTGTTGGTTTGGAAAAAGTCAAGGTATATACTGATATTTTTATACTGAAATATTTGAGAAGATAGTATGGTGTATGACATATATATATATATGACAGGACTTTATTTCCCCTTACACTGACTCATGGCTGATATTCTTTTATGGACTTGGAGTTTCTGTTAAAATACTCAGTACTTACTGAAAGTGAGAGAAGAGCCACTCCAGGTTTCTCCTCCTGTTTCTTAATCTTTGCTATTTATACACACAAGAGTATTTCCACAAAAAAGGAAAAGGAGGTAAAAAAGTACACTGAAAGAGACATTTTTAAAAATCGACTCTAACAGAAACACAAAAATGTTTTCAATGTACCTATACAGCTGGGCAGCGAGTCTTGAGCACTGTATGTGCTGGACCAAGTCTTGAATACACTAAGAAAGGGACTTCTAAAAACATGTTTGTTCAGTGACTGAGAAGAATCTCATTTCCATGCAGAAAACAGAATATGTTATCAGTTCTCCAAATAGTTAGATTGACCTCTGCATAGAATAGCTTATTAAAAATTCTAATAGAATTTTAATGGAATTAAATGTAAATTGTTGCATAAATGTTTCCTCTATGTGATGGTCATGCTCACTTTCAGAAAAATCCATTGTTTTTCTCTCCTACCTTCACTGCAGGGGGAGCCTGGTGCACCAGGACGACTTGGAATGCCAGGCCCTCCTGGAAGATCTGTGCCTGGACCAAAGGTACCATCCACATTCCATCTCCTAGTGCTTAGAAACCCAGGGTGAAAACTGAAGTAGGCTACGTTAATATTTGTGTAAACAGTTTCAGCCTTATGAGGTCAACTAAAACTTCTTCTTTCCTATGAACAGAGTTGTG
This sequence comes from Chaetops frenatus, assembly GCA_013400775.1. NCBI lineage: Eukaryota > Metazoa > Chordata > Aves > Passeriformes > Picathartidae > Chaetops > Chaetops frenatus. The sequence continues at coordinate 135,410 of VZTR01006989.1, read as the reverse complement.
GATTGTATCCAGTCTAGTTACCACTGTGCCCTGTTATTAACTGTATGGCAGATTGAGGTGTGGCCTACCTTTGTTCATTTCTTTATTTTGAATAAGCTTGCGTATCAAAACACTTTTGTTTGTTCTTTGTATTTCTTCTATTTATTCTTTCATTTTTGTTTATGCTTTTGGTTTTTAATGCTTGCAATAGCAATAAATAAAATCAGCTATTATGTTCCTTATAGATAAATGTGTATAAAAGAAACCCACAGCCTATGGTGTTAAATGAGATACATAATCAGAAGACTTATTTTCTTCATTGCAGGGTGACATGGGGTTACCTGGTATTGCTGGACCAATTGGAGATCCAGGTTTCGGGCTTCCTGGGGCAAAGGTAGCTCCTAAATTGTTCAACTAATATCTGAAAGAACTGTAAAATAAGGCAAGAGGACTTTAGTGAAGCGACAACTAATCTCCTAGGATGGCCAAATGTTCCACAGTTCTTTATGTATGTGTCCTATAGCTCTAGCAGAGTATAAGGATTTGCAGAGCTGAAAAACCATGGATGGTCAATCATCCAGAGTCTGTGAACTGTAAGCTTTCAGATGGCAAAGAACCAGGAGAAGAATGACTGTTTCTAATTGATGTGGAGTGAATTCAGAGAGAACACCTGATTAACCCTGCTTACAATAGCCTACACGTTAATTAGCAAGCAGCTAATTTTTCTCAGCCAGGCTCCTTTGCTTCATTCATAACTGACACAGGGTTATAGTGTAAGAACATGAATATGTAGCTAATCTCTAAAGGCTTTCATCTACCAGTTTTCTAGTACTGTCTCAGTGGTACCTAGATTCAATTTTAATAAGCTGCTCTGCATTGCAGGAAAGATTTTTTTCTGAAGACCAGGAAACTCAGGATATATAAACCTGTGTTTCTCCAAATATACTGGATCCTGCCTGCCCCTCCCCCACCTTTTTGTTTTAGTGAGTTTTACAGTACTTTTGAATACAGCCCTAATCCCTTGTTCTTCGAGCAAACTGAACAGAGTAACAGAAGCATGAGAAACATGTGACACCCTCTAGCCCTTTTTGATCAGTCAGTGGTATTCAAGATTTTTACATTTATTGTCATCTGGAGTTGATTATGATGGTGGAATCACATAATTTTCTGGAATAGTCCAGTCAATTCAGAGAACTTCATGTTGTCCCATTTCTGGGGATCTAACAGGAATTAATCAACTGGAAGAACATCCTTTGTTCAGAGTTGCAAGTCTCTCTCCCTCAGCCTTGAGCCCCACAAAGCTCTTTCAACTGGGCAGTTCTGCTTTTGCTTAGTGCTTACACAAACAACCACACAGGGTAAAGCTTTTTACAGTCTAATTTTTTTTAATTATTTTTGCACGAGTCTTTTCTTGCCACTGTTCTAAATGCCCATATTTTGGGTAGCTACAAGAAGAAATGCAATCTTGATCATCCATTCTATTGCAACGGAGCAACTCACTGCACTCTGCAGTGTGGCTGGGAGGGTTAAGGTCCTCTGAGTTTTCTTGGTAAATCTGTTCCTGAGACACTCCAGATGTCTGGATCCATGAAAGGAGTTTAGTTGTACATTTCCCATAGGAAGATCCTGTTATACTCAAAAGGTTTAACAAGGTTCCACAGCACTACAGGAAAATAGAATTCTAGAACAAATGATGATAAATATACGGGGAATACAACTAAAGCAATTTCTTCTTATATGTAGGCCACAAATGGCAAAAAACAGAGTTCTTGAAAAAATACTAAAATTAGTGACTTAGGAGTGAAAGGTCCTGTAAATCAAGCGCACTATGAAATGTCACTGGTTTAGTCCAGGATTAAATAAACCTAAAATAATAATTCACATAGTAAAATATGTTAGCAGATAACAGATATATAAAATCAAATTTTATATTTGTATATTTGGCAAGTATATTTGCCAAGTTTCATTTTCATTGATAAGTTCCTGCTAGCAATTGTCTTGGCATTTGCTCAGCTGTCTTTCCTGCTTTCATCAGGGTGATCGAGGCCTTCCAGGACCCCCTGGGCCCTTTGGGCAAAAAGGAGATGGTTATCCTGGCCCACCGGTGAGTTTATAGATTTATCTCTTATGTGAATTGGGAAGAAACAAGTGCTACATCTAAGGGATCAGCCTCCACATCTGACATGCTAGGAAAGATTTGCTGGTCTAAAAGCATAAAAGGCCTAAAACTCCTCAACTGTAGAAATGCACCTTGGTACAGAAGAAAAATAAGTCTCCCTCTGAAACAGCACAACAGGTCATCCCTGTCCTCCACTTCTCTTGATTACACACTGCAATGTATTCCAAGTGGCTTCTTTTTTCTGAAGTATCGCTGATGTTTCAATCAGTTCCCCTCAAAATCTTCATGTAGGGTCCTGTCTTCTACCCAACCGTACAAAATTTGTTCCCAAACAGGGAAATACAATCCAGCTAAGCAGCTGGGTCCATGTATGTCCCAGAACCACCAAAAAAGCAACTGGCATGCAAAGAGCCAGAACTACTCTTTACAGAGGCCTTTATTGGTAGATATAACCAATCCCTGCAAAAAGGATGCAATGAGAAAAGGCTCCTTCTTTTCCCTTCCCTGCACACGTGTGTAACACTGGCCTCACATATCCATTCTGCTCATCAGCATGCTCCACCAGCCTTGGCAGTTACCTGCCTTTGCAGTGAGGAAGTCTCAGAAAGATTGCTGGCTACAGTCTGGGTGTTTGGATCACTCATACCTGCATTTGCCTAAAGACAACAAAAGGTGCATGCATTTGCCACACTGAGGAACAAAAATTAACAAATATCAACATGGAAGTTGGAAATTGAATAATAATATTTTCTGATATTTTTGTGCAAGTGCCTCTACAGATTCAACTCCTCTATCTTCAAACACATTAAAGCCCCTGCATGACATGGAACACACATGCAAATGCTACTGACACTACTTCTGGCAGATCAGAGTAAAGTTTAACCAGTTATAGACCACAGAGATCCTATTAAGAGACAATATAGTCAAGATACTACCATATAAATATTACACAAATGCATGTAGTCAATGTAGGTGTAAATTACATTTATATTCTGTCTATGCATAAAATTTCAGGGCTTGCCAGGCGTCCCTGGGATTCCTGGTGAACAAGGCCCAGATGGAGTTGGACTACCAGGACCTAAGGTACACACCTTAACTTCCAGAAGAGCAAATGCTTGTGCATACTCTACTTCATGGAGTTAAAATTCCTACCTATAGGTACCTATTTAATCCAGCTCTAACTTTCTTCTCAGTATACAAAAGGTAGATCTTTTTTGGTTTAGGTTTGTTGGGGTGTTTTTGGTTTGGCAAATCTGGAGCTCATTTTATAATATGTGAATTGTAATTCCTGTGTAACTGTGCATAATTGACTGTACATGTCTTGAATATGTTTAGACCACCAGCCACTGTTTATCCCAAATGCTTGCCCTGCCAGCAGTATCCTTGGGTTAGCATTGTTTGGACTTGCACAGTGCAGTTCAATAGCTCTCTTTGTCCCATTTGAGTATAACAGATGCCTACAATTCTAGAGATAATTTAAACTTTGGTGTTCACTACTAATTTCTTAAAGTATTGACTTTCAGGGTGATCCTGGTAGTAGAGGACCAGCTGGCCTCCCCGGTCCCCCAGGAAAAGGCCTACCAGGACCAAAAGTAAGAGATTTAAACAATAATGTCTCTCTTTGTCTAATTTCTAAAATAGGGTGAAAAAGTATTCTATAAAAATGTGTGGTCATGCATAGACATCTACATGTTTTCTGTCTTCACTGGAAACAAGTAATCCAACAAATAATCTTTATTTTGTAGAAAATCAAAAATATTTCTGGTGACTATCCATAAACCATAACCTCCTTGTGATTGCATATATTAAATGATAAAGTGATAACCTTGCAGTGAAGATCAGTGACAAAACATTTAGCTCCTGCAGACATTAGCTGCAACTGAGTGGCAAAAATTTCTTCAGACCTAGCATTGGTCAGAATTAAGGGCCAGGCAAGCACTTAGTATGCCTTGCCTATACTATTGTTGCAGCTATAGGCACTACTGTTGAGTTCTTCTGGAGTTAATTCCTCTTTTTTTGCTGTATAAATCAAATAATCATCTAATAACCAGTAAAAGGATCAATCCCTGCAAAAAGGATTATTTTTGTAATTATTTTGTAACCATGACAAAGACCCATAAATAATTGTAACTATAAAAAGCAATTTTCACTGTGAAACCTCCCAAATTGGAAACTCTTATGTTCCTACAGCTGTTTTAGAAGTCGATTGAATACAAAAGAACTGGTTTGAATGTAAATATAAAGGAACTCAACAACATCAAATGCAAAGATTATGCAACATAATAATGTGTTACCTGCACACTGTGGCTTATTGGTCCCTGAGATTCAGTTCCCACTGGAAGGCTGGGTCCAGAAAAAAGCAGCGATGAAGCACCTCCTCAGGCAGTACTAGCCCCAAGGACCAGCATGTGTGTGGGATCCTTAAAAATGACGAAATTGAGAATTTCATGCAGGGATACTAGAGTAGCAGTATAGGCATAAAATTAATATGTACTATGTGGGTTTTGATTGCTTCCTGTGAATAACATGGAATGGGAACATTTTCTCTAGAGTTCTTTTGAAAGCTAAATTATAAATTAGCAACAAGTTTTTATTTGCAATGCCACATTAGTATGTATCAATATAAGTCTTGCTGTGTAATTGTGGTAAAAGATAAAAAACCAATAATAATCTCTTAAGTTTTAATTCAGTCCCCAATGTCCCACCAATACAATCCATCCTTCAATGCAGCATATATCTCTATCAGCAAGGTGATCCATGTTCACTAAGTATTGAGCCAAGTGACTCCTTGAAGTATAAACTGGATTATTAAAATCTGATAAGGCCAAAAAGAGTCTTTCTCAGAGAGCGCAATCTTATTTCCACTACTTGTAAAAAGACATGTTTGGTAGAGGAAGGACAAGAAATTACATAGTGGTATAACAATTTATTGTGTATTTTTACTATGAACATTCTCTAGGGAACCGTAGGACGCCCAGGGCCACCTGGCTCTCTGGGACCTCCTGGTGAAGGTATTCAAGGAACTAAGGTAAATAGACTCAGTGTCTTCAATATCTAACCTGTGTTGAGTGGTCAATATGACCATCACAGTGTTAAGGAGATTTCACATTGTTTCATATATGAAGAGAGCCTCAGGCTAGAAAATGAGAAGGATAATACGAGCACCTGCAAAGTATGCTCTGTCTACTGCTGCAAACTAGCCCAAGCATGTATTTGTTGAGGAAGGAAGAATGAACAATTATCAGTTAAAGATACTCTTACAAAATTTAAAATACCACTCCTTCTTCCTCAACTCTCATGCCTGTAGAGACAGTCTGAATGAGTTATGTGTACTACCACTCTGTTCAGTAGAGAAAAAGCCTCCATTCTCAATCTGTAATATTTTTCCTTGTAATATGCACTTTTACTCAGAGCATCAGTCAGATGAGACATACTTAAAAGACAGAGTTTTCTATCAAAAGATAGAAGTAAGAAAGGCAGAATGAGAAGGAATAAAATGGGATGGAAGGAAGGAAAAAAATTAAAATTACAACCAAATTAAAATTAAATCAAATAAGGGTCATGTGGGTTTTCAATACTGTATATCTCTATATTGAAGAAGTATTTGAGAAATATAAGTTAGCTACTAAATTGTGTCAAGTGCCTCAAGATTCTTGTTAAAATGCAGTTTGAAAAACTTTCTCTTTGAACATTTTAAACTACTGTGTGATGAATGACTACAAAGGGTTAATATCACTACCTGGATTATCATTAGGGGGAACAAGGTATTCAAGGAATGCCAGGACCACGAGGCCCCCCTGGAGATGGGCTTTTGGGAGAGAAGGTATGATATCTAAACCAGAGATAATAGTGAGATAATGTCCTAGATGGAAGCCAAGACACTCAAAATGCTCTTTTAGTCAGTTCTCATTGAGGGTATGTGAATTCTGTGTAAAGGGACCCCCAGACACTAGAAGATTATACTATTATTAGAATTTATATTGTTATAATAATTTATATTATTTTTTTATTAGAATAAATATTATATTTAATATCACTGTCTTTTACCTACGTGCTATGCAAAATTTTGGGACTACATCAGTGTTAAGAAAAAGAGAATGGTAAGTCGGAATCAGGTTTTAGATGTGATCAGAATGGCTCAGAAAGGCTGTACAAAGTCCCATAGTCTACTAAAAATTTAACCAAGAAGCACTAATACTTCTGTTTGCTATGCCAAACACCTTTTCTGGGCCAAAGGGTTTCTCAGAATGTTATTCCCATTATTCATTCCAGTGACACCCTACGATTTCTTCTCCGTTTCCCTAGTGCTATCTTATTTTTCTAAGGCACAAATAATAATTTCCATCGTGCAATATCCCATGAAACCCCTCAGTCTGCATGTAATTGAGATGCTTCATTGTTCAAACCACTTCAGGTATTTTTTCCCATAAAAATGCTTAGCCAATACTACAGGTTATTAATGAAATTCACAAAATACCAATTTATTTAAATTATCTCTAACAAAGATTTCTAACTCATGTCAGAAGCTTAATGTGCATTTAACAAAGACTACTAGAGAGAAATTTGAAAAGTGTAACAAAAATTGACTTACACTTTCTGTCTGCTCACCAACATGGTTTTAAAGGGAGATCGAGGAGCTACAGGTGACAAGGGGAAAAAAGGAGAAAAAGGCAATGTGGGTGACCCTGGTTTATCTGGAGAACCTGTGAGTAACTCAGGTTTATTACAGATGGTTTCTTAAACCACTTAAAAACAAAGCTGAACCGTGTGTTCTTTTTATATAATTACATATAATCTGAAACACTTCAGAAACTAAAACTGTTAAAAGCTTTAAAAGCACAAAGAAGACATTTACTTGATTAATGCTCCTCTTCCCACATGGATGTGGTTTCGTGGCAGTTGTCATTGTTTAATCCCAGACAGCAACTAAATACTACACAGCTACTCAATCATCTACCTTTGAGTGCTGGGAAGATGAGGAGAATGAGAAAAAAAAAATTAAAAACAAGCAGAAGACTCATGGGTGGATATAAACCATATAATAAATAATATAATATAGAACAAACAATATATAAACCAGCCTAATAATTGAACCAAGGATAATTATAATAAAGCCCAGTGATGTCCAGTAAGATTGCTCACCACCTGCTGATGGATGCCCAGCCCAGCCCATCCCCAAGCAGTGATCATCTTTCCCAGCCAGCTGCCCCAGTTTCTGTACTGAGTGTGCCCTCCCACGCTGTGGAACATCCCTTTGGCCAGTCCAGGTCAGCTGTCCTGCCCATGCCCCCCCAGCTCCTTGTGCAGCTTCTCACCCACAGAACATGGGAAACTGAAAAGTCCTTGACAATGGGTAAGCACCACTTACAATATCCAAAACATCAGTGTTGTCAACATGATTCCCATAATAAATCCAAAACACAGCACTGAACCAGCTACTAAGAAAATTAATTCTATCCCAGCCAAAACCAGGACAGCAGTGAAAGACAACTGACAATCAATGAACCAGTGGGAGACTTGAGGTCATCCAATTCCCACAAATCACTTTAGAAGGTTGCAGATACTACATGCAAAAGGCAGTGTATGTGCATCACAAGCACACTTTTTCTAGCTTAACTTCCTATTGGCCAAATATTATTCTAATAATGGTATTGATGAAGTATTCTGAATTACAATGTTACTATCTAATTGCAATAGCTTAATTAGCAATCACTGTTACAGGGCAAAACTGGACCAAAGGGAGACCAAGGCCTAACAGTAAGCAAATTCCATTATTTAAATCTCATGACAGCAAGATATAAACAATACTATCATCAGATGAAATGTAGCCCTTTAATTATTTTGGAAAGAGCTTTCTGATTAGAAGTGGTCTCAGAAATAATACAGAAAGAAACCAACTCATAGATTTGTGATTTTTTCTCATCTAATTTATGCTGAAATGGAATTACAAGTTCCTTGTGATTTTAGATATTTTCTGCTACATGTTCTTTTACAGCTAGAGTTAGATGACCCAGGTGTGTACTTGCTGCAGGAAGGATTTTTTTGCAAGTATGTAACAGTATAACAGAGATCTTCAAACTTGTCATGGTCTATCATGCTATGAACTTCATTATATTTCTGCTAAGCCTGAACCACACTTGACCCAAATTCAGTAAAGTATGTATAAATACTACTACAGTTTATAATGGAAGGTGAGCAACAGTAGTAAAAGGCTGTATTTGAAAGATTGACTCAATGCCAGATGAGTCCTGTCATGCACTTCAAAACATAACAAATGATTTCTCTAATAGTGAGATGGACTTTGTTCATATGTCACAGAAGCTATCATTTTTCTGAACAGACAGCTCTGAAGACAGCAGTTTTGGGGTTTTTGGCTGATGAAGGCTGGGTAATAGAGTGGGCCAGGTACATCAGGGCTGACAACTCCCAATTCCATTCTGCATTGGTTCTCTGGCATATGTCAGCTCACTACAAGCACCTGGGTCTAGTTCTCTGTTCCCAGTACTTTTAAAAGGGATATCAAATTATTCAGATGCTAAAATATTTATGCCTTTCAGTTTTAATGAGAAACAATTAGTCACAAAACATTCTTTAAAATAACTGTAGTTGTTTTAGATAGAGATGTTAACGTGTTGTCAAGTTACTGATTGTTGTATGCATATGAAACAGTTTGCTGTAAAATGTGGAAACTCATTCCCAAGGGCAAGTTTGGAAGTTAAACCATAAGATTTTTTTAAGTCACTGTAGGACACAATTATTAATTATAAACAAAATCTTTGTTAGAGTCAATATTATACCTTATTTGAAAGAGGCAAGTTGTAAAATATTTTAATATTTAACCGTTTTCACATCCAGAGAGAAGATATAATTAAATTAATTAAAGAGATATGTGGTAAGTACTCAGGAAATCTTTATGTTCAGACTCTATATTTCCTTCATTACATTTGCATTCTTCTCTTTTCCAAAAGCATGCCAAATCAAGCCATTGTCATCTGGGTTTCTTTTATTTTTCCTTTCTAGGTTGCGGTATTAAATGTAAGGAAATTCCTATGGAGCTTGTATTTGTGATAGACAGCTCTGAGAGTGTGGGACCAGAAAATTTTGAGATTATCAAAGACTTTGTAACTACTTTAGTAGACGGAGTAACTGTAGGCAAAAATGCTACCAGAATTGGCCTTGTGTTATACAGTTTAGAAGTTCGGCTAGAATTTGGTCTCAACAAGTATCCAACCCGACAGGATGTTAAGCGAGCAATTAGAAAAATGCAATACATGGGAGAAGGCACTTACACAGGAACTGCTATCCGCAAAGCAACCCAGGAAGGATTTTCTGGTGCTCGAGAAGGAGTGCGGAAAGTCGCTATCGTGCTAACAGATGGCCAAACAGACAAGAGAGAAGCTGTAAAACTAGATCTTGTTGTTCGAGAGGCTCATGCAGCAAACATCGAAATGTACGCAATAGGAATTGTAAATACTTCAGATCCAACACAGGCTGAGTTTGTGCGTGAGCTAAATCTGATTGCTTCAGACCCAGACAGAGAACATATGTATCTCATTGATGGCTTTAACAGCCTCTCAGGTGCGTTCACTGAAGTTTTATTCTGCCTTGTATCTGATGCTTCTCACAACAGGGCAGGGTCGGGGAGAAGCATTATCTTTGTGGGTGTGTTTTGATGCTGCAAAGTAATAGGAATCTAGAGATACAGATCCCCCTCTTTATGGTGTCATATCATGGGGCACCATGCCAATAGGGTGACGTCACCCAGTCTAGGAAAACAGCTGCTTCAACAGGTTTTCTAAGATGAGTAAGTGCTCACGCGCTGAAAATCTGCTGAACTGTAAATCAGAATCATTGTTGTAGATGCTACTCGTTCACTTCCCCTGGGAAATAACCCATTTTCACTTGGTTTTTAACATCAGCAAGATAAGCAGTTATTTTCCCATTTCCAACTAGTAGTTGTTAGGAAGCTTAGGCCTTTATGTGAGTTCACTGTATTTTCTACCATGTAGAGGACTTACACACTGGAAAATTGACCTAAAAAAATCTATAGTCCAAAGAGTCTGGAATAATCTTCTTAGATACATGTAAACAATCCAAAGGAGTACTGGATTACATGTGTATTACTGACATATATAAGTAATCCAAATTTTAAAAATACATGGAATTTCTCAGTATAAGTTACCTACTTTTTTTTTTTTAAACAGTTCTGGAGTCCAAATTAGTTAATCAATTTTGTGAAGATGAACACAGCACCTTAATATACAACCATAATGAAAATGGTGCAAGTATAAGTGGACGATCCTTCCATTCAGTATCTCCAAGTTCTTTACATTACATACTTCAGAGCAACAATGTTAACAGACAATCACTTTCAGCACAGACACTTGGAGTATCTACAGCAGAAAGTCCTCTGAGTTTTGGCCATCCTCCTCAATCATCAGCTCCGGTATGAAAATTCAGCAGGCTTTAATGTGCAGAAGTTTAAAGTATTATCTTTCTGTGCCACCTAACGTAATATGTACTATTTCCCTTAATTTTCTGCAGGACAGGTACTTTAACTTGGTATGCTCAGAGCTGGTTGTTCTGAGTAAGAGCTCTGATGTTGCATGCAGGCAATTATTTAATACCTATAACTTATTCCTGATACTGCTACAAGGATTCCTTTGTTTAACACAGCAATATTTGCATCACAGTGTGAATCAAACAATATTAAAAAGCAATTGCACTGCTTTAATTAAGTCTAAGACTAGTAATTGAACCCAATTGTAGATTATTATTTTAAGTTTATAAATAAAGTTCTGTAAAGGTCAACCAAAAAATATATATATATGTATCCCATATTTAGATATGACAACTATCCTGCTAAACCAACTAGATAAAGTTAAAATTCTTGTTCTTAACACTAAAGTCAGGGTAAATGGAAAGGAAATCATTAGAAAATCTCTGTGTCATGGAGGTCTTGTTCATTTTTAAACACTTCACAGTATATGGAAAGAAAAAAAAAATCAAATGCTTATTTCAGACCAAAGTACCTCCTGTAGTATATGAAGCCTATGAAGAGGAACAAGATGAAGAAAAACAGCCTACCTTCCTAACAGTAGACACTAGAGGTATTTTTACTGCCATTCATTTCTTCATTTTCATTTTTGGTTGATGAAAAATTAATGTCTCATTCTGTTTCTTGTCACCTGCAGCTGTGCTACCATTATTGTCATCTAAACAACCATCATCTGATAAAGTGATGACATCATCTCTTTCAACTGTAGGCCCCACCCCAAGAGCTGGTGGGTTATTGATCATAACTAGTTTTTCATTTTGTTCCCTCTTTGCCTGGTACTAGCTTTTAATGAAGCTTTATCTCAGAATAATTATTTTCTACTCTCTGAAGATTCTGTGAGTCTGTGATGCAGAAGTCATTTCAGGATTTTATAGCAGACCGAGTTGCAGTTCTTGTCTTCCCAAGTTCCAGATCCCACTGCTCTGCTTAAAGCAAAAGCAAGGTTGTCTATAACCTGAGAGGGAGCTCGTAAGGGGCATCAAAAAGAGAACATGATGCTCACTGAGGGTGGGCCAGTCAGCAGGTCATTCATCAGCCAAGGAGGGGCAGTCTACAGAGGTGGAAGGCTTCACTAAAGACAAATAGTGATTTTGGAACTGGACAGAAAGAATGTATTTCCCTTTCAGAGGAGCAATAGGAAAAAACAGTGTTTAGTTATTTGAAATATAATAATTAGCTAACTGCTTAAAAGGTTGATTCTTTCCATATGAAATGTCCAAATGCGTTTTGTTCATCATTTGGGGGATTTTCAATTCCAGTAGTAGTGTATTATGATAGGAGCAACAGGAGAGAGGGATAGAAACATGTTCCCATGATTCCTGGGAACACTGGCATGACTTAATTGGTCTCTGGCACTAACTTTTTTTTCAAAAAAAGTGACAAGATACCAGTTGCAAAAGACAAAATATTAGTCACAACATTAAACGTCACAGAAAACTGTTCTCTATCTCATGGTATTATTAAAGTGAGTGAGACTAGATTAGAATGTCAGTCCTCTAATCCATATTTGTAGGAGTCATTGACCAACAGGCTTTACATTCAAACTTGTGTACATAACTCACTACCATTTTACTAGATAAATAGCACAAATATCTTACAAAAGCAAGATGGAAGTTTTATATTCTTCTCAGTATTTGAATAGCTCTTCTCCCACACCACAAGGAAAACTAATGTACAGCAGAAGGATGCAGCAGATGCAAAAACAGCAGACGCAACTAGCTTACAGCTCTTTGGCTTACAGCTTCAGGTTGCTCTCAAGACTGGTTGCATGTAATCAGACTTCAAAAAAATACATTTCAAAATTATCATATTTATATTGTTTGCTCTTTTTGTATGTGGAACCATAATATTAGTATTTCTGGAATAACTAGAATCATGCCAGTAAAAGAACTGTTTATCTGACTACTAAGATGCACTTGTAACTTGCCTTCAACATTAACATCTTTAGAACTAAAAGTGAATTTTAAGCTAATGTATAAGATAAGCAGAAAAAAATTAAAACAAAGTAAGAGTTTTAAAGGTAAAATCTATGGAATACAACTGACTCTCACAAACTGAATTGTTTCTATTCATCTTTTTCTTTTTTTTTATTTCAGAAAGTACTGTGGACCACCGATGCAAGCTAAGGCTAGATCAAGGGCCATGCCGTGTGTATACAATAAGATGGTACTACGATAAACAAGCCAATGCTTGTGCTCAGTTTTGGTATGGTGGCTGCGATGGAAATGCAAACCGCTTTGAGTCTGAACAGCAATGTAGACAGGCTTGTGTATTTTTTTCTGGAGAGAGTAATTAGTCTCCACATTAAAAATTAGCAAGTTTAAGCTATTAATTGTTTGGCTCTTTTATCAAGTACCCAGCATAGTATCTAAAATCAAACCAATTCATTTATAGAATGCTAACATTATGAAGTCATATGCCCACTAACTAAAAAAATGTCTACCTACGCAAGCATACTTTAATACTTGTAGCCTATATTATAAGACAGTAATTTTAACAAAATAACAAATTTCCAACAGTATCAAGAGTACCAAATTTCCTTTTTTTACTCAGTTATAGTAAGACCAGTGTAGCGTTTGCAATGGCAATTGCCCCTCCTTTACCTAGATCTTCAAACACTACCATTGTACAATCACTAACTAGACCTTATTTTAGACTATGTATATGGCTTTGGAAACCAATCCTTGGTCATTGTAGAAGTTCTTTTCCCTTTATCATGGAAATCTGATATTTGGCATGGATTCTGCAATGAAAACTTCTTTTAAGTTAAACTATTCTCACATAGTATTTTACTATTTAAAGCATAAAATATCAACTTCCAAATTATATGCAGAGTACTACTTAGTACAGATAAATATAACAAATGCATCAACTTGGGGCCTACATGCTGTCTAGGTCACAATACAGGGAGGTGGTTGTTACCCACCTTTCCTAAACATACCACAGGTACATGTACTTTTTTTTTTNTTTTTTTTTTTTTTTTAGTAAACTCTCCTCATTTTTTATTAGCTAGCCAAGACCCGTGACAATGACAGTTAAAATACATCCACAGATTTCTATGGGTGAATATACCAACAGCTGGCATCACTGCACTGGGTTAGTTCATGTCTGAAGTGGTCCTTCTAATGCATTTCTCTTCTGAAAGCCAAGTCTCATCTTTAAATGCATTTTAATATTTTCATCTTCCTTAGTTAACTATTTAAACTTACATTTAAAACATTAAACAGAAGAGAGTTTATTGTCTGCCACTGCAATATTGCTTTTTAAATTTATGTCTGCCTGTATATGTTGCATTTCTTATTATTTAATATACTTGAAAGCTTGTATCTAATAAAACATTTCTGGTTTTACTGCCAGGACAGAAAATGGATAATGGTACCTTTACCGGACTAAAAACTTACCTCATAGCTAAATTACACTTACTGCGGCATGTGCTTCGGATAATGTAACTGGATTTCTGCCACAGCCCTTAACAAGGCCAAACATCTCAGATTATGCACTCCTATACATGAAACTCGTTGATCATTTTTAGTTGGATTTGTGTGGTTTTGTTTTCTTCCCTGAGTAAATGATATCTTCAAGCGTATGAACAAAAAACGGAATTTCACCTTAACCAAAACACTCTCCACCCTTCCTGCTTCCAGAACCCTCAGCCCCGCTCCTGACATGGCCAGAGAGAGGACGAGGCGCTCCTCGTCCGCTGCTTTCCGATTTCATCCAGCTGTGTCAATTTCCGGAGGGGTGCAACGGGGTCCTCGCCAACCCAGGGAAAAGCTTTAGGGAAACTATCAAAGGACTCGTTTCTTCCTATGATTCTTATACGGAGTATTCTTTTTTTAATTATTATGTGAAAGTGGTAGGGCACTGCTACTAAAATTTGGATATAGCTTTCAAGTCGTTCAAAATTATAAATGACAGGTCCCATCTGTTTTAAAACAAACCCAAAACCACCAAACAAACGCCCACCTCGCAAATCCCCGAGGCTCAAGGCTGCATTACCGAGAACGCGAGGGTTTCTCAGGTTTCAGGTTTTAGCGCCTCAGCCGAGCAGGGGGCGGGGCCAGGGCGAGCGGGAGTTCGCCCGCGCTCCCCGCGAGCGGCGCCGCAGCCAATCCCGACCGCCGAGGGAGCGCGAGACCCTCCTCCCCTCCCCGCCCCACTCCCCGTTGCCAAGGCGGCGGGCGGACTCGTCCGGCGAGTGGCGGCCATGAGCGGGGCACTGGACGTGCTGTGGGAGGACAGAGATGTGCGCTTCGACATCTCCCCGCAGTGAGTGTCCGTGTCCGTGTCCGTGTCCCGACCCCGACCCGGCCCTGCCCTGCGCTCACAGCGGCGCTCTCGGGCCCGCCCGGCGCCGAGAGCTTACAGGCGGGTGCCTGAGCGCTGCCTCCGCAGGCTGAGGCGCGGTGCATGCCGGGAGCGCCCCAGCGCGTGCCGGGAGCGCCCCGGTGTGGCGGCGGGGAAAGAGGAGTTCACCTGGCGGGGCAGGGCGGGCAGCGCTTGCTGGGTGAGGTCCGCTCACCGTTTCCAGTCTATATAAAGAAAAGAAAACAAAAGATTGGAGGACTGAGGGAACGGTGCATACTTTTCCCAGCTGAGCTCTTCTAGCACCGAGAAGCACCACCAAACTGAAGGCGTGTGTCTGCGGGGACGGTGGCACTCATGGTTACCAGGACTTGGCGTCCCTGCTGTGGAGTTGGCATCCTCCTCAGGGAACGGCGTGGTGGCTGTGCACTATTTCACGAAATTCGTGTCTTTATAATACATTTTGTTTCCGCCATGCCATACATGAAGATTTTTGGCTGCTTTTGACAATACGATTAAAATACAGCAAATATTCACACTACATCTGTTGTTATGTAATTCAATGGTTAGATCAGTTAAATAAAGCAAGATAATACTGTAAACAAATAAATAGAAGACCTTACAAAAAAGCCAAACCAAACAGAGTACCAAATCACACCCTTTGTGTAAAATTTAGCAGTATTTCATATGTCCTTTTACATCTGACGTTTCTTTTGTTGGCATCTCTTCTTTCCTGATGTACTTTCAGGCTACTTATGACCTGAAAGTACATCAAGAGGCAATAAACTGTCTCCTAAAAATTATGTGAATGCCAGTGAGGTTTATTCTTTTTTTCCTCCAATTTCCACATACTTTTTCCTTATTTTGGGGTATAGTTTTCATGGTCACACTTGCTACATAATTATTAAATTATTTATTGTTATAACTTAATAATAAAGATATTAATATTTTTCACCTGTGAGATGTAGTGATAATTTCAGGTATGTAAAGTTGATTTGCGTGTATGTGTGCATGCGTGGATTTTTGATTGCGTGATGTACTGAGCAGAAAACAGGAAAGTGAAGCAGGGAAATAGAAATGGCCTTATTTTTGGAAGATAAATCTAATTATTTTTCCTTTTTTTAGACAAATGAAAATGAGACCTGGAGAGGTCCTTATAGATTGCTTAGAGTCTGTTGAAGATACCAAAGGAAACAATGGAGACAGAGGTAACTGCATACTCAGGGAAACTGTAAACTTTCTACTATTTAACCTGTGTAGGTTCATGAAAGCCCAGTCAGGTTTCTGTTGAACTCAGTATCGGTGCTCTGCTGCATAGAACAGATCCTGCCTACTTCATAGATGTGCCTTGGAGTGTTTTCAGAAAGGATCTCTTAAAGTTGTAGGAAGGGGATTGCTGTCTCTGAATTTGTTTAGAATGGAAAGCCTTGTAGGAATAATCCATTTATAAACAGTGTGATGCTGTTCTGCTGTAATCCTCTTTAATGCTCAGTTTTTCCCACCCTGTTTTTAACTGAATCAGTAAGGAATATATAGCAGGCAGAGGCTGAAGCTGCCAGCAGGCTGAGATGATCCTTTGAGGGGGTTGGATGTGCTGCACTAGAGGGTACAGAATGGAATAAATTTGCATATGACAAAGGGATGAGGTTATTCATGAAGACAGCTGTGATAGTTAACTCACTCACTGCCTTCCCCTTCTCCTCCCAAGAGCAGTTCTGCACTGATTGTGTCTACATTTTTACTGTAAGCACCTGGATTGAAATCAATAACTGTTCTTGGTTTGATTTTGAGGAATGCTGGTATATATTAGAGGTTGTTTCATTTGTTCCTTGTTGGATTTTCTCTCCTAGCGTTTTAAGCATTTAAGTGTTTCTTGATTTTTCTGGTGGGGTGTCCTGTGCTTATCTTCTTTTTCCTGTCAAGGGGAAGGACTATTCTGTTGTTTCAGAATATTTCATCTAATGTAATTTATTTCGATTAAAAATACCTACACTCTTTATCACCAGGCAGACTGCTTGTGACAAATCTGCGGATCATTTGGCGCTCACTGTCATTGCCCAGAGTCAACCTCTGTAAGTATTACCTTTTGTTTCCTTTGTGGTGGCATGCTATTCCTTCACAAAGTATTGATTTCAGTACAGAATATTGAAGTATAGCTGTGTTCCTCTGTAAAGTCTGAAATAAACTGTTACTGATTAATCTAATTATAATATAGGAACTGAGATTGTATTATATAGCAAAATAGTAATATTCAATAGTCAATGTTGATTTCTCAGAAAAGTTCTTCAGACATAATTTTTAATTTGGCCAATGTGGGATTCATTTGGTTTTTTAGAAAGAAAACTTTGAGCTTCATCATGCATTGCTTTACTTGTAGCTCTTGTTGCCACCTGTTTATTCACAATCTGCATTTTTTAATTTATTCCCCACAAGTACCTATCTTTCCAATTTTAGTACTGTAAGCTCTGAATAAGTTTCTCATTTTAACTGTATGAGTAGCTAGAGGTCTGCTCGGATTTAATTTAATGTGCTGAAACAGGAGCAGGATGCAGTTACAAATTATTTCCAGTGCTCAGTGTGGAATCCCCTTCTGTGGAAATATTTACTGGATTGGACTGTACACTGAGCAGCCAGACAGAGTTGGTCCAGCTTTGAGAACAGTACTTGACCAAACAACCTCCCAAGATCCTTTCCAGCTTGAATTAGTCTTCAGGGTTGTGATAAGGACCCAGCATTAATCACGAAGTGTAATTCTCACAAATAGCATCCAAAGCTGTGCTACAAAATTCAAAAGTAAAACACTTTGTAATTTTGACTGTTATTTTTCTTGTTCTCAAAACAATGTTTTTTTCTCCCCTGACTTTTAAGCTGTCGGTTACAACTGTGTTATAAATATAACTACAAGAACTGCCAACTCAGTAAGTTCCAAAAAATACTTTTAAAAATAATAAAAGAAGCTGTAATTAGTTGTTTATACTTATTGCACTATATCAACAATAATCTGAAACTTTACTTGCAAGAGCAGTAATAGAATAGTAATGAAAGTATAGTTTTAAAAGTGGAGAGCTCTCATATACATAGTCTGAGTGGAATTACATGCAACGGTGAAGCTATTTGTTTGACTTGCCACAAAGAACTAGCAGGAAGATGATGTAGATTTCCTTAGCAACCACATGATAACAAAACAAAAAATACTGTTTCAGTCTTGATATTGCAAATGTATAACAGGCAGTTTTACTGTTGATGGAACTGCTAGTTTATCAAAAAGAAAAATAGATTCAGTTGAAGACAGCAGTAGATTAGTGGTAGAATCAGGATTACACCTCCATATACGCTGTTTAAAACAGTAACTTAGACAATATCTGAAGATTATTTATTACTTGTACAATCAAGCTACTATATTGCCAAAATGTAAAATTCCATTTTTTCCTTACAGAAATTACGAGGGCAGACAGAAGCTCTGTATATATTGACTAAGTGTAACAATACTCGCTTTGAGTTCATATTTACCAATGTTGTTCCTGGAAGTCCCAGGCTCTTCACTTCAGTTATTGCTGTGCACAGGTAGTGTACTTAAAATAGTGTTTGATCAAGAGCTCAAATACGGGGAATTACAACTGCTGATAGACACAGTGTACGACTGTCCATGTTCAACATTCAGGAAACTTTCCCAAAAGAGAACCATCTCTGGAAGGAAGGGGGAGAATGATCATTAATTTTATTAAAGAACTGCACATAATGAAAATTAATGTGTATTTATACTAGTTATTGATCATAATTCATGTGTATAAATTTTCTGAACAAATAAGAGTATTAAGGAGCTAGTATCAGTGTACATTTTCTAGCTACAATTTCTGTCTGCAATAATTTCCCATAATTTCAGACCATGTAAAGGAAATGAAGAGTTAAATCCTGGTCAGAACTCTTAATCGACTACAAAACAGTGTATGCTTCCCACCTAAAAGACAAGTGACCTGAATGAATGTGTGCATAATACATTACCAAAGGTGTCTATTTAAGAGCTGTGGAATACTGACATATATACTGGATGTTTGTGACTTAACTGGCCCTGAGAAATAAAGGACTGTTAATGTCCATGCTATGTACAGCATGGGACCCAGACAACTTACGCTTTGCAATAGAGGCTGGGTGATGACTGTCTTAAGGAAAAGAAAGAAATAGTATAGACATGAACAACCCCTTTTAAGTTTAAAGATAATTTAATTAAGGAAAGCTGGAATGTAATTAATTATGTTGAAAAAGTTTTAATAGTACTCTTGTGCAATTTGGTGATAAGAAAAGCTGAAAACACACATTTCATATCTGTATTAACAAAAAGTAAAGATAATAGAAAAACTTAACTGTGTATGAACTAATAAATTTTTTTTATTTTTTGCAGAGCTTATGAAACTTCCAAAATGTATCGTGATCTGAGGCTGAGAAGTGCATTGATTCAAAACAAGCAACTGAGATTGTTACCACAAGAACAAATATATGATAAAGTCAATGGAGTTTGGAATTTATCAAGTGACCAGGTATAGTGAAGAATCAGCGGATATTGACTACAGAAAAGTTAAAATGTTTCAGCTTTCATCTAGCAATTGTACTACTATAGTTTCGTAACCTCCAAGGAATTACCCTTAATGCTGTTCATCAGCTGATGCATGCAGAGAACTGATCCCATATATTTGCTGCTCACTACAACAAAATCTCCTTTTGGCAGCCTGAAGTCTACATGACCTGGCTAATATGCAAGGAACTAGATATACAGTTTCTGTTAAAAAGATATATTTATGAGTCTGTGAGTCTAAAGCTCTGTATGATCCTGAAAGAAAATCATGTTTCTGAAGTGCTCTGCTGAATACTTGTATGTTTACATACAGCTTTATCTAAACAGTATTAAGATTACATTGCCTTTTTGATTACTGGAAATTGAAAATATTGGAAAGGAATCTGTGTCTTAAAACAAGAAAAAATAAAGACTTCAAGATAAAAATAGACAACATTTATTATTTTACAGGGCATTAGTTGAAAGCATTTCCCAGAGCAGTGAAACAAAACACTGATATTTCTGTCTGTGCAGTTTTAGTCCAGAATAGAAATACAATCTACACTGACAAGCTAAAAAGTTCTTTCCTCTACATTGCCTTGGCACACATCTCCTCAATTACCTAAGTTTAACCCACATGCCATTATACTTACGCTTCATGCCAATTCCAGATCTGTACAGTTAATGACACTCTCAGATGCTTCATGTATTCCCATGAAGCTGGCTGGGCTGTGACTTGATCCAGCTTTGCTGCAGTAGTAGGTACTCCCAGCTATTTTCATAACTCAGGTTCTGTAGCCTTTAAAGATTGGATTTTGCTTCCTTGCGATCAATAGAAACATTTTGACTGGGTGTGGTAGGGAAGAATTAGGCTTTTAGTGAATTAGATATGAAGCTGTACCTTGCTTATGTGTAAATGAATAGCAGTATCATCATGTTTTGGGAAAAAAGCTCTGTACTTAAAAGCAATTCTAACATACCTTTCCTTTAATAGGGAAATTTGGGAACATTTTTTATTACTAATGTGAGAATAGTTTGGCATGCAAATATGAATGACAGCTTTAATGTCAGCATACCATATCTACAAATTGTAAGTATCTTACAACAACCCTATTAAAAATGAACCAGCATATGCTCAAGTCTTTTGTTAAAACTCCCAGCTTACCAAAATTTTATTTCATATCCCTCATTCAGGGAGGAATTTAGTCTTACCAGCATCAACCACAGGGTATATTTTCTTTTCTGTCCAGATTAGCTAGGGGATTTCCTGGGCAGGTACAGGTGTTGAAAATGGCTTGTATTTCAAATTTTTTTAATATTTACTCTGATGCTTCATGCCACCTATATACACTGGGATTAATGATCTGTGAACCTGATGTTACCACTTCTAATGAAACACTTTTCCCTGAGGTTTCAGGTATGTCATGGTAAATGGGAGGGAATGCTGGTAGCCAAGTTTCCAGGGCCAGTACTTGTAATCATTACAGTGTAAAAAACCAAACTGAAACAAAGAGATTTTTATGCTGTAATTACAAAATTTTTAACAGTGTTATACCTCTTTTTCATTAGCGTTCAATAAAAATGAGAGACTCAAAGTTTGGCTTGGCACTTGTCATAGAGAGTTCTCAGCAGGTAAGAAGCTTTAATAGCCTTTTGTTTTTATTACCTTTCTATTATAAATATGTACAATATTTCTGTATATACAATATTTTTATATACCATATTTCTCTAATTCTTAGATGTCATGGGTCTACTTTTAAGGTACACAGAGCATTCTTTTTGTGTGGCCTTTTGCAAACTTTAAAAAAGTTCTCTCTGCACTGCCTAAAGTATTTGTTAGGGTCAATATGACTGTTGGGAGTTACAGTTTCTCTAAGCAAAGCAACAATAGGCCAGCATGACTAGCTTATAACTGTCAAATACACTGTCTTCTGACAGATAATATGTGGGATCTAATTAATTCTGTACTTAATTAAGACCACTCTTTTAAATCTTTTTCATTATTTCTGTGTATATGAAAGCTTCTTTAATAACAACATCAAGGCCTAACAGACTCAACATCTGCTGAGTGGCTGGGAATAAATCATTAACATCACTTCTGAACTTGTCCCACTCTTGTTTGCTTGTGGTTTTTTGTGTAAGGAGTTTGTTCCCCTTTTATATAATGCTCTAACAGTTAAAAGCATATCTGCCTCTCAGAGAAGCATTGTCATTGTTTTTATTTCACCCATGATTCAAGTGGCAGAATGAAAAAAGCTAGTATCAAAGATAATGTTTTCTCAGCAAGCTGAAAATTGCTCTCATTAAACTGGAAATCACTATCAAAGAGAAAAAAATGTTTAAGACTAATAAACAGATGTTGTCTTTTTTCTCTGTTGTATAGAGTGGAGGATATGTACTTGGTTTTAAAATAGACCCTGTAGAGAAACTACAGGAGGCAGTGAAAGAGATTAATTCACTTCACAAAGTTTATTCAGCTAATCCTATATTTGGAGTGGATTACGAAATGGAAGAAAAGGTACTCCATTTTTTTATTTTAAATTAGATACAATACTGTGTTAACAATAATAAAAATATATTAAACATATTAGATACGTGAATTTACTTACTACAGTGTTATAATTTACAGCCTCAACCCCTTGAAGACCTAACAGTGGAGCAGGTTCCAGATGATGTGGAAATAGAAGCTGATGAACATACAGATGCTTTTGTGGTAAGTTGCTCGACAAAAACCAGAAAAATATAATCATTATTGTTTGGTCATTCAGATTTAAGCAATCTGCAGCTGTAATCCTCTACTACAACTGTACTTTCTATATTTAAATCATATCTATATGCCTTTTATTAAAAATCCTGATTATTACAGGAATTTATTCTATGTATGAATTTTTAATTTAAGAACAGACTATTATTCAAAACAAATAGTAGTAGATATTTAAAAGAATAGTTGTATGTAGTTCCTCAACACATTAAAATCAGCAGTATGATATAATTGGATACTTTATATTAAAACAAGTCTTCCTTCTCATGGAGCAGACGAATACATGGTGATATCTATATGCTCAACGTTCATCTAAGATTCAAACTTGAAAGTTTCTTAGAAAGGCAGCTATAATTTTGTATTACTGTGTCTCCCAGTATTTCAAGAAAATTTACTTTAAAATGCATTAGGTTTTTTGATGACCCTCTTTCAACAAATCTCCAAAGTTAGTGTGCAGCCCAGTAACACCTGGCTCCATGACTGACTGCCAGAGTAGGTGGCACATGTTTTCAAATGTTAGCCTTGATGCTTTGGCAATTGACATGTTTTCTTACTAGTCTTTGAAATTTGGTAAATTACCAGGCCTAGCACCAGTGTTATTTCCACTCCTTTTAATTTTGCAGTCTTTTACTAATACAGTATGTTACCATTTAAAAAACCTTTGTTTATGATGATGGAAAATCCCAAGATTGGTATTTAATGAAAAATACCATAATCCAGTGGTATCTAATATATAATCCAAAACAGAAACTCCGGTTAGAACTCTTTTGTAAATTATTTTAACATAGAAGTAAAACCCATATAGACTGCATTGTTGTGGAAGACCTGCCCAATACAGTTTTGACCCCAAGGAATTATTAGCAGATGTGGGTTTTAGACTTCTTTTTTCAAGGTTTTTTGTTTTTCTTTGCAGGCTTATTTTGCTGATGAAAACAAGGTAAGGAGATATTTTTTCATACTATCAAATTCATGTTGATAAAATGGGAAGATGAAATTAAAAAGTGCCTTCTGCTTTATTTTCTCTCATATCTCATGCGTTCAAAAAAGCAACATGATCGGGAGCCTGTTTTTTCAGAAGAACTGGGACTTGCAATAGAGAAGCTAAAGGATGGATTCACACTCCAGGGACTCTGGGAAGTAATGACCTGATTTAGATGGCACATGTTTGTTTCCTAAACAGGGAAAAACTCTCAGTTCTTGCTGGCTTTAGATCTATGGAAGATAATTTAGAAATACCGGAGTAGCAGAGAAAGAACATGCCAAGCTGAAGAGCAGGCAAATATTATATAATAAGCCCTCAGGCTATGTCATAAAAGAAAGATTATTCTGAAACCTTGTATGCTTAAGAGCTTTGCATTTCTTGTGTTGCCTGTCTGAGCAGTGGGAGGACAGCCATTCTGAGGCAGATGGGCGGGATGTAGCTGCTGCGGAGCGCTGCCCCTGCAGGCCTCCCTCGGTCAGGGCTGTAGGGACCTGCGAATTCCCTCTGCCTGTCAGACTGGCAGCACCTGGGAGTCCCTCCGCACAGTGGGCCTGGCAGTGCCATTTGACACAATTGTAACTTCTGCTCTTTTCAGGATTGACCTGTTTCTGCCTCCCCTGACAATACAGAGTTGGCCCTGGTGTTTCAGACACCATTTTATGGCAGATAGCCACAATTTTTTTTACACCTTCATGGCTTCTGTGTTTTCACACTGCCCTTTGGCTGCCAGGACCAGGCACTGCTTGCGATTTTACACAGCACTGTGTCAGAAAAGGAAGCCTCCTCTTTTTCTGCACATAGACACCACTGTCTGAGACAGGGCAGTGTGAGGTTTGTGGTTTGATGCTCAATTTCAAGTATTCATGTATTTATACAGAGTCATGTACATTCCCATAATGATTATGTTTGAATTAAATTTCCATAACTTGCTTAATGATTTGCAACACAGAAATATTATCATACACAGAACATTTTGTATGTAGGCATATTGGCTGTGTTATTGATAGCTTTAAGAGAAAGCAAGTCTGTTCCAAATAATAGCTTTCATGTCTCATAATTTTTCTAAATGTTCAGCATGTATCATTCCAAGTATTTAATTGTAATCCAGATAACCTCATGTAGTTGTTCTTTGTTTGTTTTTTTAGAGCACTTTTTAAAGTAATGATCTAGAAAAAAGGGCACATGCAAGTAGTTTCTATGTGTGAGTCATTAGACCCTTTATGATGTTATGTGTTATAGAGAAATGAGTCATTTATTGTTTAAGAGAAGACACAGCTGTTACGTTTTCTAGTGAGATAAAACCTCTGTGCTGTTTTCTATAAATGGAAAAAGTCAAATGAGCTCTCCTCTCAGCTGTTGTTTCAGCAGCTGACTGTTAAAGTAACTGTAGTGTGACTGTAATACTGGTGTTTGTAGAAAATCGTTCAAAGTATATATTTTAATGAAATCCTACCTATATTGAAAATAAGTAATTTCTTCAATAAACTTTGATAGTATTATATTTTGTTGTAGATGTTGCATTCAAGTAGTCGTATTTTGATCTCATTTCCATTACATTCAAAGAACATTTTACCATATGGGTGAAGACTTAAATTTGAATTATTTTGGAAAGCAGAACTTTACCTGAAATAAGATATATTTGATGTCTAAACAGTAGCGTTTGGTTTATAACCGAATTGAAGGAACCCAAAATTTTGAGGTCTTAGTATCTGAAGAAATTGTATATGTGATATGGTTATGTATAAAAATAATCTTAGAACAAAGGTAATCGATGCAGACTTATGTGATTTTTTAGTATCTTTATGACTGCAGCAATGAGCTGTATTAAGCAACTCTGAAAAAATGAACAGTAGTTACAACTGACGACTTGATTAATAATATTTCTATTTCAAAATATTTAGTAACATGCATCTGTGCAATCTTGCTCATAGCTGTCTCACTGAGGGCCAGATTCTGCTGTCCTTACTCATGTCAAATAATTTATTACATTGCACATAATCTTACTGATTCAGTGTGGAAAATGATGGCAAAACCTGACCATAGTGACTAAGAGCAACAGTTGCTTCTTTCAGTCCTTGACAGCTGCAAGAGCAACTCTTGTTTTTCCAAATCGTCCATCCCAAATTCCGACCTGTAAGAGTATGCACCTATATTTAGCTAGTGAGATTAAGTTGCAGAGGCTTCAGGCAAGGCAAAAAGCACATTGGTCTGCCTTTTTTACAGACAAACCTTTGGGCAGACAACAGCTAAAGCTTTCTACTCCCTCCCCTTTCCCAAGGGTTTGCAAAATGGATTCCCAAAGGGAACTCACTGAAGAGCTCAGACTTTACCAATCCACCCTCCTTCAGGATGGCCTCAAGGAACTCCTTGAAGAGAAAAAGTTTGTAGATTGCTCTCTAAAAGCCGGTGACAGAAGCCTGCCTTGCCACAGATTGATTCTGTCGGCATGTAGCCCTTATTTTCGTGAGTATTTCTTATCTGAGAAAAGCGAAGAGAAAAAGAAGGAGGTAGTTCTAGATAATGTTGACCCCAACATCCTGGATATGATAGTCAAATACCTTTATTCAGCAAGTATTGATCTCAATGATTCTAATGTGCAAGATATTTTTGCTTTGGCCAGCCGCTTTCAGATCCCTTCTGTATTCACTGTGTGTGTCTCCTATCTTCAGAAGAGGCTTGCTGTTGGTAACTGTCTGGCCATCCTTCGGTTAGGTGTTCTGCTTGATTGCCCAAGACTTGCGTTTTCTGCCCGTGATTTTGTTTCAGATCATTTTGTGCAGATCTGCAAAGAAGAGGACTTCATGCAGCTTGCCCCGCATGAACTTATCTCAGTTATTTCACCTGACAGTTTAAACGTAGAGAAGGAAGAACTGGTATTTGAAGCAGTAATGAGATGGGTCCGAACAGACAAGGAGAACAGAGTAAAGAGCCTGGGAGAGATTTTTGACTGCATACGTTTTCGTCTTATGCCAGAAAAATATTTCAAAGAACAGGTTGAGAAGGATGATATAATTAAAAGCAACTCAGATCTTCAGAAAAAAGTAAAGATTATTAAGGATGCTTTTGCTGGAAAACTGCCTGACTCTAGCAAAAGCACAGAAAAGTCAGCCAAAGGGGAGGTGAATGGCGATGTAGGAGATGAAGATTTACTGCCTGGCTACCTAAATGACCTTCCCAGGCATGGCATGTTTGTGAAAGACCTGATTCTTCTGGTTAATGACACTGCTGCAGTAGCCTATGATCCTCTTGAAAATGAATGCTACCTAGCAGCCCTTGCAGAACAGATTCCCAGAAATCATTCCAGTATAGTCACCAAACAGAATCAGGTCTATATTGTTGGAGGACTCTACGTGGAAGAGGAAAACAAGGATCAGCCTTTCCAGTCATACTTCTTCCAGGTACAAGCTTTATAATTGTTGGTATACGAACAGGTGCTAATAAGGGGTTACTGAAAAGTGTTCTGAGTCTCTGCAAGTGGGTTGTCTTGTCTCTTTGTATAGTGATGGAGAGAAGTATCTAGAGAGAGTTATTTTTGTCTCGGAGACAGAAACTGAGGGACTTGCATCTTCTTTTTCTTGATTAACTCCTGGTGAGATCTCAGAAAATATTACAAGGATTAATACATTCTATTTAGGCTCTGGCTTTCATTAAGGCCCAGATTTTTCATGGTGCAGATGTCTAAATTTAGGTCTAATCATATTTCTGTAAAATACTTTTTGTGTATTTCTGTTAACTTAGATGAAAGTTGGAGTGCTTTAGGTGGTTTAGATCTAATGAGATGTCTTCTTTTGCATCTGAAATACTTTCCTGACAGCAGTAATGTGTGTATTTTAAGTGTGATTGCAGAAGTCCTTTTTGTCATATCTACATTTGAAAGCCTAAGGGCCATATAAATATGTAATTTAGATGCTGAAGGTTTTTTTCTCAGCAAACTGTCAGTGTCCGCACACTAAATACCATGTTTCAACTCAGTGTAATTTTATATCTTTGTAAATCTGTATAATATAAGGCTGATTAACACTAACTGTAACTCCACAATATATTTCAGGAAAATGATCAAAAATGCAGTTTGGCATGCTTGTACCATAAACTAAGTCTGCTGTGTTTTTAACTGCCTGCTTTGGTGTATATTTAAACTATTTTGTGATTAATTATGCAATATGCTGCTGGCCGTGTCCTCCCTTTAGGCACACTGGCCTAAAAGAGTAAAAGTAAGTCTTGTTTCAATAGGAAATTAAGCCCAGTAATAAGCAGTAATTTTGAAGCCTTCAGATATCAAAAAATGCAAATATTGTTTAGAGGAGTATAGGTCACTGATTTCACACACAATGAAAGACTTGGTTTCAGACATTTGTTACATCTATGAGAGGGAAGTCTCAGTTTGTAGGGGAGGGACTAACACTGTTTCAGGTCCTTACGTAGGTGTAAAACACTAATCACTTAAGTGAAAACTCATTACAGAAATATTTGTGCAATAGAAATAACAGGTTGATGTCATAATGTGCAGAACTGAGTAAGTCTCAGGCTACTAGAAAGGGGCCTCTAAGAAATGAAACCTCAAGACTGACACTAAAAATAGATGAAGTTTTCAGAATTCTACTTTATATGTTGACATCCATTTCCTGAAATCATGTTAGTTTGCTTGTCATCTTTAAGCTTGCTTGCTGCTGCTATTCCCTATAGTTAAAATACTTGTTTGCATTACCTGTGTGGCCGTTGTTCCCTCTAAAATATTAACGTGGTGCCGCCAGACCAGTTTTCACTTGCTAATCTTCCTCTCTTCACCAGTGAAGCATTGAATTTGGTAGGTTGCAGCCCAGGAGAAAACAAGGCTGCCACTAGCTTGAAAATGCATGACAACTCAATGCCCTATCAGCAGTATGTATATCGTCTTGAAGATTTAAGAAGTGAGCTGTGATCTCTGAGGGGTTCATCTTCTCATTACCCCACCCAGATCCAGCTTCTGGGGAAATCCACGCCCAGGAACTACATTTCACTGTTGCAATAAAACTTTCTGTCCAATAGGCGTAATCTGTCAAATTTGGGAGATGCATTTAGCATGGAAAACTTGACTGTGGAATATTCTTTTGGAAGAAGAATGTCACCAAGCTAAATCCTGAACTTGATTTTGCCTGAACTTTCTTTTGCTTTCTATCAAATGCCTTGACACCCACACAAACTCTTACCTTTCTCTCCCTTCCTTTACCAATATCCAGCAAACCTCTGAGAAAATAATTCTTTTTGGATGTTAGAGATAATTCGGGTTCAATCACAAGTTCTCAGATCAAAACAAAAAATAAGCGCCACAGTTCTAGGAAAATACTGGTTTATTTTTTCTTCTCTCCTCCTGCTGCTCCTTCTCCTTGGGTGTTTTCAGCATACTGGATGTGAATTGAGAGAGCCCTGAGAGTACTGCAGTAGAAATGACATCAATATTATTGCTGAGGCAGCTGCAGTGATTACCTATTTTGCTTAAGAGTGAAATCTTTTACTCATTGTGTCTTCAGAGATCTCATGAGCTTTTGAGGGTATTTGTGATGAAACAAACATCTGTTGCCTGAGGGATTGCAAAAGAAACATGTGCCATTTGCCATGTGATGTCTCCCGATAAGTAAGAGGAAGAGTGTAAGCATGTCTGGCACCTCACTGTAGCAATGAGCACAGCAAGTTAAACATACAGGTGTGGAACTGCACGACTGGCTGCTCCCTCAGGCAGGAAGAAGAACCACTTGTTCTTTCCAACATGATAGGGAACCGAGAGTGAGGGACCTTTGTATAAGGAAGAAGTGCTTAATAAAGAGGCAAGGAAACAGTGAGGGTGAGCAGACACAAGGAGAGCTGTATGGCATTGACTCTGCTAGATCTCAACACTATAAAGCATGGGTGGGTAGAAGCCATCATTCATTAGCTGCACTGAGGACAGGAAAGGTTGTTCAGGCAAGCACATTTGCTGTTGAGAGACACTGAGTGCCAGTAGATAAATTCTGTGGAACAATATTCACTGTGAGGATTTTTACTCTTTGCCTTTCCTAACCCTTCCTGTTCTGATGCTCTTTCAGCTGGATAGCATTGCTGGTGAGTGGGTTGCCCTTCCTCCACTGCCATCAGCCAGGTGTCTCTTCGGGCTGGGAGAGTCGGACAACAAGATCTATGTAATAGCAGGCAAGGACCTTCGCACTGAGGAGTCGCTAGATTCAGTATTGTGCTATGACCCTGTGTATGTTTCAAATTTAATTACACCCACTCAGGACATGCAGATGGCCCACTGTTACTTATGAAAACCTAACATTGATCTTCTTGTTCCAGGGCAATGAAATGGGGTGAGATCAAAAAACTACCCATCAAAGTATATGGCCATGCAACTATCTCAAACAATGGATTGATATATTGTCTTGGTGGAAAAACTGATGATAAGTGAGTTTCTAAGTCTTTTCATGACAATTAATAACATTATCTTCTTGGTCCTTAATATGTCCTCACACTCAGAAATGAGGGTTTCCCTTTTCTGCATCTCTGGATTAAGGTTACTAACAGTCTGGCAGAGGGGAACACATTATGGTAATGTAGGATATATTTTTTTGTGATAAGGTAAGTTATATATTAATTGTAATTCAACTTTAATAACCAATCCAATTTTAATAACTGTACTTATTTCCAAGGCAAATTTTACTTACACTGCAGACAAATTAGTAATACATAGCTATGAAGACATTCACTGAAAGTACTCCTTTCTTTCAGATAGAAATTCCTTGGTGCCCTGGAATTATGGTCTCAGTTTTTCTGATTTTCTGACCTGTAATACCTTAATGGATATGACATTAGGAAAATAAAAGTTTTCACTCACACTGAACATGTGGTGGTAATTTTTAAGTGTTTTTATAGGGGATATTTAAGATAAAACTTTGTCATATCAGCCAAAACACCATCATAATCTTTCCTTTACATAACCTTTGCTGTATATTCCTCCACAAATACATCTGAATCAATATGCTGGGAAAGGATATTGTCTTTCTCCTCAAAGGTACAGTGAAATTGCTGCCCTGCGTAACATAAACCGCGTTTGATTTACTTCTATGGATGTGAGTAATTCTTTGTAGACATTGCAAGGATTCTCAGATTAGATACAAGAAAGAATGTCCAGGAGAGGAAAGGGGTGGTAAAGATAAATCCATACAGTCTACCTCAATTAGATCTAAAAGTCAGAATTCATTAGAAATTATCACTGGTTTTCTTTTTCCTCCCCAGGAAATGCACTAATAGACTGTTTGTGTACAACCCCAAGAAAGGAGACTGGAGAGACCTGGCTCCAATGAAAGTGCCTCGCTCGATGTTTGGAACAGCCATCCATAAGGGCAAGATTGTCATTGCAGGTGGTGTCACTGAGGAAGGCCTTACTGCATCTGTTGAAGCTTTTGATCTGACCACCAATAAGTGAGTGGAATATTCAATCTATTTTAAGCAAGTGTTTTATCATCTGGGCTTTTAGGAGTTCTGAGGTAAGAGTCACAAAGCTGTTCAGGTACCTATACTCCCACTGAGACATTTGGTCTACAGTCACATCTTTGGCAACAACAGCAGCAGTTTTTACAGGGTGGGTCTCTAGACATTTTTCCTGCACTCACACGCACTCAATTATTCTAATCCCACTTGAAATAAATATGCATTTTGGAAACTATAGGGAAAAGTGAGAATAGCTGGGAAACAATATGTCTGTATGAAGCATTCTACTGAAGAATCGGAATCTCCTAGGAAGAGATGTCTTAACAGTGTAATTTTGTCACTTAAGAGTTACTGAAGTCCCTGAGGGGATGGAGACACTGGAACTTAGTGCTGATAAATCTCAGAATTGTTTCTTTTTACTAAACCATGGCCTTGGTACCTGAATTTGTTGCCCAGAGAAGTATTTTAGTGCGTTCAGTTTACAGTATTTCTTATGGGTTTGATTTTTTTTTTATCCTTAGATGGGAGATAATGCCTGAATTTCCCCAAGAGAGAAGTTCCATCAGTTTAGTCACTTTAAGTGGAGCTTTGTATGCTATCGGAGGCTTTGCAATGATTCAACTTGAATCTAAAGAATTTGCACCTAGTGAAGTCACTGACATATGGAAGTAAGTTTAATTTTAGTCACTCTTTTCTGATTGAAAGCCTTGTCTAAAACTGAGGTTTGTAGACACTGGAGGCTAGCACTATCTTTCTGTTTAACTCTGAAAATCATCCATAGCACAGGCTGTAAGGCACTTGTTGACAGATAAAAAAGTTTGTCAGAAAGTAACAAATAAACATGAGACTTGGATCTAATGACTACTTCCATCTACTAATTATTTGACCAGTCCAAGTCACAATCTTCAGCTTCTTTAGAAGAGTAAATAGCCATCTCTTGGCAGGTTTAGCCTTCCCAATAAAAACACTCTTTTGTGACACTGTGGTGCAGAAAAGCATGTATACACAGAGGCCTGTACTGATGTGTTCATAGTTAACTGAGTAGCTGTTCCAAGAGAAAAAAGACTTTTTTGAGCTTATCACAGCAGCGGTGATGAGACATCGTATCTCTGCTGCAACTCTTGGTTGCTAATGTAAATTCAGACGTTTTAGTTGGCAGTAGGAAGGAAAACCCACCGTTATATGCAAGAATCTGAAGAAATTCAGAAGGGATGCTTAAGAAGGAAGCTTTTTTAAAGCATGACACAGGTCAGCAACAAGCTTTAGGGACAAGGAAAAGAACAACTTGTGTACAAGAACATCTTTCTGTTCTGGAGTAGACAAAATCAGCCCTTCATGGCACTCTTCAGCACATGGTTGCTACAAGCCTTTGCAACGGTTGGACTCCTCCTTTTCATGTATGTGTGCTGAAACATCAAACTCAAATTTAAAGAAGCTATTTTCTAACATTTTTTTAAATGCAGGTATGATGATGAGAAGAAGGAATGGGTTGGCATACTGAAAGAGATCCGATACGCTACTGGAGCCTCCTGCCTGGCCACACGCTTAAACCTCTTCAAGTTATCAAAACTGTAAACAAAATGCTGAAAGATAGGCTATGGTGAGGGAGTTTTGATAGGCTCTTCTGGTTTTGTTGCATGAAAATGTCCCCAAATTGTACAGTTTTGTAGCAGCATACTAGTCATACTGGGAACTATTAAATAGTTCATTTGTCTGTCCACTTCTTAAGATACTTCCTAGCTAACCAGCAACCACTGATTTTTTGCCAGTGTTTAAATTTCTGAAGAGTTATAATTAATGTTGATTAGATTAAGATTTTGGCAAGAACTCAGTTTTTCATTTTGTGAAATTACAAACAACAACTAATAGGCAGCTAATTTTATTCAAACTGCCTGTTTGTATGGCCAGATTTCCCCTTCTAGTAGTGTATGTAAATCCTGCATTCTTCAGTGATATCCTAGAAATATTCCCATTACAGACCTCAAAAAATAATTTAGCTTGGAATTGAAAGCAATGTTGAAAACAAAAGTGGCTTAATACTGTGTGGCCTAATAAATGCCAGTCTCAGCCAAAGCTATACAAGTAGACAGAGGAGAGGGAAGAGAGAGTTCACAAGGTTAGTAGCTCTGCTGTTTCACCAACTATATTTAGACTTCTGATAACAAGGATTTTCCACTTTTTTATGCTTTTATATTTATTTTCAAAGCAAATATTTTATGGAAGTTTTTCTCAGAGATCTGATGCCAATAACAAGCATTCATGAAAAAGTCCTAAAAGAACTATCTTTAGCAAATACTTGTGACAGAGAGGACTTTTTCATTTACTATAGAGTTGATGCATTTTGACGTTGAAACTTTTAACAATTAAACTTTGTTTTTAAAACTATAAAAGTATCACTTGATGGTGTCTTTTTTTAGTGATTAGCTCATCACCACTATCATATTGACAGGACTCAGGTCTCTTAATAGTTCAGCCTTTGCCCAGAGTAGAGTACTCAGTTTTCTTCAGAGCATGCTTTACCATTTTTTCGTAGAGTATCTCTTCAAAGGATTTCTCCATTGCATAGAGGGTGTCATAAATCTAAAGGATTTCATAAATCTAAATCTAATTACAACTGATGTAGCAGGAAAACTGGAAAAGAAGCCCACCACACCTGACTGAGTCGCAATGCCAACTATCAAATGACCCCTAGCATTGTCTTCCTATGAGACAGAGGTAGCCATATGCAAAGGTACAGTCATCATAGTCCATTTCAGTGTGTTACTGTCCACTAGTACTTAATCTGTGGGACATTTTCCCTTTAGTACCCAAATCTGCAGCTGTGCTTAGTACCTTCTTATTGGCTCCAGTTAGATCACTGGTTTATACCACCCACCTGCTCTAACACTTGCTGATTTAATATAGAAAGAATGAGTGTCAAGAATCAAGGACAACACATTTTACTGAATTGCGCTTTTTTTGCCTTTCTTCAATGCCCTTTCTGGACCGCTCATAACAAGTTTTAACACTCTTCCCATTGTGCATACTCACAACTTTATCCATACATAATTTGAAGAAAACTGGATTGGTACAATGACTGTTAAAACCCTGAAAAGCAGGGTTCAGCTCAAACACTCACACCCACAACTGATGACTTCAGCCATTGCCACCTTTCTTGCACTCCATGGTTGCTACTTGGAGGCCATTGGTACAGAAGCAGGGTCATGCGAGACCTCTTTGACATGTAGTCCTCCTTCTGAAATACTAACCTATGTTTGACTGTCTTCTCCATTTTATACAAAATATGCACGTAGAATCCTTCTATGTGCAGTGCCTTCAATGACATTTCCTCAGAGCAGTCATTCTTCTGCTACTGAATAGTAAAAAAAAAAGGTGACAGCCAGATGCATAATGGCCAATTCAAATATGCAGTTGCTTACCACTGCCAGGTTTCAAGAGAAGTGGTAAAAGAATGTGTCCTGCTTCTACTAAACAAGCAAGAAAACATATCCTCATTGCACACAAGAAAACAGGCACAGCTGGCAGTCGTCCTAAGGTGATGGCAGCTGGAGGCACAACGTGGCTGGGAATGGGATGATTTGCCAAGCATTACCACCCTACAGTTACTGCTGTACATGAACATTCTCGTGGCTATTCCACTTCTTCCTTCTTACATCTCAGTGTCTTACACACTCCTGAACAAACCCTGGCAGCATTATTAAGTATTTGAAGGTGTTCCAGAAGGCTCAGCCATTCTTCTGCACACAGCACATCACAGGATAGGAGAAACAGCTGGAGATTCTTCACCACGCAACAGCTGCCCCCAGCACAGTCCCCCACAGTCTCTGTTCTGAGAATGGAAACTGAGTGGCTCTAAAAGCAGCCCTATTCTTAGCAAATCTGCATTTCAGTTTCTTGGTTTCAGAGTACAGATATTGTTTGATTCCTAACTGTTCGTTCTGTCACATGCTGGAGGACAGACATCATTTCCAGGAGATTGCTGACTCCACTCTCCTAGCCAATAGTATTTCCAGATTTTTCTGTGGAGAGTTTTATGTTTGGCAAAGCCTCTGTGCTATTTATTTAGGAGATAATAATGTAATTTTATAGCAAAACCTCCAAATTCATGTGCTCATAATATCTTCCAGATAATGGGAAATTTTAAGCATCCTTATCACATCTTCACGGCCCATTGTGACCTGCCTTTTGCAACCTCTAACAAATTGAGGATTAAATCTCTTTACATCTGATGACCTTGGCAAGCCTTGGTCCAGCTGACACAGGTAAAGAGGTTTTTGAAACTTAAGTATTACACGATTACGAGACATTTGATGGTACATAAACTTTTAATAAAAGTACTTTAGACTGCAAGTCTGATATCACTGTATTCCATACAGCTGCTGTCTCAGGTATTCCAGCTGTTCACCTTTGGTTGAGAGAACCATAGAATTCCACTCGAAGTGAGGAATCTGTGGAACAGAATGGTACAAAAAGTGACTGTTAACATTGGTATAAGCCACATGCCATCTAAGAGCAAAGAAAAGGTTCTCCAATATCTGTGGTTCTTCACTTAAAGATATTTACCACCTGTGTCCTTCCAAAAGCCTGGCTTACTCTAATACTGAAAAGATCCATTTCTTATTGTAAGATTCTCTTTTATATAAGTACAGTCAGTTTGCTTCCAAAAAGCAGCATAGTTGCAAAGATATAGAACAGATGCCCACACAATACAGGCTGTGTGACAACTCTGTTACACCTTCCCCTCTTTTAAAACCCAAATCGAGAGAAAGATCCCAGGTCACTGTAGTTTGTAATGTTAATGTATCAGACTGGAATGGTGTATCAGTAGTATAACATGAGAAAGGATTATTCTGTTTAAAAAAACCCCAACCAACAAAATTTAAGCTCAAGGAAGGAATCTAGCTAAAACTAGGGTAGGTGAGTAATTAAATATACAGGAGCCTCTGGATTCATAAGTCTCCATTTTCCAAATGCTTCTGTGCTGGTGGTGAATTATCTCTGGCCTCTTGTGTTCCCTGTGACATCACTATCACTGCAGCAGACAAACAACATCCATATCCCATCTGGCAGCTGCCAAAACTTATCGCCCATGGAGGGTCTGTTCAATCTTTTTCTACCATAGAAATCTTCAGTGAATTAAACTGTAACTCTCCTTTCACTTTTTCTCCTTTACTCAGGCTACATTGAGATTGCTAGTTTGCCTGCAGTAAGGTCAGACTGGGACCTTCTGACTTCAGTTTTGCTTCACCCTCTTTCAGAGAAGGTGTGAATTCTATTAACTCCTTAGACTATTTTGAGAACAGCTTAGAATTTACCCCCTAAATACAAAAATTGCTCTCTCCCAGTAGGTGCTTTCAACAATGAAACTGTCTCTAAATCTGTTGTGAGGAAAATGGATCATTTTGCACTGCTGATACAATGCAGAAAGGACACAAAATATTGCTGACTGCTCACCTGAACTACCCGGTACCCCAGCATTTCCAGGTGTCGCTTTTTCACTGCAGGCTCTCCTTTCAGATGACGTGAATAATCTTTGCTAAAAGCTTTTTTATCAAGAAATTCCAAAGCAACTCTACAAACAGTAAAAATGTGCATTTACTTTCAGGTCCTACCTGAATAGCAGGATAGTTCTATTTCAGTATTAATAGTTGCAGCAAGACTAGATAAACTTGACAATCCTCAGGAAACAAAAATTAAACAACTCCCTGAAATTAGACAAAACATTTTCCTCCTATTTATCTGGAGATACTTGAATTTAGAAAAAGCATTTTCTCCCTGCATCTATTTTTGTTCCAATGGTTAAAACAGCTGACCAGCATTTTCAAGGCTTACATTTAAAGAGGTGGGAGGAAAACAGTATTCCAATCTCCTGAAACACATTTCAAGAACCTGTACTAGGTTTGGCTGGGATGGAGGTACTTTTCTTCATACCAGTTCATATGGTGCTGTGTTTTGAACTTGTGACCAGAACTCTTAATAACACACCAATATCTTGGCTACTGCTGAAAAGTGCTTGCACAGCATCAAGGTCTTCCCCGTTTCTCCCTCTGCACCCACATGCATATGGGCTGCATTGACAAGAGGCTGGGAAGGGACACAGCTGCCTAAAGTGGTATTTCACACCATACATCATCATGCTCAGCACTAAAGCAGAGGGGACTTCTTCCCACACAGCCATTGCTCTGGCACTGGTCTGCTGGTGGTGGATGACTGTGTGTGCATTGATGGCTTCGTCTCCTCCTCCCCCTTTTTTTCCCTTTCACTTATTAAACTATCTTAATTGCAATCCAGGAGTTTTCTTCCTTGCTGTTACCCTCCCCCATCACACTGCAGGGGCACGAGCCATGCCGTGCAAGTGGGAGGGAGCAGCTGTGGCTAACCCACCACAACCCAGAAGGCTAAACCTCATTAGACTTTGGAAAAAAGAACAGAACATTAGAACATGAGCATCAAAAACCCAGTCTAAACTGGATGTAAGCTTGGAAGAGCTAATGTGCAAGAACTCCATGTACTGACCTTTGAGCTCCTGGTGGCAGAGCCTTTCTCCCTTCATCCTTTACGTCATGTCTCAGGTGTATTCCCCCCACACCATCCAAAGGTACATTCTGAGCCATATAGGAAACAGGCTTTTTATTCACATCCAGGACACACTCAAAATCTGCCAGAAAACAAAACAAACCTGTTTACTGACAAAATAAAAGTGAAAGATTTTGATCTGTACAATGTTTATTTCTAGAAAAGCTAAGTGATTGCCATAATTAGAGATACCCAAAATTATTTATACTGTGAAGAATTTTTAGGAACAGTATTTTATACAACTATTTCTTCTTTGCAATATCTTGTGTTATCTTGGGGCCATATGACCAGGAACTTCCTAATCTTGGTGGTAACAGTGATATGAGAGGACTCCATAACAATTTTTAGAGTATTAACTTCTCACCTATTTCATAACAGTATGGTGTGAGAACAGATATTCTTGAGTGATGGCTCCCTCCTAAGATCTCTGTCAGCATTCTGTGAATACGCTGTCGCTGTGGATTTATTCGGCTCGTGCCTACAAAGACAAAATAAAGAATTCATACATCAAAACTTCCTCAGCCAAAATTCTGAAAACAGTGCTTTGAGACATGGTATTTTTGACAGCCAGGCTACTGAATTAAATCTTTTCCACAGATCCTGAGTGTTATTCCATCATAATTCAGAGATAAAGTGATCATATTTTAGACAGACAGTGGCAGGTGCATACTATTAAGTAAATTTCAAATCCAGACTTTGGATGCTGGGATTTCTTCATTCACATACTACAAAAACTTCAGTTTTAGGTTTCACCTGGTGGATTTTATTTGCTTTTAATTATGTTTAGACATGTATTTACTCACCTTGTGTTTATTACAGCCACATCACACTATCTGCCACTTCTCTGTCCATTGCAGATTAACACCTTGCTCTATTAAACATCTTCAGTCTTAGAGAAAAAGTAGCTGAGTTCTAGGAATAGCATGGCAGATGTCCCCATGAGAGTTCATGGAGGAGATACTGTGTTAGATGGACTTTCTGAACTGATCACTATTCTGAAAGAGCTCAGCTGCTACACTTGCTCAGTAGCCTACTTCTCTACATCTCACACCTGATGGATCTTGATTCTTGTGAGGAAGAAGGGAGGATCAAGTTCAAAAACGGGCAATGAAAATGTGTACCTTGAAACATTTAAGTCAAATGTTCATTTACTTCACTTGAAAGTGAAGCAGGGAGCAAAATGACCCATCTCCTGCAGTACAGAATGATCCTCTTCCTGCCTTTCCATCCTTCATGCCATATACACTGTTTCTGTGTATTTAAATTTTAATTCTTCTGCAGAAATATCCCATCTTTATTACTTTAATTTGCAAAAGGAAAAGCGGTTTGCTCCCAGTTGCACTTTGCAAGAATACACGCTCAGCAGAGAGGGGTGTTCCTTCTACTGTGTGCTACTGTCAACATGATGGTTTTAGAAGAAACATCTAGTATATTGTTACAAAATAGACTATTACTAGTAACAAGGGCAGTTCCCCCTCTCCTACATTACTTACCTTTATGAAAGACCCGTTGGCAGTATGGCTCATGAAACCAAGGGATGTGAAACTCTGGGCATTCCAGACAGACTGCTCTGTTCAATTTCATGAGGCTTAAGTGGACCCTCTGCTTCACCAGATCAGGCAGGACTGATTTTAAAAAAAACCAAAAACATAGAAATGTGTGAACTGAAATGTGAAAAATCCAACAAATTGAACTAAATGGTAACCTCTGAATTTTTTACTAGAAATGCAAATACCTGTATACTATGGCATTTATAAAACATATGCTGCAGAATTTTAGAAAGGTTCTCAAAATCCCTGAGAAAATAAATGAAAAAAACACAGTTCTGCTCAATATTAAGAACAACAGCAAGACAGAAGATAGAAATTGCTTCTATTGTGTAAATTTAATGAAGTAGTTGAGGGCAAAATGGCAAGAGTACATTGATAACAAACAGTGAGAGGTAGAAAGGAATGAAACAGTCAAACATTCAGTCTCTTATTTAGAGAAGTGACAAGTAGGATACATTTCTTACCGATAAGAATCCCACATTATTCCTTAAGCTTTGTGACTAGTTCTAGTAATAAACACCACACTGAGGTAATTTTATTTCCAATAAAATTGAAGAATTATTAAATATTGAGTTCAGTAAGTTAACTGTAAAATTTGTTTTATATTACTTTCTCTCATCTGCAATACAGGTATGTACTTTTAAAACAAAGAACTGATATTTTTGTTCATTCCTTCCCTTTTAGTGCTCAAATTATGACTATATTATATAGAAGGTGTCTTTCCTGAAAACAGAATTGTTTAAAGATTAATTCTACATCTCAAGTCCTAAGTAAGTCCAAATTGCATTTTATGCCAAATGCTAGACAATCAGATTCATCAGAGAGCTAGATAGCTACCTTTAAGTTGAGCATCCAATTTGCTTAGGAAAGAAACATTAAATATTGTCGTTATAAGAACTGGAGGAAAATACCCAGCCATTGCCAAAACATGACCAAGCAGCACCAGGTGGTAAGTTTCAAGATGACCTTGAAAAACCAGAGAGAAACCAATATTAACACATGACAAAGTTGAAAGATTTGCAATACCCTTTCCCTGGCCTCTCAAATAATCCAATTTTCTCTCTTAATGTACAACACAAATCTCTACACATTTCCTCTACAATTTTAACTATTTATTTGTGTTGAATCACAAAATGTATTCTGTTCCCAAATGACGATTCCTTGGGGAACACAACAGTTTTATCCAATAACAGCACAATGAATTAATCAGAATTTTCATATATATTTTACTATGCCAAAAATCCTTTGCTAGTCCCTTATCAACCGTTATTTTTAATGGGTGAAACAGAACCCAAAATAGAATATGTGTCATGGTTTAACCCCTGTAGGCAGAGTATTACTAGTAACATACTTATTTTTTCCTTGCTTAACAAAAGTATCATTCTACTCCCACTTTCATTCGTAAAAATCTTTGTCTATTGCACTTACTCAAGTTAGAAGTAAGATGTTGGATACAACTCTTAAAGAATTCTTCATTGTCAGGAGGGTCATAATTCAAAGCAGAGAAAAGGAGGAGAATAAAATAGATTTCAGAGGCGGGAATCTGAAAAAAAAGACATCCTAAATCAAGTCACTGCAAAATATCCTAATATTGCTTTATAATAAAGAAAAGTTTCGTAATTAATTCGGAATTCGGAGGTTTAAGACTAGATGAACTATTTTCTAATTTTTTCTTTGGTCAACTTTTCCTGGAGAAAATAGTAAAAAAATAAAATGCAGTAATAGTTGAAATTGCAGCCAAAACTAAAACTTAAAATTTATTTCAAGTAGGTGAACGAAGTGTTTCTATATACCTAAAGAACCTTTTAAGAAGGTTTTGCATTAAATGTTCTTAAAGAAACTAAACTGCAACAGAATAAAATTGAAGATTTATATGAACAGCATATTGAGAATGAGAAAAAAGATAGTAAGAAAAAAAGAGTAATTTTGACCAAATAGACAGGCTACTGGAGAAATCCCCACAATAATGAGTACTGTTAAAATATCCACCACATGATGTGACTATTTATAAAGAAGTTTGAAAAAAATTAGGATGGTCAAATGTAAAGTTGAATGTAAAGGATTATGGCTGACCTAACACTGAGTGAACAATAAAAATGAAACAAGAATTAATGATAAGTGCAAATTTATATAGATAGAAGTAAAACAGCCTTAAGTGAGCACAAAAAAAGATGATCTCCAAATCAGCTACACAGAAGAAAACTTAAGAGCATGGACTGTGCTCTGAAACACATCAACTACTAACCTGTCCTTTCTTACTGAACAACTCACAGTAGATAGAAAGAAAAACTGAGATACCTTGTCTATATTTTCAACAGTCACAGAAGCAATTCTGTCAAATAATGCAGGACAACGGTGGTCTGATTTTATGAGAAAAAAAGACAAGGGTAATACATTTGCCCATGTTATTTCATCTATCAAGCGTTGACACATGGCCACAGTTTCTTCATTCAGAACTTCTTCAAACCACTCTCCATTCACATGTGTAAGTTCTTCCAACAGAAGATTTAAGTTGTTGGGTTTCTGAAGCCTCTGAAATCCACAGTCATTTAGTTTTTGCAGGAGCTTGGCACATAGCTCAGAACTGTTTTGCCAGTGCAACTTGCCATGATGATTCCATTTGACAAGAGCTGTAGCAATGCAATTCAAATGGTGGAGCCTGCATTGAGGCAAAACTGCTGCTGCTTTATTAATAATAATTTCTTCCACTTGAAAAGAAGGAAGCATGGCCAGAACACGAATTATGGCTGCAGTATCAGCAGGTATCACACTAGATTTTAAATAACTGGAAAAGAGATAGAAATAAAAAAGTCCATCAATAGTGACAAAAATTACATGCTTGAAACTTCTAATTTAGAAGTCAAAAGCTGCATATCAAACATAAAATAAGCAGAATATTAATGACTTGGCAGAAATACACACTTTTTTTTTTCAGTGAAATTAACTTCTTCCTTCTAATTTATTCCAAACTGAAGAAGGGGAAGAAGACAGTGAGCAGCTCAGTCAGCTGGTAAGCCTCCAACTGTTACTGATAAACACAGAAATTCTTAATAAGGCCAGAAAGTCCACATTTGTCAAGGTTATCTGTGGGTTTATGGGCCTGGTTAATTTCTGTGATTTTTGTCTGAGGGAGCACCAGGTTTTGAGGTGCCTGAGGAACATGAAAACATCATCCACCAAAAAAAGTGTACAGCTGAGGCACTACAATCCCATAGAGGCTGAGCAATGGAAGCAAGAGATCTTCTCCGGCAACTTTCTGTTGTTCTGTACAAGCCTAAGAACTAACTGGACAGTTCTTCAATCAAAAGAGTACTTCTGTGACACACTTTCACTTGTCCCAACCAAGGCATTCTGTTTCTTTTTCATTACTTCTTCTGTCAAACATCGAATACAGTATTAATACCTACTCATCCTACCAAATACCTATCAAAATTTATTGTCATTTCAACATCATTGTATTATCATTATATTATAGTGGTCAAAAGAAAAAGGGGGAAAATATTTTTTAAAAGGTATCATATATATTAGCAGATACTGTTGGGTCTATAGTCAAGACATTATCTACTTTCCATCCTCTGATCTACATGTTTAATAGAATCAAATACTTGTAACAGTTTGTTAGTTTTTCATATTTTATGGAAGCAAAATACTAACATCTTCGACTGCTATTTAAAATCTTAAGTACAGAACTGTTTAAAACTCAAATAGCTACATTTCCAAGAATACACACTTACCCTAATAGTAACATTTTTAGTTTGGCAAACAGCTCCAGATCCTGGCAATGCAACACCACCAAGTACTGTGTTAATTTTACCAACTGTAATACATGATAGCTATCCAAGTGTTTGTGCAGAACAGAAGCCATTCTGAATTCAAAGAGGAAAGAATACACGGTATTAAGTTAATACAAAAGATACTGCAAACCCCAACATCCCACACGAAAAAAGGGTGCCCTGTGGTGCACAGTACCTACAGGGAGGGTTTCACACACCTGCACTCCTCTCCACACCGATTTTCACACTATTCCCCTTAAGACAGAGCACCCTCTCTCCACTTACTGACTTCCAAAATTAAAGTCCTCATCACAACAATAAGCTACTTCACACTACTAATTTCTGTTGCAGATTTCACAATCATTTAAGTTTAGAGTGGACCAAGAACACAATAAACTAGAACAGCATCACCAGCTTCAGCACCACTGCACTCACGTAACAGTGGTTGCTACAGCTGTGTTGGTTTAAAGCTGCAGAGGGGGATAGATCTGTAGGGAAAGATAGACAGTGAGACTCAATAAGAAAAGGCATTCATCCATCAGATCTTCCTTTTAGTATCTTTTTGCTCCACAGGACACAAGTATGTCCTTTTTCTTTGAAAGATCTATTTGATTCATACAGCTACCTTCAATCCAGTAACTGTTCCCAACCTGCACTTAATTCTGCTGCATCTCTGACATATCTAATGCTGCATGTTCTATGCCCAAAACATCATCTTTTCCATTCACTGTATGACGGACACCACCTCTCCCCATAAACAGTGATCAGTACAAAACTGCAGAGAATGTGTCCCAGGTTCTTAAAAACACAAGCTTCAATAGCCCAAAATAGGAGACAAAGACTTTTGAACAAACAATTCACAAGTGATCCTTTTGGATCTCCAAGACAGGACATGTTCTCTGCAACTTACTACATTTCATTTGCACTCTCATGAGTTTACAATAATTGTTAGAGGCTAAGTTTACTGCAGTAGGATAACATATTTGTAAATTAGACAGTAACTTGGTAAGGGTGAAATGCCTTTCTTTGAAATTCCTAAATTGCCTCAATTACTTCTGGGTCAAGCTACAGTATTCTAAAATCTGTAATAGCCAATAACTTATAATGTATAAGCATTTGTGTGCAAGTGATGCACCCACCACTCCTAATTTACTGGATATGTCATAGTTTTCCACGCTAATTGGAAGTTTACCTAGAGCATACAACTTCTTAGTAATATCAAAAAAATTACTTTTTGAGTAGATGAGAATCTCTGCATTTCATTTTCTGCATAGTCTTAAGTATTGTCAATACTTGGTGACTGCTGAATTCCTCTGCCATGTGTGCTGCAGTTACTAGCAACCTGAAAAGGAAAAGACGTATTTTCCAATGAAAAACAATTGAAAATCTCTGGCAAAGACTGCAGCCATTTTCTTTACCTAAAACGAAAAGAACCAAAGACTACTTCTGGAAGCAAAATTCTTCCAAACTAGAGACTTTTGTTCTGTGGACTTTTCTTCTAAACAGTTGGTCTGTACAGCACAGATAAAGGGGTTGTGTGTTGGATCA
Source organism: Chaetops frenatus (assembly GCA_013400775.1). Lineage (NCBI taxonomy): Eukaryota > Metazoa > Chordata > Aves > Passeriformes > Picathartidae > Chaetops > Chaetops frenatus. The sequence goes on along the minus strand of VZTR01006989.1, from coordinate 91,271 downwards.
GTGCATATTGTTCTGATGTTAGAAACCAGCGACTCCTACAATTCTAAAAGTAGACAAGAAATAGGGAAGGTACTCTAAGACACGAAACAATTCATGATCAACCAGCAAGCTACAAATAACAGAATCAAACCAGTACTGAACTGGTTCTGCAGTAATTAAAGCCAACATTTATCACAAACAAAAATCAAATCAAATCTAGTAAAAGCTTTTGTAACTAAATGGGCTATGACAAAACCACCACAGGCTTGCAGCATATCCAAATGTCTGAATAAAGGAAATGTTCATGAAGAGAAGTATAAAATTATGACTCACTGTAATTAATACAGAAAATTCTGCCTAAAACTGCAGGCTTTGAGACACCCATGAGTAATACCACCCCCAAATAGGATTTTGTGGCACAAGAAAAACAGGCAGGAAAAAAAAATTCTGTCACATAATACTGTGCTCTACATAAATGCTGAAGTGTTCCCTGATGATGATCTTTCATAAAGAATAGGATGTCAGCAATCTGGTATAGGACAAGACTCAGGCTTTTTCAGCTACTGACAGTCTTAAAAAGGAAAAAGTAACACATATTACTGCATATATTTCTCAGGAGAAAGAAAGGTTTTTATTACTGCCCAGTGTGAAAGGAAGGCAGTAGTCAAACAGACAGAACTACAGAACGGCCTTGCATAACAGCATTCACACCCTCCCTTGATTGATGGATCTGATTCAATTTCTTAATAAGAGGATAGTGTTTCCATGATGAAATCATACATTGCTACAACGTTACAACCAGGAAACCTAAGGCTCAGCTCACAGATGGGCTCAGAAATTCCTCCAAACACCAGTACATTTTTAATTTCTCTGCCAGAACACATATATCATAAATAAGACAAAATCATTAATAAACTTACCTTTCTCTAACCTTGGAGCCTGCCATAGGCCCAAGAGAAAAAAATAATTTTGCAAAGGTTTCAGGATCATAATAATCATCAATAGTTTCAGATAGCAGCTGTTTAGCAATCAAGCGGAATTCAGCATTATCAAAACCCAGCTGCTCATACAGTCCAAAAATATGACTAATACTGTGTATATCAAGATCAGAGGCACTTTCAAGGAAAATCCTGTTGCATTTTTCTAGCAATGGATGATATCTCAGTTTAACATTTTGGAGAAACTGTAGTATTCTTCTGGCATAGTTGAAGTGGACTTCATCCTTTTCTTCCAAGAGCTGTTCAGCCTTGTGTAGTAATCGATCTCGAAAACTCTCTGTGATAACTTCAGATATGCTGATCATCAAAACTGACAAGATTCTAAAAAATTCAAAAGATTTTACATTTACACGTTGAACATAGTAAGCAATACATTTCAGATTTATTAAATGAAGTGCACAAAGAAAGGAATGGTACTTGAGGTGTTGTTGGTTTCTGTGCAAAAGGAATTTTAAATCTAATGTAGAAAAAAATGGATGAGCAGAAACCATTATCCTACTAAAGTAAAAATTCTGCTTTCAGTGAACTTCTGAAATGATTCGAATTTTTCAGCCATTCCTTACAAAGTCATGCATGATAAAAGCATTTGCCTAAGGCAAGACTCTGATTTGCCTGATTCAAAAAATACCTTTAATGTTCAATAGACACTAAAGAAACCCAAACAATTCACAAGTGACAGAATGGGGAGAAGAGTCATTGTCACTCCTAAAGAAAGAATCCCTTCCTAAGGGAATGAAACTTATAACCACAAAGAAAGTAATTTCAGTAAAGAAATGCAGTCCTATTCAAGGAGTTTCATAAGCAGGTTCCTAACATCTGAAAAGGTAAGTGTTGGGACTGCTGGTGCTATATAAAGCAGAAAAAAGAAAGAGAAGCCTTTGCTGTAACAGCCCCAGGGGAACAGAAACAAGAAAAAAGGAGCTTGGTCTTCTTTGACTAGGGCTATGTTTTAAGCAGTTTAAATATGAAGCTAATGTGCTAGACATGCTAGCAAGAGAATTTATTAATTCAACTTCACCAGAAAAACAATGCTCTGAAGATAAATAAACACAATATTGCTTTAAAACCCCTTATAGCTGTTACCTAAGCCATGTCACAGTAGAGAAATTATCAATGTCAAGGGACAAAAAAGGGAGAAATGCATCTTCTGGTGAGTCAATAACCTCTAAATTATCAAAAAGAAATCCATGTTTGGAGTCAGGATAGAGCTAATTCTAAATATCTGCTGGACTGTAAGTAGAACAGTGGAAATTAATGAAATCTTTATAACCTAAATAATCAAGCAGTAGTTTTAATAATTTAGATTGGTTATAAGGAAATTCTTCATAAAGTTCTTGGGGAAATGCATTCACTTGTCAATCAATACACAAATACAAAACACTTCTTTCCCACAAATCCCCAACTGAAGAAAAGCAACCTCCAGTTGAGAAAAAGGGAAAGTCTTCAGGAAAGACAGACCAGTAATTCCGACACTTACCTTATATCCTGTATAGAATCCAGTTTCATGTCCACAATATGAGCTACTTGGCAAATTATGGGACTGAAGTGCCTGTGCTGCTTGTATAAGCACAGAGCAAATTTAGACAGAGCTGGCAAACTAAGCCTGTCAAGACATTAAAGACAATCAGACAGGATATCTACCTTTTATTTCTAGTCAATAACTAAAGACAAAAATCTATTTTAACAATTATATAAAAAACAAGGTTATAGTCACACTACAAAACAAGGAAACAAAGTATCTAAGCAAAACACCCAGGTGTCTAATATTAAAGCACGTTGTGTATATGGAGTTCTGCAAGAATTAGTTGTCCTTCACTTAACCAGATTGACCTAAGAACTCTAAAAAGGTCATATTCTCAAGCAATGATGTGAAATAGATAAAATGAATGTGAGGAATTTATTACTTGTATGTAATTTTGTTTTCAAGCTACACTGTATTTATTTACTTGTCAAGATGCTCCACATAGTAAGAAGAGGCAATTCTGTGATGCTGGTGCCAGGACTGACACTAGGTTCTGCCATTACCCCAAGACTAAAAAATGAAAACTACAACGTCCCCACGCCCCCTCAAAAAATCAAAATAACACAAAAAAACACAACAACAAAATGCACAAATGGAAAATGTTGCTGTTTAAATACTAAATGCTTTTACTAAAATTGAGATAAGCGTGGTCCTAATAACCATTTAAGACAGTGATAGCAAGCACTGAGACAGAATTGTAAATACGAAAACCTGCAATTTACTTCAAACACATAAATCTACACAGACAATATATTTCAAAATCTCAAATGTTGAAACCTGTTGTTGAAGTATCTGAATCTCTCAAGCATTTGTGTATCAGTCTGTATGAATAATTTTCAAAACCTTAAAAAATACAACTGACATTTTAAAATACTCATATTATGTTTTAAACATAAATACTCTTTGAGAACTGTTGTGTAACCTCACATGAAGCAAATCATGCTTGCAACTTATACCTTTCACAAAGCACAGCAGTACAATACTTGCCTTTCTAATCTCTTCCATGCTTCTGTAACAAGCACTTTTGCTAGAGAAACGTGGTCTTCAACATTGAGCCTTCCAAATAAAGACAATACTTTACTTCAATAGTTATAAAGTAGTAAGACATATGTAATTATTTATCATAATGTTTTACTTTTCTATCACTCCCTCCATTCAAACAGATTATAAACATTTGTGCATGAATAATCAGAATTCATAAAAATCATAGAACATATTTACTGGGACTGCAAAACAGATCCATTCAGCCTGCCTCTCCAAAACAGAGGCACAGGACATTATGCTGTCTGTGTCACACAGTCAAGAGTACAGAAGCTGTGGCAGGGCATTCTCATCACAGTCTCCCTACATGATAGCTCTGTAGTCAAAATTCCTTCTCTTTTTATTACCAAATACAAAATGTATTTAATGCTCTTTACCTCAGGATACTATATAAGGTGTCCACTATGACATCATCTTCCATGTGTTCCACCTTGTTTTCTGCCAAAATGCAAAGGGTAAGAAACTGGGAATGATTTCTTACATAGCCACTAGTCCTTAAGAGAAAGGGCCTCTTCTTTTGCAATTGCCACAGCACGTTCAATGCAATTCCCACATGCTTTTCAGAAAGTCTGGCCTTGTTCCTCTCAACAAGGCTGAACACTTCATCTTCATGGGTGCAGCTATTTATCTGGCTCAAAAGCAGGTCACTACACAGAGTCCGAGCTTGGTAACGTCTCAGGGTAAACAAGCAAACCTGCCTCAAACAGAGCATTTGGCTATGCCTACCAGATTGTTTTAAAGTGTCCAAAAGGTTCTTCTTTCACTTTTCACAATAAACCATGCTGTTACAAACAAGAATCTCAAATATTTGAAAAAGAGAAGACCATTCTTCTTTGATCCTGTGTGGTCACTGTATTAAGAAGTCCATTCTGAGGTACCTGTAAGGAGAAAGCATCAAAGCATTTAATTTCAGTCACAACAACGAAATAAAAATCAGTGTCTTTACATTAAGATGTTCTAAGTAAGGCAAACTTAAGAAGAAGCTACAGCCTGGACTCTTCTTGTAGAACACTGCAACAAACACTGACACGCTCACAAGTACTATGAAGTTAGTCCACTTGGTAGGTTTTCAAATTTGGAAAACTGCCTTTAAAGGGCACATGTGCTACCAGTGCTAGTACTGAGAAGGAAAAGCTGAACTTTTTAACAGGCCAGCACTGCATGACTAAGTGAGGCTTGCTCTCACTAGGCCATAATCCCAAACTGGGGTCCAGGAACTGCCAGAAAATACAACTATTGGTGGGAAAATGAAGTGAGATGACTTCTAGTCGAGAAGGTTGACCACTTTTGTATTACAGGATATTGATCAATAACACGCCATCAGCTGAAATCACCATTGCACTAAAGAAAAGCAACCTGATTCCCAAATTATAATCAAAGCTACAGCCTTATCTAATGAAATTTATTAAGTATTCATTTGTTTTCTTAGAATACACCCCAATGTGTACACAGTGCTAACCACTAAGTATTCTACAACCTACACAATCGGTTCCAAGCTGGAGTACACAAATCTCTAGAGATAAAGGTCATAGTACATCAAAAATGTCTCACCAAATTCCCTCAACTCAGAGATCATGGAAAAGTCTAGAAGTCTTGCTTTAGAAGATATAATCATTACCAACTAAAATTATCAATACCTTCAGCAAACCTGAATGCTCTTCAACTGTAGGCATGATTCCATCAGTGCCACATTTTCAAGGCAATGGCAGTAGGAAGAAAAAACCTTATTTGTGCAGCCTGTGCAAGGTACTGAAATAGTTCCAGAAAGATGGATATAGGTGGATTCCTTTTGACATCTGTACAAGCCTCTTCAGAGAATAAAAAGCCATATAGCATATTGCACTACACTGCTTTCACTGATGCTGGGGCAGATAAAAGGAAAGCTAAAATTAAGTAATTTTAATTTATGATCTGCTATAATAAAGACAAAATGAAAGAACACAAAAAAGGTACAAATTTTTTCATATACTATGTAGAAAGTACTTTTTATAATAATGATTTGCTTTACAGTCCCTTTTCAGATATTGCTTTTATTTGTTCCATATCATAGTTGCCTTCAGAAAGAATTTACTTCCTACAGGACTGGCAAGCTAAGCTGCAAGAAGTCAGGATAAAGTAGATACCTGAAGAAAATATAAAAGCCTTCAGGCTCAGTTTCCTGTAAATCCAGGTGACACATCCTTTCCCCTTCTCATGCTGCAAAGGACCTTGCAAACCCTATCCAGCTGATGGGGAACCAGGATCTCTATCTAAACAGCTTGCAGGAAGCTTCCAAATATTTCTCTATTCCATTGAGCAGATGCAATAGATTTACCACAAATTTTTTATTACAATTTTAAATCATACTTAATTCCAGTATCTTTCAAAAAGTTCATTAATTGAAAACATTGGATGTTTTCAAACAGCCAACTACATAGAGTACAACCAGGAAATTTGGATCTGCTTAAAGAACTATTTCTCAGATGTCCTACTTACCATGCAAAACACCCACTAGAAGACAAGAAAGTCTTTTAAATTATTTTCTATTGGTTGAAACAGAATAAACACTTTCAAGGCTGTATTACAAAACACAGTGAGCCAGGAAGTCTCCCAAAAAGAAAATGTGGACACTCACCACTCCGCCAGTATAAGAACTACTAGGGATTTAAGTAACTAAGCCTTAAGAGAGCTGCTTGAGCAGTACAGGGTGTTTCTGCCATGCCTGCCGGAGTCGCCTCAGCTGCCGTGCGCACAGCCTGAGCAATACAACGGGCAATACCACGCCGCTGTCCCCGGGTACCAGAGCTGGCCCCGCTCCCGCCCTGCGCCCCGCAGCCCCGGCGCTGCTGCGGCTCCCCGCGGAGAGCCCGCCCGCTCCCACCGGCGCGCCGCCTGCTCCGCCACCGCGGCCGATTCTGACCCAGAAGCGCCCCAGAAAGAGCGCGGGAAGGGCCGAGCCGCCGCAGGAGGGGCGCGACCCGCGCCGCCAGACTCGATTCTCGCCTCCGGAGGGCCGCGGGAACCGCTGAGGGGCGCTCCCTGCGCGCCTGCGGCACCGAGCGGCCGGGAGGCGCCGGGAGGCACCGGGCGGGCGGACACGGCCCAGCTGCCGGCCGGGCGCGGAGCGGCAGCGGCTGGCAGCGCTGGCTTCAGCGGGGGCTCGTCACACGGCAAACTCCACCAGCCGGCGGGGTTAAACGAGAAAGCAAAGGAGCCAGTGCCGGCTCCGCAGAAGACAATCCGAGAAACTCGTCGATTTACCTTTTGACAGGACCCTTCCTGCATTGGAGCCACAGCCGGAGACCGCTCACTGCAAAGGCGCCCGGCTGTGGCCCCAGCACTCCACGTGCCTCGGCACTGCCATTCACCGTGCGCATGCCCCGAGGCACAGCATTTCCCATCAGCCGACAGGAAGCGTCGGGAGAAAGGGAAAACTCCAGCCAGTTCAGACTTCCCAAAGGAAATAAAAATAATAATTAAAATGGTCCAAGGTCGTGCTGACTATTGCGTATTAAATAAAGCAACGTTTTTATAATTCATTCTGAGGGGGAAAAATGTCTTCCCCGCCTAGGAAAAGCACAAAGGGACTGAAGTTTGGAAGGGTAAAGCTGAAGAGCTAGGCTTTGTTGTACTGGAATAATGTTTTATTTTACAATTTTTTTTTCATGCTTTGCAACAATAATAAATTTCAAAAGAATGAGTTTTGGAAGACAAATCTAACATTTGTTGCAACAAGGAAGTTGCTTATGTTGAATGTGCCTTAGCTCCAGGTCATCTTTCTGGACCTTTTCTCACCACCATTAATAGCAGCAAAGACATTTAGAGAGAATGGTAACAATCTCAGATTGCTCTACATTCTATCCAAAAGAAACAGAACTAGGGCTATTACCATGACCAATTCTGACCAGCTGTGTTGCAGCTGTCTATCAAATGTGTGGCGTTTTTACTTTTTGTCCCTCACCTCCTAATAGATTGGATGCCTATGAATATGGAACTCACTCAAACTAATAGAATAGACCCTATGTTATTTACTACAGGTCCGTGGTGTTTTAGAAATAGAACATGGTTTTTTTTTAACTGGATTAGTTACAATTTTTGTAACAGTGGAATTTGTAACTGGAACAGGTTCTGTATCCTGCTAAAAAATTCCAGATAACCTCAGTTACAGTTTAGATAGGCCTGCAAGTAACAGAGAGAGACCCAAACCCTGTCAGGTGATCCTTTGGGATGGCACTTAAGGTACCTCTTTCAAGAATGTCAGGCCTTGTGCAAACTCACGTAACAATTCCAAGGCATTTGAGAGGAAAACTGTAGAGGAAAACAATTCCATTTTCATATGAAGGAGACTTCTGTATAATTTTTTCATTTACCAGATGCTGAACTTTTCACTTTTGACTTGTGAGGTACATTTGGATAAAATAAAACAATGCTAAATCAAATTCAAAATGCTAGAAACAATTATGTTAAATTTTAAATTGGAAACATAGAGGAGGAAAGCAATTTAACAAAGCATGCTGTGCTGAAGCCAGTGTTGATTTACTGAACAGACGTTCACTCACCAGCTTCTTCAGGATTTTAGAACTCACAGGCGTCAGTTTTACATTGTAAATTTTTTTTACAGAAAACCATAAGCAGATCATTGGGTTTTCTGCTTCTAACAAACTTCTCAACAGCCAGTCACATAACCTCCATTACTTCCCATTATGTATGTGATTACTAACCCAAATGCCTGTTGGTTTGAATTAAAACCCATCAAAGGAGGTACATACTTCATTGCAGTCTTAGTTAATTTTGAAGGTGCTCACAACTTTATGCATGGGCATAAACTTTCATTCCTTAGTTTTACGATAAGTTAACTTTGAATTGCAATACACACATATGGGATACTATTACCAGTTACCTTTTTTTTTTTTTTTTTTTTTTTTTTTTTTTTTTTTTTTTTTCTATTTTTTTTAAATTTCCTTTTTTTTTTTTTTTTCACAATTGGCCTAAATTCCCGTTTTAATTCTTTATAAGCCCTAGCGAGGTGTACTGCTGGAGGAACCCTGAGAGCTTCCAGCACCGTGCAGGACGGTTCATTTACCAACCCTTGGCCATTTCGCGGGNCAGGGGCCCCCGCCGCTGTCGCGCCGGCACGAAAGACTAGCACTATTCTCGAGCACGTCTGGCTGGAAAAAGCCCATGTACCTGCCGCGCTGCAGCTACGCCGGCTCCTTCCCGCGCCGCGCCCGCCCGGGCCTGGGGCGGCGAGGCGCGGGGCAGCGGGAGGGGCGGAGCGCCGCTGACGAGGCCGAGGAGGCGGGCGCCCCTCCCCCAGTCGCTCGGGCTCCTCGCGAGCGGCCCACGCTGCTGGG
>VZTR01006989.1:62673-82330 GCA_013400775.1 Chaetops frenatus | reverse complement strand
GCACCGCGGGGCCTGAGTCTCGGTCACGGCGCGGGTAGGAGCTCCGGCCCCTCCCGCCCGGCCCGGCCGCCGCTTCGGAGCGGGCCTGGGGCGGCCGCCCGCGCTGCCTCCGCGCACACGCCCCTCGCAAGGCCTGGCCGCCGTGTGCGGGGGGCAGGCGGACTGCGGCGCTCAGCGCATCCCGAGTGAGGGCGGCCACTGAGAAGCAAGAGGTGTGAGGAGCTGCGAGCGCGGCCCGAGGCGGGCGGGAGCAGCAGGGGTGGGTGAAGCGGCGCGCGGGGCCTGGCGCGCATCGCGCCGAGGGTCGGCTCTGGCAGGCCGTCTGTGCTGTTCCGCAGCCTGGCGAGCCGCGGCTCTGTGGCCGCTGCGAGCGCCCTGGTCGGGCTCGGGTGCTGCTGGGGAGTTTGAATGAGTCCTCTCTCCTCCCCTAGACGAGGAAGGAATGGATCTGTCTGCGTGCCACATGTTCTCCCCTCTGCAGGCCTCTCCTAGGGAAGTGGAGCCTGTAGGAACTACCATGTCTGGCAGGAGACTCCTCTGCCTCTCTTAGGGATTTCCTAAGGCTTTCGAAAGACTTCTATGAGTATTGAGTTTCAGGCTCATTTTGTTTGCAGCCGTGACAAAACTATAAGTAGTGCGTATGTATGGCTGTACTTTGAGGCCCTGAAGAGCCTTTGAGAGACTTAGGAGAAACAGTTCACTGAAACTGTGGACAAACTATCTGTTGTAGTGCTAAACAGTGCCTTTAAGTTCAGTCACAATTAGAATATTTATCAGTAATGATAAAGTCACTTTAGCTAGTAGTATCCTAATGTCTGACTGGTTAAGTTAATTATATTTAGTAATCACCTGAGACATGTTTTAAGAGAACTGTCAGACCACTATGTTGCATATAGACTATTTTCTAAGATGTATCTTTTCTGAGAGAATATTTTGGAGGTTTCATGGTTTTTTTCTATGTTGCCTGCAGAAGAGGCTGTTCTTTGGACAAGAATAATGTTTTCTTTAGGTTGGTGTGGTTTTATGTTGGGGGTTTTTTTTAATCCTTTTCCCGCCTTTTTGTTTCACTATTCCCATTGCATTGGGGTCCAGCATGGCTCAGATTTTTAGGTGCTACCATGATAAAAATACGGTAACAATTTGGAAGTTAGATGTGATTTATGAAGCATTGCTTTCTCTAAATTCACTGAGTTTGATTTATCAGTTTGTAAAAATTATTTATAAATATTTCAGATAAAATGTCATTTCCTGTATGTGAAGTAGATCTGAAGGGTAGCATGAAAAGGATAGCATCAGTAGTTCTCTGAGAACACCCTTTGGGACTGTATTTCTCATTAAGACTTCCCATTCTTTCAGGCCTCTTCAGTGAAACAAACATTATTGTTTTAGCAGTCATCATTATTGTTTTAGTCAGCAGTCATCAAGCTGCTATCAAGAGAAGATTGGGGTTTTTTCCCTCATAGAATCTCAGAAAATCTGGGGATTATGCGGGACTTTAGAGTGAAGAATATGTAATGGAGTGCAGGGTTTTACTGTATTGCAGCATGATTTCTCCACTACCAGTTCACTCCTCCATGCAATGGTAATTTAGCCAGCTTCCATTTGGTAGCAGTCAGTGAGTGCCAGGAGAAAAATCTGGCTGTCTTCTGAAATAGTGAGGTTTAGGTCAGAGGCTGGGATGAGGCATAGAAGGGACCTAAAGGAGTAGAACATGAGAATAAAAGATGATACAACAACGTTTGTTTTGGTTATGGTTGACAAATACGGGTCAGCATTCCTACTGTTGCATGGTTGTCTTGCCTTACTCTCATCTTCAGCAACAGGTAGGAAAGGATTCCACTGCTGAAATTCATTTTGGGATTTACATGACTTGAAGATTACACCCTGTAAAAGGTTTTTTTCCCCTTTCATATAAAGCATAAACTTGCCTTTTCTCAGCACTTTTTAAGTTTTAAAATAAAAGTTCATGGATTCAGGCCTACTCAAATTCACACCAACAGGTGCACTTATTTGTGCATAGACCTGACAGAAAACACCTGTATTTTTTCACAAATCATAACACAGGTAAAAAAAGTACTTTCTGCATAAATTAGATAATAGAAAATCATGACTAAGACTTGAAAACAAAGATTTTTAGTTGCAAGTGACAAGAGCATGGTTGGATATTTTAACATTTTTCATTGTAGGTATCCCTTTTCTAGAAAAATTAAGTGGATGATCCAGTAGGAACCTGTATTTCTGTGTAAACAGTTTCATTATGTTTCTGCCTTCTCAGCTGAATCTAATGCTCTCCCAGCTGAAGTGTTATAACTGGGTTTGCATTCCTTATACTTTAGTACAAGAAGACTAAATTCATGTTTGTAATTACAAAAAATCATACTGAAGCTGGTGTAAGTGAACTACCAGTGCAGTGGGGTTAGGAGTCTGTACTGCATATTTAGTCATCTAAGGGTGATATTTTCCTATGTCCCCTTGCCCCATGTCCATGAAAGGTTAATATTGTGAAGTGTCTGATTTTCTTTTTTTGAGGAAAATAAATCCTATGTCAGTAGTCCAGTAAGGACTTGTAACGTTATTGTAGAGGAGGAGGCCTGGTGAAAAGTGGTGTCAATCCCTTTTTGCCTGTAAAAATGTTGGAAGTTTTATTTTATGGTTGGTTGGGTTTTTTTTTTGGAGGGACAATCAGATTGAAAGCTTCTAATGCATGGGTTTTCATGATGACTGGAAAGACTTCCTGCATAAATTTCGTAGACCTGTGTAGAAAGCAAATATTTTCTTGTTTTCTTATAGGTGTGTTAAATCCATGTGATTGCAAAGACATCATCCTAAATCTGAAATGTGTTCTAGGATAGCATCTTATTCCTAAATCTGACAAAAGTCCTGTGCTGCTGATTAGTGAAATGGAAAAAAAAATTTCCTTAGATGTCATCTCTGCCAATTCAGAGTTTTCAGATTGTGAAGTGCAGAGGAAAAGATGGTGGTGTTTGGGAAAAATGCTGAGGAAATTATGGAGGTTGTGTTGGTCTATTTAAGTTTTTGTTGTTCACATCTTTGGTGTCATGCTAACAGAGCTGAAAGCTCTGTCACAGGAATGGAACTATGAACAAATTTTCAGGTCTCCCATTTCACAGTCATAAATTCACTCCTAGTTTAGTCCATACTGGGAAGAACTTGTAACATTTTACATCTGTGCCCCTGCCATCACTTTAGCTGGTATGTGCTGCTGCTGCCGTATCTTTCCATGTAGGGAGGAGGGAAGGGTAGTTTTTGTGCAGCCAGGTGGCCACTTGCATGCACGCTAAACACGTGGGTGTAGGAACCCTCTATTGTATGAGCCCACATTTATATTGTCTTCAAGTGACTGCAGCTACAGCCTTAAAGAATATCTATTCAGTATTCACTTTGTGCATTTGCATTTTCTGAGTGAAAAATTTTGCTATAAAACACATTTCTGGAGATTCTACATGCCGGTCTTTGAAATATTTATCAATGTAGTTTAGTCTTGCTGCCTTTGTAGGCAGTATGAAACAAAATGCTAGGAACGTGAATTAATTATTTTATTGTTCACTTCATTTGGACATTGAATGAAGATCAGTGCAGGTAAGTTGATGCAAGGAAGCACATGCAGAGGCAAGGTAAAGGAGAAACTTAAAATCTGGAATAACTGATGATAACCAGGAAGGAATTGAAGGAATAGGACACAATGTATCTTTTTTCCTACTAAATATATCTTTGCTTACTATTCTGCCCTGTACTGGGTCTGAACCAAATCAGTAGTCCCATGACCTGTTGAGCACAGTTATAAGGAAAGTTGTTTTTTCACCCCTATAAAACTAGGAAATACTGCTGTATTGCTGCTTACTGTCAGCTTCTTTGGGATGCGTGACATGCTGATACTCAGTGGATGTGCATCTGTGAGTGCTTTCTAGCCTATTCAGTCAAAAGGTTCTAGTATGTGTTAAAAAGTATTATTACCAGATCCCTGCTAGCACAGGTGATTTTGGAAACAAAGTTCCCTAAGGTGTGTTTTTTAAGCATATCAACAAATATCAGTGATAATCCCTGGCAGAAAGATGCTTGTGAACAGTTTGGGACAGTTATTGTTTTCTGTTGGCACAGATCATTTTGAAGGAGAAGAGCTGCTGGCAGCCTGGCCTTGAGCTGGCCAGCTTTATCCTGCAAATATTTGAACAAAATAATGAGGCTGATGGAGATGTGAGATAATGTGAACCCTGAGGGACACAATTGGTGAAATGTTGGTTGTGCATGCACCTGTTCTGACCAGACTAAGTACTTTTGGTATATTTGTCAGCAAATACCAATATGCTCTAAGCTGAACTGTAATTCTGCTTTCAGACATAAAAGAAACAAGCTCTTTTTTTTAGATGTGCTGAAGTGATGTTCTAGATGCTAGGTTGGCTTTTGGGTTTTTTTGGTTATAGATTCTACTTAGACTTAGTAATAGCCTCTTCAAACAGAAGGTGGTTGAGAATGATGAATGACTTGAAAATATCAGAATAGTATTTGGGCTATTATTTCGTCCTTTCTTAGAGTTTTGGAAGGAAGAAGTGAGCTGACGTACCAAGATTCTCCTCCTGCATAGTACATTTTCTGAATGTATGTATAGTAAGCATCTTGGGGTTGACGTTAAATTCATATTCCTTTCACTGGTGAAATTCCATCAAGTTCACAATTAAAAAATGCAAGGTATTGAGGGTTAAGAATATCCATGTTCTAACTGAAAATAAATTTTGAGAGAGAAATAGCAGAAGTCACTTAAGCCCTATTGTTATCAGACATGTAGTGACACTGAGGTTGTAATTTTCTGACTTAATTGTTGATATTTTCTGACTTTATTCTTGGCATATTTTTCATGTTTTTCTTTGTTCATATTGTATTTAACATTCAGACCCCCAGTACTTGCTTTTAGTACAGACAGGTTTTAAAGGATTAGTATGTAGAAGATTGTGTTTGGTGTTACATACTACATGAATAGAAATTACTACTTTAAGGATCATTTGTAATTTGGTAGTTTGCCCTGTAGCACATCAGGCAGAGATCTGGCTAAAACAACAGTGCAAAGGATACTGAAGTATATTGGAGAAGAAATGCTCACTTGCCTTGTGAGATAGGTAGGATAAATGTCACTGATGTCTTAGCCTGGTTTTCTAGGCACCATGAGCTTGAGAGTGAGATATGTTTGCTTGGCCTGGTGTTTGTCCATTCAGGGGGTTCATACTGACCCATTGACCTACCTATCATTTAGAATCAAGTGCAGCTGGTGTTTAGGGGATATTATTGGAGTATTTAGGGAAAGTGCAGGGTACACTGGAGGTAATGGTTAGTATATGGACTAACTTGGTTTGTTCCACTGTTCATGAAACAATGTAGAGGTAGAAAAACATCAAATTGAGAAAACTTGGTGGGAATAGGGAGTTGGATAGAATTCTTTTCCTGCTTTCTCTCTCCCATCCTCTACAAAACAGAGTTAAAACTTGACTGACATAGGTATATTTATTTCACAACTTAGCTTTAGTCATTATTAGTGTTTGAAATAAAAATTGTGTCACATATTAAGACAGTTGTCATTTATTTTGGCTAAAATACTGTATATAAATGTTAAGGCATACCTCTACATTTCTCAAGCAAATAGCTTGTAAAGCAGGAAATTCCTTCTCACTTAAGCACTAGAATTAAATGCTTAAAGTTTAAGTACAAGCAGCCAATCAGTTGTGGTACTGATGCTCCTTAGAGGTCTCTGTTCAGTTAAAACCACTATTTCTAGTACCAAACAATATTTGTTGTAGCATTTATTGCGAAAGTTTTCCTTTAAAAAAGTATTCCCATGCTGTATATTCTGTTCTGGCGCTGACAGTGAGTGGCTGTGCTTTGGCTGATCTCAGTTCTGAGAGCAGCCTGTCCACTCCCACCCATCTCATCCCCTCCCGTGGCCACACCGCTGCCTGCCTTTCACTGCCTCCTGCTAACCTGATGACATCGAAGTTCTCAGCTATGGGCATTTTCTCTATTTGCTTCTCTGCTGGCAACAGAATCGGTTGTACTAATAGGAGGGAAATGCTAATTCAATTCAAGCAGACTGAGATAAGCCTGCTGCTTTGGACCAGTGTCTGGCTTGTGTGTATGAATGTATTTGTTACACACTTAGAGAATAGCTAGTGAGATTCTGCATTTTTTAAAAATCTTCTCATGCTAAAAATCACATGAATAATTATCTACTGAGTGGTGTTTAATTTAAACGAGTCCTTCATTGTTCTTTTGATTTTTGCTGTGTAATCTTAACAAAATGTTAGGAGTAACAGCACAAGTAGAGAGAATATAGACTAACATGATGACACTGCTGTCTTGATTTCTTACAGCCTCTTGTTCATATGCTGAGGGTGACAGATGGTGACAATTGAATTTTTCAAGGATGTTCTGTGGTACAGCTGTGAGTGAAGCTTTAGGAGAGATGTGTGCAGTATGTCAGCTAGATTCGAGCCATGTTTTCTGGCAATAAAAAATTATTAGGACTGAAAATGCATAGATTATATTCCAAATTCTGGAAGCGGTACTACTGTCCTACAGACGATTTTGCTGTCACTGTTTGGGTTTTTTTTTTTTTTTTCTCCAGTCTGAAGTAACTCAGGGAGGATAGGGATTTAGAAAAGGAAAAGAATATGATTGTATATAATGTTGCAGATGCAAATGGAATTAAGACATAGCTTGTTACACAAAAATAAAAGGATTTATATAATCTAAGGGAAAAGTTGCATTAAAATTCTCTATAAGGAATCATAGAATCATTTAGTTTGGAAAAACCCTTTAAGACCATTGAATCAAACAGTAAATCTAACAGTACCAAGTCCACAACTAAACCATGTCCTTAAGCAGCACTATGCATCTATACATCTTTTAAATGTTACCAGTGATGGTGTCTCAAGAGATAAACGGTGACATAAAGGGAAAAGAAACAATGAAAAGCCAAAATAATTTTGTGTAGCAGCAGTTGTGGAACAACTACACTGTTGTATTTTTTTTTTAGTCCAGAATGGTTTGGTTCCTAATTGGAGCAATACGTGGTAACTGCCATGACAGGAATCCAGGAGATACTAGATTTTGAAATTTGGAAATTGTATGCTTAAGTCTTGCCTATACCTTACAGTATCTTTTCCTTTTGTATTTCCCCACCTGAAGTATGGCACTCAAGTTTAAATTTAATGTTTTTGCAGCAAACATGAAGAAAATCACTCATTTGGGGCTACAACACATGAAAATGACCTGAAGTACTTTGCATTTTCTGAAGTTCTAAAAAATACTGATGTTTGCTGTCTGGGGTTCTTTTATTTGTTTTTCTGCAATTTTTATGGACTTTTTTATTGACTTACACATTATTTCGGTACACAGAAGGAAAAACTAAATTTTATTTTTATTATTTGCAGTATTTAGACTTCTGAAGCCATGGGAGTAAAGGTCCAGAGACCTCGTTGCTTTTTTGACATAGCCATCAACAATGTACCTGGTAAGAAAATTAAAATATCAATTCAGTAGCATGATAGTAATATGAGGTATGTATAGGAGTGATACAAATACCATTTAACGTCACAATAAATACGGTGCTTTTTTTTTTCAGCTGGAAGAGTGGTCTTTGAATTGTTTTCAGATGTGTGTCCAAAGACATGTGAGAATTTTCGCTGCCTTTGCACAGGTTTGTAGATTTTACTAGCTTTTTTAATGTAATACCATGTTAACTAGTTTGGTGTCTGTTATTTTTCCTGACGTTTTCTTAAATATATGAAAATAAGTTCAACATTGGTTCTTGACACCTCCAAAGATTTAGCTGATTGTACACAGATGATCCTACAGATACGATGTAGTCAAAGCAGTTGTAGCCTTGGCTTAGTGTGTTGTAGGGAGTATATACTAACCAACTTTAAATACAGGCACAGTAAGCTGATTTTCTGTTACTAGCAGAGATATTACTGTTCACATTATATAACATCATCCGGTCTTGAAAGGAAGCCAGCAAGAGGTCAACCATGCAGACTTACTTTTCAGTCTTATCATACTTTGAGGAGTTTGAAAGGTAGTGCTGGTATTCTTCAGTTGTTTTTTCCATTATTTTAATTTCATGATGGAAACTGGTGATTTCTACTCCTATTGAAAGTTTATTTCTTGAGGAAAATACTCAGAAGATCGTCTCTTGGAAACACTGACATACAGAATTATTTTCCTGTGGACTGCATACTTCTGTTGCAAATGCTGACAGCTTAGCAAAACATGTGTTTATTGTCACAAGAATAATTTTGTGAATACATAAATAGCATATGTGCTTTCTGTCTTCAGCTTTTTCTGCTTCCTTTCCTTCCAGCTTGGTTGTTTTTCAGGTCAAGGGTCTGTAGCTGTTAATAGTGAATCCCTCAGCAGTACTAATATGATCTAAATCAGGTGTGGATAGATAATTACATTTATGTCAAATTAACTAGAACATGGAGCATACCATTCAGCTTCTCTGCAGTAGTGTAGGTATCATCTGATCTGACGCCGGGTTTGCTGTCACAAAATCAGATTATCAAAATTTGTCTACAAATTTGAACTCAATGACTTGTAATGGCTGTGACTAAATTAACACATGAGCATCGCATTCTTGATCTGTTGTCAACAGCCCAAAATTTAGATTATTGAATAAAGTTGTTACTCCCTGCTACTGCCTTAAATTTGTGAACTGAGGTCTTTCAACAGCATTTCAGGTCAGCAACGAGTGTGACTAACTCATCCTTTGTTGCTGACATCCATAATCAAATTCAGATCCTGAACTATTTTGCTTCCTTAACACATATAGGAATAGTGAGAAAAATTTGCGGAAAGTTTATGATATTGATCATTAGCAAATTATTCAAACTTTTAATTTTTATTTGTTTTCCTTACTCATCTTTTTTTCTGGAAGTTTTGAAAAGTGTGTACTGTCTTCGTAGAACAGGAATTGGGAGCTTCATGTTTTCCTTTCCAATGCCAAGTTATTGGAACATACATAGCTTCACATTTATCAGAGTTCCTATCAAAAGTGGGGTTTTTTCCTAGCTATTCAAATCCATATGGAGACACCAGTCTCTTAGAGATTAAGTTCAGAGGCAACTTGACAAAAGCTGCCAATTTAATAGCACAGGATAAGATTTCAGGAAGATACTGTCTAACAGTTTGCCAGGAGAGGAAGCAGTCTTCCCTGAGGAGTCCCACTGATTACTTTACTGTTACCTTGAGGTTGGCTCTGCTGTTGACAAGACCCACCATGAGCCATTCATCTTGCTAACTCAGCAGAAACCTTCTCTCTCTGAGGGTAGCAGGGAGAGGCCATTGTCTTGTAGCTGAAGCAGAGTCTGCTTAAGCAGCAGAGCCGATGCAAGGGAGGAAGGTGGCAGTTGTCATCATGAGCAGGGCAGGGAATGAGTCCTCCTCCTTCCCCCTGCCTCTTTGGCTTTCTTATGAGTTTTTATGGCACCTCAGCCTTGCTGTGTTTTAACTACAGATCTGATTGTTTCTTGCATGTTTCTGAGCAATACCAGTTGTCATAAATGTAAACTGGATGTTTAACTTCAGTCCATCTGCGTGGAAGAGACTGGAGTTGTATACTAATGCCAGTAAGGAGTTACTCTGGTAGAACTGTAGAGACAGAAAGTAGTTACCACACTGCTTTCTTAAATGCCAGCTCTTACTGGTACTTACAGGTAAATGTCTGCCTCACAAGCCAGGTTTTCAGCCCCTAGTAGATGATATTGGTTGAATGCTTTACATAGCACCACTTTTTTTTTGTAATGAAGATTCTACAGATGCAGAGAGTAATACTGGTTTTGTTCATTCTCTTTTCTAGGTGAAAAGGGTACAGGGAAGTCCACCCAAAAGCCATTGCATTACAAAAGTTGTCTGTTTCACAGGGTTGTGAAAGATTTTATGATCCAAGGAGGTGACTTCAGTGAAGGTATGACATGAATCTTTAAAGCAAACTTTAATGCTTATGCAATAAAACATTGCAGAAATTCTGTATAGAACCATTTACTTCTATTAATTATTCTCTTGACAGATATCACTGCTTTTTCCCCTTTCTTCTGTGTGAGAACCTTTCCATGAGAACTTGTATAATCAACTTGTATATGTGCATGCACACACACAGACTTTTGCTGTTATCTCAATATTCAGAGAACTAAATACCTCCTATTGAAAAGTTGAAGTGTGAGAATAAAATATTGTATCTGCTGCTGAGAAATAAAGAAAAAAGAGAGACTGTTGCTGAACCCGTGGCAGAATACTTTGTTGTTTTCCAAGTTTTTTGCTTTTGGATTACAAAGATTCATCTTGATTGTGTTTGCATATCTTGAAGAATAATGTTAGTGACTTGGATGCAGTTACATCAGTATTATGAAGCACCTTCTACATAATGTGACTCTTTTAATCACTGCTGTAACTGTCACTTTTCCTCTTTTAAGGAAATGGCAGAGGGGGAGAATCCATTTATGGTGGCTTTTTTGAAGGTAAGGGTTTTATCAGTCTGCTCTATTTATGTGTTAAAATAAACAATCACCTTTATATTCTGTAGTCCCTGTTTCATAAACCTAAATTCCTTTTTTTTTTTTTTATTTTGTCTGGTCTTGGAGACCTTTGACTGTCCTGTTTAAGTTATTTTACTTTTAAGATATGAACTATTTTAATGAATGAAAAAAATAAAACTGAACTCCTTTGTATTTATCCCTTTTGCCAGATTTACATTTTTATTGCTGATTTTAGATATTTACTTCTGACTTGATCAGCTAACTAAAAGTTGGGGATGGCCTTCTCTTTGAGGGAGAAGGAGAAAGGTGTGATGGAGTTGGGTTTCCTTGCAAATTTTTATTTAAAAGAATGCATAGAGCCCTGCTTTCCTGAACCCAAGTTGAATTAATGATAGAGCTTTTAGTTTTCTCGCAGTCCTGGTTCTTGCTCAGCTTGTTGCAGAAGAAGTTATAGTTGCCGTGTTTCTCAGCCTGTGTTTGTCCAGAATGTTGTAGAGCATCTCTGTTTCTTGGAGCAGTTGTGTCACACCTAAGCCCACGTGCTGGGTAGCTGCCACCCAGGCAAGGTTAAGACCCTCTCCCTCCCAGACACTTGTCTTTGCCATTGGTTGGTTTACCAATAATTAAATAATTTGGCAAGCATCAGAACCAACACAAATGAGTAGCTAGGTTTGACAAAATGTATAGCTGGGAGAAGTGGGAATATGAGCAAAACCTCCATTTATCTTCTAGCAATAGCAGGCTGGCTGTTCAATTTGGCTGGCCACAGTGTGAAACTGAATTTGTGAAATGCTTTGCTTTCGTGGATCAGTTAACCAGTGCACCATGGGATTAGATTGACATTTGATGCTATTGTGCAAGTGATTGGAGAGTGAGTGGGACCATCCCTTTAATGGCTAGTGACCATAGCTTTATGAATATTGTACATTTTTCTTTGTTAATGCTTCTTCCTGCAGTATATCCAAACAGTATTGCACAAATGTCCTCATGTCTGAAGAATTTCCTTCCCCCAAAAGCCTTTTTGCTGTTTCAGGAAAGAAGGGAGGGGATTATTTCTTACAGGTGTCTTAAATGAAGAACAGTGATTACATTTTACACTTTTTTCATTTCATAGTTTCATTGGGATTTAGTTTGAACTATTAACAGTTACTTGTTCATAAGAAGTAGGATTCATTAAGGTTAAACTAATTTTCTTAATGGCCAACTTGATAAATTCAGCTGTCCGTCAGACAAACAAGCTGTTTGGGATTGCTATCAAACTATTCATGTGTATTAAAATAAAATAGAACAACAAAATGCCTGAAAATTAGGGATTTATTAATAGTTAATACACAGCTTCTGTTCCAAAGAAAAATAGAGCAACAACTTAAACATCTCTGCTAATGTTGGTAGGAGACAAATCTTACGTGCAAGAATACTAAGTTTTAATTTTTTCCCCTCAGGCTATAAACCATTGAATCATATTTCTCCTTATTATATAGCATGAACAGAATGATATGTTTTTAAAATAGCTATTATTTTTAGTCAATTTTTAATACAACTTCTCATTTAAGTGACTAGCAGATTTATTTAATTAGGATTAATTTACTTAGACAACAGCATTTACCTAAGCATATATCGTATGCTTAAAAAGTAACTGAAAACACTTTCTTTAGATGAAAGTTTTGCTGTAAAGCACAACAAAGAATTTCTCCTTTCAATGGCCAACCGAGGGAAAGATACAAATGGTTCACAGTTCTTTATGTAAGTATTGAAATGTCTTGAAATGTGTATATGGTTTGCTATTTGTAAGCTGTAAAGGGAATCCTTTTAGATATTAAAGACTAGCTCCTGTGCAAAGCCAAAGTTGATGGTTTTTTACCAAGTTGCCTGGAAGTAGCCATTTTCCTGTGATTATTTTTACCCCTCTGTATTTAGTGTTAATTTTCTGTGCAAAAGGGCTTTTGGTAGTTGTCAGCAGCTGTGTTCTAACATGGGCAGTAAAGCAAACCTATTAGTTTCTTGTAGAGTTCTTAGTACTCTAATAAAGTGTTTTTGGGATGGGAGCAAAACAGCTCTGGAGGCACTCAAAAGTAGTAGAGGGCCTTTTTTAATCACAAAATAGCTTTCCAATAAGTCTTATTTATAGCTAAATCTTGAATTCTTAAAATACATTGCAATAGACTCTTGTATAAGAAATACGGAAAGTATTCTCAGAATACATCACTCTTACCCGTGTTTCATGGCCTTAGTTAATATAATGAGTTGTGGATGTCAGCATTAAAACCTTATTTTGGGTTTTCTAAATGATCGTTACTCCAGTAGTCCCAGTTCTCCACTCTGCTATAACTAACGTTTATGCTTAGTAATACTAGCATAGGGGAAAGCTGAGAGAGAGTCAGTTCTGCTTCTGTGTCAAATTATCTGTACATGCAGATACTTTTTCTTCCAGTTTTCTGGTTATTTTCTAATGTGTAGAAGGTTATCTGCATTTTTCCTGCATATTTTACTATCTGATCCTGGTAGTATTCATATAATTTAATAAGTTGAAACTTAATGTGAGGATTCTGTCTAAAGATTTAAGTGCAGTTTTGGGTTTTTTTCAGTAAAATGTAGTAATCCAAGTGTTTCATTGAATAGGTAGTTTAACATATAAAACATTAATATTTTTAATTGCACACAAACTTAGAATGATACATATTGGTTTTGTTCAATTTTATTAGTGCACTCAAAATAATATTCACCTTTCTATGTGTAGATTACATGCTTCAAATGCTGACTGCTTTTCACTAATACTGATTTTGTTTTTCTCTTTAAAATCTGGGAACAACAGAACAACTAAACCTACACCTCATTTAGATGGGTAAATATCTCTTATTTTCTTCTTACATTTGTTTGGGAACTGCTTTGAGAAAATTAAGTTCTAAGAATACTTACTTTTGTTTACGTTCTTCAGGCATCATGTTGTTTTTGGACAAGTCATCTCAGGTCAGGAAGTTGTGAGAGAAATAGAAAACCAGAAAACAGATGCATCTAGTAAACCATATGCTGAAGTACGCATACTGAGTTGTGGAGAGTTAATTCCAAAATCCAAAGGTAAAGTTGAACTGTACTTACGAGATAATTTTGCTTGTTTTGTTCCATGTTGGCTGCTTATAAAAATATTTAGAAGCTTACTTGTGGTAGATGATCACACAGTTGTTGAAAAGGTGAATGACACTGCAGAGCAGTCTGTCTTCTAAAGAACTTAAAAGTCATTGATGCAAAAGACATTAAAGAACAATCATGCATGCTTTTTTTCAAAGCTTCTCCTGTCTTCAATTTTCTTATACTAGCTACGTTCTACTGCAAAGCTGGCAAGCACTTGTCATATCAAGTGCTATGCTATGGCAAGAAGATTGGTGGCAGTCTGATTTTATTTGATAACTTGTACTTCTTTGGAAGGTATTGAACTTGTTTCAGGTTGCTCTAAGGTAACTCTTCAGAACACTTAGATTCTAAAAGCCTTAGATTACAAAACACTTAGATTATAAAAGGAATTGCCCCTTTAGCTCATATACTTTATAAGTTACTATGAACTATTTTTAAAGAGGAATATGACAGAACCTGCCTTTCTGGAAGGTATGTCCTGCTCTGCCATTTCAGAACTGAACATAGTATGAGAGCTTGGATCAAGCTTTGTTTTCTAAGATAAGGAAGATCCAATGTTCCTGTCACCATGGAGAATCCCATGAGTGCAAAGCTAGGATGCTTGTTTTGTAGGAGCTATGATAGGTGATCATCCTGCTCTTTCATTCATAGTATGTTCTGTTGCTATGTACTGGGAAAGGTCATACCAAGGATATTGAAGCACAAGACAAGAATAATGGTATGTTTGGGCAAAGGAAAACATGGTATTTGAGCTTCAACTTCTTGTCTTTTCACCTCCTTTTTGCTCATGTGTTGTGATATTTGGCAGATTGACTTTTGGTGTCTGAAGTGATCTCTTCAGGACTAGAGAATTCCAAGCAAAGTTATCTCTTGGCTCCAGGCTTCTGAAAGGTTCTCAGTCATGCCATGTGTTAGGATACAGTTATGGTTTTTTTGGACAGTACTCAGGAGCGTGGCATCTCTTAAATGCCCTGGTGGTATAAGTGGAAGATAAACATTACAGATACAGGCTGAGTGAAGCTAGGGGATGAGACACCCACTTGCATAGATGGCTTCATGGGATTGCCACACTCCCTATGAAGTCCACTCTAGAACCCTTGAATGACTAAATGAAGTTTTTGGCACTGAGCAGTTGGATGGCTTACAGCCTTTAGGCAGTCATCCTTAAAGTGCTTGTCATCCAAGAGAGAATTAAATAAATACAGAATTTTGGCTTTCCCTCTAACTTTTCTTAAAAGAGAGCAGGCTTCTGGAAGGATTTGACTTGTATTGCCTTACCCATTTTTCTATGTCCTTGTACTTCTGACTCAGTACTGCTGCATTCCTGGCAACTCTGGTTCCTGTAGCTGGCCTGGTGTGCCATGGAAGGAAATTGATGCCACGGTGATGGGATAGGCCACTCTATAAAGCTGTAAGGCTCAGTTCCAGAAAATGATGGGCAGTAGGAATGTTTGGAGAACAAGAAGTCTTATGGACCAGGATCAGGCTTGTGAAGGGCAGAGCAGTGTGGGGGGGGAGACGATGGCCCTGGTGGGTATTAATGCACAGCCAGCCTGATAAAGATGCTGTGTGATAGACCATGGTGGTGTGTGGAGAACCCTGCTATTGAAAGGGGGAAGGCTGCATGTAAAACCTCCAGTGGGAAACGGGCTGCTACTGTGAGAGATAGCAACATGGCTGGAACTGTTCACTAAATGCCCAGCATGGAACCACTGATGAGCTGTGCCAGCCTGAAGCAGTGGAAATAGGAGGAACAGTGTGACAGCACATCAGCTGAAGTACATTTGCCGAGCTGCTGTCAAAAGGTCACAGGTGGAGCAGGAGAGGCCCTTGGACTTCTCACTTACTGGGAGGGGAATCCAGATAGGAGGAGCAGTGCAGTCTGGGATGCTGTCGGTATAATGCAAGATCATCAACTGAGTCATCTAACGGTGGAACTGTTTGTGGTACAGTACTATGGGAGGCAAAAGGGAACTGATTGTGTGAATTATGAGGCAACTATCTGGGAAGGCTGCTTTTAAGAACTTGATTTTAAGATGAAGGAACTACAGTGAATGAATTTCTGTGGGAGGGTACATTAGGATAGCAAGGGAGTCTTAAATATTTATTGTATGGGCATGTCTGGTAGGCAGCACAAAGAAAGGGATTAGGTTTTTATGGAATGAAAATAGAACTGATACCTGGTTTAACAGG
Source organism: Chaetops frenatus (assembly GCA_013400775.1). Classification (NCBI taxonomy): domain Eukaryota; kingdom Metazoa; phylum Chordata; class Aves; order Passeriformes; family Picathartidae; genus Chaetops; species Chaetops frenatus. The sequence goes on along the minus strand of VZTR01006989.1, from coordinate 66,467 downwards.
GAAGCTAAGATGGCACTAGCAGAAGGAATCAAAGTAAAGCAAGGTGCTTGTTTTGTTTCTGTTGTAGGTTAAAGTTGAGGAAAGGTGATCTGATTTTTGGCTGTCATGGTGAATAGCGAAATGAAGTGCTTTATCAACTATGCAAATAATCTCCTTATGTAGAAGAATTGGATTTATTTAGGGATGAGTGGATGATGACTGAGCTCTGTCACTGGATGCGATAAATTGAATGATGCAGTGATCACAATTACAATATTGCAGAGATCTAAATAAGCTTTTAACATGGAATTTGAGAGGATGATTACCTAGCAAAGTAGAATGTTTGTCATATTTTCCTTTGGTTTTTTTTTAGTTCCTTAAAATTGGAGGAGTAAGTGAAAATGAGAAGATTAAAAAATATAAAAATTTCTCTGGCCAAGTGGGATAATTTTTAGAAGATTTTAAAGTTCTAGGGAAAATCCTAAGATCTGGGGAGGTGAAAAAAGGAAGAAAGCAAAGTACTAACCTGGTATTTAGAAAGGTTATTACAGGATAGCTAAGCTAATATATGTAATATATAGTATAATAATATTCACAAGAAAAACTGTAACAAAAACCATAATGTTAATTTTGTTAAGGACAGGTTGTAATCTTCCTTATAGAAGAAGTCCTAGTCAGCAAACGTGGCTGCAGTGTTTGAGGTCATACACCTTTGCTGAACCCAAGTCATTTGGGACACGTATCAAGACTGTAAAACATTCTGATGCAAAACCAAAAAAACATTAAATGGCTTTGTGCAGTGGGCACTTTTTAATGAGAGCCTCTTGGGAAGATTTCTCATGACAAGTGAATTTCTAGGGGATTCTGCATGGAGCAGTGCTAGGCTTGATTCATGACCTTTATTGATGTCACAGATGTCCCTGTGGAATCACTGCTTGTAAAAGTGAGCTTTCTGCAATTTAAGGCATATTATGTCTGCATTCATAATTTATAAGGTTATTTGATTTGCTGTAACTATTTGCTTGTCACTGCTGTGAATGACAAGATGATACGATTTGTTCTGACTTCTCTGCCTTAACGCAACTGTTTTCTGGCTAGATCACTTCTTAATTTCAAGCCATGGGGCTAATGTAAGGCTTGCTGCAGTCCCTAGCCAGGTGAGATGCAAAGAGTACTTGTCTGTGTCATGCAGTGATCACGTAGTTCACAAATTCTGGCAAATACTGTAGGTCACAGTGAATGGAGTAGGAAGTGATGTATCTATTTCAGATGTGGTCCTAAGTTGAAAGCTGATCCTGAAGGTAATCAGGTGGCATATTTGGACTGTACATAGAAGTTTGTTTCTTGATGACCTTCATGTTCCAGGATTGGTCTCATTTGTTGTAATCCATAGTTGCTTGGTTCAGTATTCAAAATAGCATTTGCTGCTGGACAGAGATAGATCTCACCAGGAAGTACACCCAAACCCTCTTGCCAGATACTCTGTCTTTGCTGTGTAACTAATTCTGGACTTTTTCATTTTGTTTGTTGTTTGAGCCTTTTTTCCCTGTGTCATTTCACTCCCTACCTGCCATATGATTTCCCAAATACATCTGCCATTGCCTGCTTGCTGCATGTTAAGAATCACATTATATTTGTTGAGGTAGTTGCTCACTAACTTGCCTCCAGTTCTATCTACTACTTACTCAGGTATAAGTAGTAATTTTAACATCCCTGGACTTGTTGCAAGAATGTAGACAAAACGGTCAACACCTTTTGACACACTTAAAACATATGCAGGAGGAAGAAAATACAGGAAAACACTGCATTTAATAATGCCTTATTCAGACATTTCTGAAATTTAGCTTGGAAACATCTTGTTTTGCCTGAAAGCATGTAGGAAACACTGTAGTGCAATATAAGGATTTTTTTCCTTTGAATGGACCGTAACTGAGGGTGTAATAGATCAGAAACATTTAACTTTTCTAATGCCTTTTGTACTCTTAGTATTTAGAGGTGAGGGGAGATTCTTTTTGTTTCATTGTCACCTGGCCTACACCAGGCTCCTTTGAGTAAAATTAATTAGAAAAATGTTCGGTTTTCTTTTATAAATATGTACTTGTTACATTCTGTAAATATGTGTGTATTTAGACAATCTAAAACCGATACAAAATATTACAGAGACGTTTTATTAAATGTAGTGCTAAAATAAGGAAGTTAAGCAAAAGTTTGAGAACAGAGAGAGGTCACCTTGGTCTGGACATACAAGAAAAGTCAGAAGTACAATGACAAGTGTCTTTTGGAAGCATTTTGCAAGAAGCCCTAAAAACTTCTGATGAGAACCAACTGATTTCAATCAGCAGGCTGCCCTAAACTGTTAAGACTACTTATTAGTTTATATTGCACCTGGACATGACTGGAAGAGGAATATACTCTGTGAAGGACAGAAGTTTTTCAGTCTGTTGTCAGGCTTTTGTTAGTCTGTATCGAGTGAGGCTTGTGAATAATCACATAGGAAACACCCTGTGTAAATTGCAGAATTGGAGAAATTCTGAGTTGGAAGGGGCTCACAAGGGTCGAGTCCAGCTCTTAAATGAATGGCCCATACCAGGGTCAAACCCATGACCTTGCTGTTAACACCGTGCTCATCTCAGTTGCCACAACAGCTATGACTTGTGTCTGTGATGCTAAGCTGAAAAATGAATGAGATTTAGTGCAATGGGATTGAATTTCATCCACTCTAGCAGTGTGGGGCTTTGGTAACAATGTAAAGTGAAAAAAAGCGTCCACAAAGAGTATGACCATAAAAAAAAGAGGCCAGGATTGTTTCTGTTGAGATCCACACCACATCTCTGATGCAGTTCTGTGAATTAAGCTCCAGCTAGCTTGTTGTCACCCAGAAGTGTTATCTCAGCCTGTTTGATTGGAAGCGAGTGTGCTGCATCACTGTGAAGAGGAAATCTTTCACCACTCTTTGTACCACTGCTTTCTGAATGTAAGACCTGACAAATTAGGATAGTGAGCAAAATTCAGTGAGTACTTGGCTTAATCTGTGCCTCTTACTTTCTGTTTCAGATTTCTCTTATTAGTGATTTGATGAAGTCAAGTGAAACCTGAAGCTAAAGAAATTTTTTATAAACACCTGTAAATAGATTTTAAAGAATTCTTTGTATATAGCTTGTGTTGTATAAAACATCATCAGAAAACTTACATGGTTCTGCAAGTGCGTAACAATATAAATTTTAGACTTAAAATTTCATAAATCCAAATTTTGAAAATGTCTTGTTTTTCTAGACATATCCTTTATTGTACTGTGGAAAAACAGTGTTTCCTCCAAAATGTCAATTTGTTTCTAAGTATTTTGATGAAGTAATCTCATGACACAACTACAGGAATCTGAGACAGATACTAGATGAGGTGATTTTTCTGAGATTAGTTTAGAAGTGTGTTCAGTATTAAAATGTGTCTTTGCTATTCTCATCCAAAGCCAAGAAAGAAGAAAAGAAGAGACACAAGTCATCTTCCTCATCCAGCGACTCGGAAAGTTCAAGCGATTCAGAATCGTCTTCTGATTCATCATCAGATTCTGAGAGTGCTTCAGAAGAGAAATCTAAAAAACGAAAAAAGAAACACAAAAAAAATTCCAAGAAACATAAGAAAGAAAAGAAAAAGAGAAAGAAAAGCAAGAAAAGGTCAGTTTTGAGATTTGTTTTGTTACATGTACACCATACATTGTCATTCTCTTATCTTATAATTACAGAGTGCTTCTCTGTAAACTAGCCAAGCAGGTTTTGCAGTCTTGGAGATAGCTGGTTTCCATATACAAGAATAAATTT
>VZTR01006989.1:23289-51145 GCA_013400775.1 Chaetops frenatus | reverse complement strand
GCAATAATTTATTAGAGCTGAGGCAAGCCACAGAAAAGCAAAGTGCCATGCTGGTTTATGCAAGACAGTTGTCAAAAGCTACAAACAGCTATGCTTTAAGACTGCTTACTAAAGATTGGTTTATCAGATCAGAGGACAGATTTGAATCGTTCATGTATTCTCTTAAATATCTAGTAACATCAGAGCCATGATATATCAAAACAAAAAGCTTAGGTGGTGGCAGTGCAGTAGTGTGAAAGCAATGACTTCACACATTACAAGCTTAACAAAGCCTATGCTATAACTTAGTATAAACAGAAAGACACTGAGATAATTCCACAAAAGACATCTCATATGGTCTTCTCTAATTTCTCACCTTCACCTCCCTCTACAGTCCAAGCCTTCACTGATAATGGGGATTTTTATGTGCTACATAGAAGTGGTGAATTTTCTGTCTCTCAAAAATACACTGCCAGAACAGGAAGGAAGATCAGTATCAGAAACAAGAATGCACTGCCAGAACAAGGAGGAAGATTACAGACTAGCTACAGCACTCTTCCATTCAAGAGATAATGGGAAGGCCTAAGTCAATAACAGACATTTGAAAGAATTTAGCTGTTGAAACAGAGTAAATTATTTGACCTAACATGATAAGGAAGCTTTGAAAAGTGGTTTGTTTTTTTTTCTTTTTCAGAAGTATAGCGCAGGTTTGTATTGGGATGTGAAAATGTTCATCCTTAATAGTCCCATGGTGCCAGCTCTTCTGTTCATGGGCAATTTGTTTCCAGGTAGGTATCCTCTTCCACAGAGCTGACTGGTAGCCAAGACTGTAATGCTGAAAGAACTTGCACAGATCTAGTAACTCCAACCTGGTACACCACCTAACAGTAAAGAGCTGCATGGTAAGTTAATTCTAATTCCCTTAGGATATAAGGGACTTTAAAGAGTGCTGTTCTCTTCTGTTTCCTAGGTAGGAATTGTATTAGATCCATGAAAACAGTACTCTCACTTGTGTACCAGAGCCACACAGTTATGAGTTGAAATACTGTTGGGAGAATATCATGTTAGACACTGGAGGCCCACATGTTCAAACTAAAGTTGTTGTTCTACTTCCAGGGTTCGATCACAGGTGTGGAAAAAATGCAGTTTGATTTAAGGTCTCTGCTTCAGTCCCTCTGAGGGCTGCCTTCCATTTCTAAGGTTTTGGCCTCCAAATATGGCCAATACCTATTATGATTCTAACCTGCTACAGTGTCCTGAAGCAGAACAGTATCTGAGAGGATGCTTTCTTGAGCAAAGCCAGTAATTAAAGTTTACTAGTCCTTTCTCAAAGCATTTTCTGATCTGCTAGGTATTAATTAAAACTTTATAAAATCATTTAGATTGGAAGAGACCTTTAAGCTCAAGTCCAGCTGTTAACCTAGTACTGAAGTCCACCATTAACTAATCCATGTCCTTAAGCACCATCTACACATCTAAATACCTTCAGGAATGGTGACTCCAGCTAATAACTAATCCAAGAGTAGCCCTAGGCATTAAGGGAGAGCTACCTCTCAATTAGTTGATTCTTGCAGGTCAGCAATTTCCCTTCTTATCAGCTGCAGCTGATCTCCCTATATTTTGGCACCATCTTGAAATGGCAGCTGAAAAGGACTCTGGTGAGCAGCTCCTGCCTTACACAGGACACCTTTCACCAGGGACGTTCCACCACCTCTGCCCGTTCTGATCTAGTGTCATCATATACTATGCTTTATAGAGGTTTTAGAGAAAATTACTAACTAGAATTAGTTATTTAAAACAAGTATATAAAGTATGGGCATCTCAGAGTCATAAGAATAAATAGAGATCATGATTGCTGCTGGATTTTTTTCATGCTGAATTTGGGTAACTAAATCTATATTTAGCCAACATGCTTAAAAATTGCACGGGATTGCCACTTTATTCTAGGTGTACTGAAATTAAGAGCTGTTTTCTGGTACTTGAGTTTGATGGTTTTTCCTTATATGTTCAGAGTAAAAGGAATAAAACCTAATGGAAGAAGGCTGTAGACTTCAAATGCAGACATACTTAATCTGCAGAACAGGACATTTCTGGAAGCTGAGTAGGAAATGAGGCTGCAATCCACCTTGTTTCTTGCTGCTGTGGAGGTAGACTAAAAACCCATTTAACTCACCAACTGCATAGCAGTGAGCATGTGCAAATTTGCACTGAGGGATGCATTTGGAGCATAATCGAGCTCTGCAGGTTTCAGCACCACTCCTGCTGTAGTCAATACTTCTTAAGGCTCCAGCTTCTGCCATCAAAAGGCTTTTAAAAAAGTTTCCATTCTTTCTCCTTGCTGAAAAAGAGCTTGATGTAATCAAATGAGCACTGGCTCAGAGAGAAGGGAAATAAATCTTTCATTAGTGAACTAAGGAAAAAAGGTATTGAGGGACAATTTCACAAGTTAATTGCCATGTCTCTTCTTGTAATATATATTTCCAAAATTAATTACTCCAAGATAATTGGAGATAACTCTGTGTAACTTCTAGTTGATAGTGCAGCAATGTTAGCCTTTTACTTTTGGTCAGAAGTGAGGTTTTGAAACAAGTCTTCATTGTTCCTCCTTATTGTGCTTTGATTCACATTACAGAATAATGAGCCATGCTAACCGACATGGAATACAGAGTCAGTCAGCTCCACCCAGCCATGTTCTTCTATCCAAAAAGAGTGCAGCAGCCCAGACCACAGCAGGACTGACCAAGACAATAACTGAGTCTGTGCTGGCACTGAGGAGATTTCTTGGCCCTGCTCTCAGGCAGAACTTTGAGGGCTAAAGCAGGCTTTAACAGTTGTGGCCAAATGCCAAGTGTTTTCTCAGTCCTGAGCAAGCTGGGGGCTCATGTATATGAGGACAGAAGGCATTGCATCAACCATCTTCACCCACCCATCCCCCAATTTTTACTGTTTTTAATACTGCAGATTATCCACTCCACCATTCTTGCAGTTGTCCTAAATAGGAAACCCAAATCTCGTTCCTTCCTTGACTGTTTGGAAAGAATAGAAGTTATATCCAGTAATGGCACTGATTCAGTTACTCACTGTCTTTATCTCCGAAATGTTCGATCCTGATGAAAAGCAGCCTCTCTCTGAGCATCATAGTCCAATTCTGCTTGCTTTTCCTGCTCTTTTCTTGCCTGCTTTTCAGCCTGATGAAGAAAAGGGAATAACAAAGCTTAGAATTTTGTTCTCAACATCACCATCCTGTACAGCTGAGAGAGGGTAAAAGCTTACAGAAGCTCTATGGCATTCTTAGTTGATACTTGGCACTTATCACGCCTCCCCACTTCTCTTCCCTGCCATATCCCACCAGAAAGGATACATTAAATAGCTGAGTGAACATCAGCATTAGCTGCTGCTCTTTGACCTGCCCAGAAGACACAAGTGGACAGCAGTACCTGGTTGAAAAAATGTCATAATGGCACAGGACAGGATGTGATCTGTCATTACCAGCCCTCACAGTAATCCTCCCTGAATCACATGGCCCAAGTCAGCCTGGAAGAGGCTTCTGTTCTACTGCTCTAAGAGGAGATCCATAAACCTCTGAAACACGTGTATCATGCATTGTCAAGTTTTCAGCAGTAACCCTTACTCTACAAACAAGTCTCTTATGGCCAATGGGTTCAGTCACCTCTCAACATCACCAGCTGCAGTGCATACAGCTAAAAACCAAACAAAACATGTACATCACACCCACAGCAACCTTTCTCTCCCTTTTTTCTACTCAAGAGGTCTAGTGCTATGGGTTTAGAAGTGTGCCTCTGTGAAGGGGCTGACAGGGTACAGTTCTTCTATTTACCATTTGCTGGAGCTGAATTTTCTGGACTTCCATGTTTGCATCACGCTGTCTTTGTTTCTTAGCTTTTTCCATTTCCAGATAGAGGCCATTTTCTGTCATCCACTGATTACGGTCCTTCTCATCCTCTTCTTTCTCCTGTCTCTCCTTTTCCTCTTTCAGCTTCATCTGTAGTTTACCAAACACACAAAGGAGTTAACCAAGGAGCTGGCCTGCTCAGCTGGAAGTTGTATCTCTCTGCAGAAGCAGCCCTGTATCAGCGCTCTGAGAAGCACCGTCACTGTGGCTGGCCAGTGTCCAAGCCCAGGCTTTTCAGCAGCCCTGGCAGATGTGCACCCAGCACAGAAGGGGAAAGGGAGAGGGGACTCCAGGAAAGGTGTCAGCAGACTTGCTGAACCCTGCTGATGTATGGCACCAGAGTGACCAACTGGGATCTGGGCCAGGCTCCTCAGCTGGAGTAAGCAGTGCAGAGTTTGCACAAATTACAATTACAGAGCCTTCCCAGTCTAATTTTTTTGGAGAGAGGATCACCACATATGCTGCTTTCACCTTTCTTAAGAATTTAGTTCTAAAACTCTAGATGATAAATGAGAAGCAACTAGTGGCAACCTGCAAGTATGTCTCACTCCAGATGGCTGTGCTAGAAACTATGGCATTTCCAAACACTATTCCTACGTATGAGTATACAACAGAAAAAGGAAAAAGGATAGCCCACATTTCTTACCACAGTGGCTCTGTGTTCTTCAATCGATTCAATGGCAGCCTTTTTTTTAATTTCTTTCTCTTTGATTTTCATTTGGTATTCAACTTCTACCTCTGCAGCTCCTCTAGCAAGACGATCATCTTCAATCTTAAATGCCTCATTCATCTGTGCAGTTAAATGTTCAAAAGCTTTGTCCTTATGCTCCTGTATCATCCTGCAGGAGAACATGAGCTACTGTAACATGCCAGGACATCAGCTCAGATTACCAGATGCAGCTGGTAACTGTTGCTCCTAACAACTCTACCTCTACCCCAACAGCACCAATTACTACTGGAACTGGTAGGCATTTTTTCTGCACTTTCTACTTCAAGTTTTAATTACAGAAAACTTGCTTGCATTGAAGTTCTGATATTGGTGATATAACAACTGAGAATAATGTTTGTCACAAAATGAAATTGCAAATTTGAATCTTAACACTGACAACTATCACTGGACCCACCTGTTAGTCTCTGCATCTTTTTCTCTTGTCAGGTCAGCCATCATTTCTTTTCCTTTAATATAAGCCTTAATCCGATCATCATCTTTGTCTTCTTTTTGCTTCTCTTCAGCTTTTAATATTTTCTGTTCAGCTACATATTCCTGTTTAAATGGAAAACCACTTTTATTTTCATGTAGAACCAGATTTTGGAAACATGAACTAAAAACAAATTCTAGCAAATACTTCGGGCCTAAGGAGTTCTTTGGATCAGTGGAGAAGCTATAGAGGATAGAAACCCAAAGGCAAAAGAGAATTCTCATGATATTTATCACAAATTACAACAAAAGTAAAATTAGTATATGGTTGTGGCCCCAGGCTTATAGTATCTTTGTATTCTCTCCTCTACCTTCCCAGTGGCTCCAACTGTACTGTTCCCATCCTGTATATCATTCATATGGTGCAGGCTCTGAAGGGCTCAAACAGTAGGTCTGTAGAACCATCAAAATGTAAAGCATAAGGCATTTTGTAATGACTCAGAAATGGCACTTGTATAGCTTGGCAGTATGTATAGCTTTACCTATCCAAGGCTGGGGGGAAATGGGGGAAAATTTGTGTATTTGAGGTGAGGAGTATGGAAGGAAAAAAAGCAAGTAGGGTTTTAGTGGGAATTCTCTCCTTTTACTCCCTCACATGGCAATGAATTATCACAGTACCTCTACTTCAATTTCCCTGCTCAAGTAGGCATTGGCAGGGAAACAGTACATGTCGTAATTAGGTCATCACCAAGTTTAAAACATATTATCATACTCAGACTATTCCTTCTCCCTAACACAGAAAAATGGACTTAAAACAGAGCAAGTACACGGAACCTAAATCTAATTCTCAAGTCAAGGACAATCTCCTTGCTGGACTTCGTCGACTGTAGATCAGTCAAAGTTCAGGTGCCACATTACAACTTCCAAGTATTCTTTCTCAAAAGCAAAGACAAAAGACATGACCTGCAACTGGCAGGGTAGGCATTTGATCCCATGCTACTAAAGCTGTCAGCTAAGACCCTGTTGCCCACAATCCCATGTATTTGTGGGCCAAGTCCAACCATCACAGCCAAGGTGAAATATACATTTTGAACTGTCTACTTTCCTGCTACTTACATGATGCAGCCTCCGGCATTCAACTTTTTTCTCCTGTTCCTTTTCTTTGTCTCTCTGCATTTCCAGTTGGTACAATTGGCTTGATCGCTGTATTTGTTCCCCTTCTCTTTTGTTTTCTAGCTTGGCCAGATCTGCCCGATCCTCATGTTCCTTTATTCTGAATCAGAAAAGGGAAGTGAATAAATGAGCTAGGGACAGCATGAAGTAATAATGAACAGATACAGATTATGTACATCTATGGGTACTTTAACAGTAAAAAACCCTGATACTCTGAAGTAAAATATCAGAGGTCAAAACCAGAATCAGTTTCTATAAACTAGCTCCTAATTCTTTGGCCAAAACTCAGTTCCAATCTGAGGGTGCTAGAGAAGTCTATACTAGCAAAAGCAAACATGACCAGTGTGTGGACTCAAATATTAGATTGAATTTGATGAGCCTGTTTAATTGTTATCTCACTCCCTGTACAACCCGGGCCTTTGCCAGCAAGCAGTCCCCTAAGCAGTGGCACAGCACTGTGCAAGACATGGCCATGATGCCCATGCTAGCTGGAAATGTGAAGGCTTCTCGGCGGGGATAAGCAGCAATAGTGAGACAAGCTGCTTGCTCTCAGTTCCAGAGTTGAGCCAGTCTTATTGGATGTACTAGGATAAGACATAGCCTCTGACAGCAAGAGATGTTTCTGAAGCTGGAGAACAGAATTATGGAGCGTGAGGAAAGGTGACAGGTTTTCCATCGGACCGCGAGGTGATGATGATCTGAAACTGTCATTCAAAAGCCGTGAGCCACGCTGCCCCGGGCAGGGCAGGCGGGTTAGCGCCCAAGAGCCGCCCCTTCCCGCGGGCCGGGCAGCCGGGTCCCGCCCGGGCCGGGCAGGCCGCGGGAAGGTTTTTGACCCAAACACTCCCGCCCCACTCCCGGGGCCCCGCCGCCGGACTCACTGCGCCAGCTGCTCCTGGGCCACGGCCCGGCGGCTCAGGTAGCGGCCACGCTCCAGCTCTGCGTCCTGGCGGGCGGCGTCCGGCCCATCGCGGTCCATCGTCGGCCCTTCTTCGCTGCCTCTGTGGAGTCGGAACGTCTGCCGAAGGAGGAGGAAGGATCCTCACCGACGGCCCGGTTTCCCGTGAACTCGGGGCTCCTTCTCCCGCGCCGCTCAAAGGCGGTGGCCGCGGCGAGGCGGGTAACGGCAGCGGAGAGGGCGGCGAGCGCTGTGTCGCGAGTGTCGGAGCGGCACCACGCCCCGCCCAGCCCCGCCCCGGGGAGCTGCGGGCGGGAACCGCCCGCTCCGTCACTCACGGAGGGAAGGAAGGAAGCCACCCTGACCCGGAGGCCGGACTTTCCTCCGCAGCCGGTTCCTGAACATTTCGTTTCCCCGCGGCGCGCCCGTACCCGGTAAGAGGCTGAAATGGCCCCTCCGCCTCTGTCCTGCTCCGGCCGCGATCCGCTCCCGCCGGTTCGCCGGGGCCGCGGCCATGGAGCTCGGCCTGGCTCCGTGCGCTGCCGCCCCTCACGGGAACTTTCACCCCACCAGGCCTGCCTGTTGCTGGCGGCCCTGGGAGCTGGATGAGGAGGCTGGGCCTCCTTCTCCTTCCAGGAATTCATCCCTTGCCTTGCCTGGAAGAGACTCCTTGACGAGGTGACTGCTGCACCCGGGAGGGACAGCGTCCACCTTACACCCATTGTTTTTACAGCGTAGGGGAGCGTTTTTACAGCGTTTTACAGCTTTTTTTTAAGCCAGTTGTGCTTTGGCCCTCAGCTTCATAGAGGTACATTGCCTCCGGGGTAGCCTCACATCTTCCTCGAAGTCTTGTGCTTTCTCCAAGCCTGCTGCTTTTGGCAGCTAGGCCTAGGAACTTGAGGACACACCAAAGACCCACTTTCAAAACTAAAATATCGGCAAGCATACTTTTTTTTTTAAGGACTTGTATTATTTTCTAGTCTGGCCAGCAGAGACTGGCAGCTGTGGGGTGCAACAAAGCAAAGCTTCAGGTTTCTTGGACTTTGTTTCCAGTGGACACCAGGATAGAGGGATATCCTGTTTAAAGCCCAGGGTACTGGTGGAGAAAGTCATTACAGGAACTCCTAACTTCCAAGGCAAGGAAATGATGTTAACGTTTCACCAGAAAAACCTAAGCTTAAAGAGGGAGACGTGTCTGTGGCTTGGGTATTGGTGAGTAAATCTGCTGAGGAATCTGAGATACAATTTTAGATCACATTTGTTTACCATAGACTGAAGTGCTGTTAGTCTTTTTGAAAGAATAGCCCAGCTACGTTGTCTCTTGTTGATGTGCTGATTTTATAGGCCCTATTTACAGCTATATTGGGAGCTATTTGCCTCTTTGGTGACCTTTTAAGGGCTGTGATCAAATCACATGAATATTTTCATGTAACAAAACTGATTTATCGCGTGACATTTGTATTTCAGACATAGCTGCAAAATGCTACCAAAACTGCACACCCTAACTCTTCTGCCATTCACATATGTTCTCTTTTTTTCATTCCCTGTAGTTGTTTTGGTTTGTTGTTTTCTATTATGGGAAATAATTAACCAGAAGTAGGCTAGTGAAAAATGTGACTTTTTGCCCTGAGAATTCATATTGTAGACCTGAAAAGCCTGGGACAGTGAATTTTTAGAACAATGAATATTAAAAATATAACAGAAATAGTGAGCTTTTGGCTGGAATGGGTTACAGTGACAGTCAATTATGTAATATGAATTCCTTTCTCAGTTTAATAAACTAACATTCATGAAATACAAGCTGGGGTTTTTTGAGACTATAACCAGTTATATGGCAATCTTTTACTTTTTCAACAGACATCCAGATTCATGGTATAGATTTGATATAAATAATTTACAGTTTAACTCTGCCTGTAAGGTTCAAAAACATATTTATTTAACTTAAAAATGGCTTCTGCCTTTCCTTGGTGGATAGTTTAAATGTTATTTCATGGTTTTGTTTCTTGAGCAGCATTACAGCTTACAAGAAGGTAACTGGGTCCCAACACAGAATTATATGTTTGGAAACTAGTATTTATTTCTTCTTTTCTGAGAAAAATGGCCCATGTCCAAGTCCTATTCCATCTTTGCATGCTTTGAGAATGCTTTGAGAAGAGGGAAAAGACGATGTGTAGTCTTGGACTCTGTTTCGATTACTTGCTTTGCATAATTCTGAAAGTCATGCTCTTTAGAAAGTGCAATAGCCTCTCTCTGAGCATCATAGTCCAATTCTGCTTGCTTTTCCTGCTCTTTTCTTGCCTGCTTTTCAGCCTGATGAAGAAAAGGGAATAACAAAGCTTAGAATTTTGTTCTCAACATCACCATCCTGTACAGCTGAGAGAGGGTAAAAGCTTACAGAAGCTCTATGGCATTCTTAGTTGATACTTGGCACTTATCACGCCTCCCCACTTCTCTTCCCTGCCATATCCCACCAGAAAGGATACATTAAATAGCTGAGTGAACATCAGCATTAGCTGCTGCTCTTTGACCTGCCCAGAAGATACAGGACAGTAGAAGTAGAACATAATGGCACAGGACAGGATGCCATCTGTCGTTCCAAACCAGCCTTGATTTGCACCAATGCTCTGAGGAGGCTGGTCTCCAACACCAGCATATGCTGGGCACGTGTGGTTAAAAACAACCCAACAAACACAAAAAATTCAAACAAAACAGCAAACTTCCTCTCTTTCTCTCAGCAGGAGCTAGTGCTATTGGTTTAGATGCATGCTTCTATCTGAAAGGATTTTCTGTTTACCATTTGCTGGAGATGAATTTTCTGTACTTCTCTATTTGCCTCATGTCGTCCATGTTTTTTGTTGTTTTCCATTTCCAGGTAGATGCGGGCTTTTTCCATTAATACATCCCGTTCTTTTTCAGCCTCTTCTTTCTCCTGTCTCTCCTTTTCCTCTTTCAGCTTCATCTGTAGTTTACCAAACACACAAAGGAGTTAACCAAGGAGCTGGCCTGCTCAGCTGGAAGTTGTATCTCTCTGCAGAAGCAGCCCTGTATCAGCGCTCTGAGAAGCACCGTCACTGTGGCTGGCCAGTGTCCAAGCCCAGGCTTTTCAGCAGCCCTGGCAGATGTGCACCCAGCACAGAAGGGGAAAGGGAGAGGGGACTCCAGGAAAGGTGTCAGCAGACTTGCTGAACCCTGCTGATGTATGGCACCAGAGTGACCAACTGTGACCTGGGCCAGGCTCCTCAGCTGGAGTAAGCAGAAATAAGGTCAGCCCACATTTCTTACCACAGTGGCTCTGTATTCAGCAATAGATTCAATGGCAGCCTTTTGTTTTGCTTCTTTCTCTTTGGTTTTTTTTTCTTCTTCAGCTTCTATTCTTGCCATATCTCTAGCCAGTCGATCATTTTCCATCTTTAATACGTCATTCCTTTGTCCAGCTAATTGACTCCTGACTTTGTCCTGTTGTTCCTGTACTAGTCTGCAGAAGAACATGACCTTCCATAACATACAAGGGCAACACAGCTGGGTCTACCTCAAGCTACCAAACTCAGCAATCCTGCTCATAGAGTTCTCTCCTCTTGACCACATAGGCTGGCCTACCCATGCAACTCATTATCTCCTTGTGTTCCTCCTGTTTGGTTTATTTTTATATTATCTGATTTATCAAATAAATGTTCCCTGGATTCTTGTATCACCAGTTTCTGTTGCAATAATGAGCTGGATCACTCAGTAAGGATTCCACCAAGCATCTTGACATCAGGAGAGGAATGTTGGAAGCATTGGACAGAAGCAGGAAGGGAAGAAAACTCTTAGATTGACTCAGTAGTATCATCATGTTGTACCCTCAATGTTAAATGGATAAAATATCTCCCCTTAATAAGAACACGATGTAGTTAATTAATGTATGTGCCTTTTTAAGAAGTCAAATAATTTTTCTTCATCTGACTCAGAGAAATATAGTTTATACTTAAAAATATTTTCATCAATGATCTTAATTGTCTTTAATTGTTGAGGAAGTATAGGTTTGGCCAGCCATATGGAAAATCACTTTTCCCAATACACTGGTGCAAAGCTTTGCACATTGATAAGCCTCTGTACTTTGAAGGGTGGAGAGATTGCTCCCTCACACTCTTACTAAGGAACCTGTTAAAAAATTTCCTTTTTCTCCTGAATTCCCTGCTGTCCCTATCAGTAGAATTTAGATTAATGTTTTAGAATAACTATTGATTGTGTTATATAAGTAGTCTGAATGATCTGAAAACTACAATATAATTTTTAGATCATTTACAGTTTATACCCTGTCATTGTACCTACCTACGCATTTCAGCTTCTTTCTTTTTTCTTATCTGGGCAATAATTTCCTTTGCTTTAAAATGAGCTTTGATCCGATCATCTTCTTCCATTTGGTTTTGTTCCTCTATTGCTTTGAGTATTTTCTGGTCATTTATATACTCCTGTGTGGGCAAAATGGTCCTGATGTAACAGATGAGATTTAGAATATCTGGACCTGGGGTAGCAGCTTACAGGAATCACTCCCTGTTCCCTCTCCTCAAGTTTCTTTCAAAGACAGAAGAGAGAAAATGTATTCTCAGGAAAGGAGAGAAAAGACAGGAAAGGGATACTCCCACTTACTTCTGCCTCCCTATTCAAACAGGCATCAAGAGGAGATAGTAGAAGTGAGTATGGGGAAAAGGAATTGAGCATCAAACAGCTGCTACTCCAGTCCATTGCACAAACAAACTGCTGTGCAATGCAGAGAGCATTGTCCTGTGTTCCCACTGACACATGTGGGCGAAGGGGACAGGGAGTGGCAGGGGACTGTCCAACCACCACCCACACACACAGGTCATTCTGCTCCTGGCCCCACCTCATCCAACACCACACCTAAGAACTTAATCCAAAACACAGCTGAAGAGGAGTTTTCTGTACTTTTATGTAAAAAAACAACTCTCTTTTGCATGCTGGCCAAACTGCTCCGAGGCACTTCTTGTTTGTTAGGATGCCTTTAAAAATGAGATGTCAGCAGGTCTTCACTAAATTCCTAAACCTCTCCAATCATAAATATAAAGTCAAATTAAAAAGATACATTCAATCTCTGTCTATTCCCTCTTTCTAACAAATGGGCTTAAACAGCAGGAATGTGAAACTTAAATCCAGTTCAAGTCAAGGAGATATTCCTTGATGTCTACAGCCAAATCTTTAACCATAGACCAGTCAAAGCATCAAGTGCACATGTCCCTTCAGACAACAGAAGGGAGGGGCCTCCAAGAGGCTTTGCTCAAAACCACAGTCAAAAGACATGGCCTGCAAGTGGCAGGGTAGGCATTTGATCCCATGCTACTAAAGCTGCCAGCAAAAACCCTGTTGCCAGTAGACCCTTTTATTTGTGGGCTGAGTCCAGCCATCACAGCAAGGTGAAATATGTATTTGAACTGTCTGTTTTCCTGCTACTTACATGATATAGCTTCCGGCGTTCCATTTTTTCCTCGTGTTTCTTTTCTTTTTTTCTCTGAAGTTCTAGTTGGTACAGTTGGATCGATCTCTGTATTTTTTCCTCTTCTTTTTTTTTTTCTTGTTTGACCAGATCTGCCTGATGCTCACGCTCTTTTATTCTGAATCAGAAAAAGGTGAATAAATGGCCTAGGAACTGCATGAAGTAATGAACTGCATAACCATAGGTCCCTTGCAGTGAAGGCTGTGATACTTTGAGTGGAAGGTAGGTAGAACATCAGAGGTGAATAACAGCATGATTGTTTGTAATGGTAGCCCTGGTCAGAAATGAGCTACATGGTATACTCACAGTTTGCAGTCTCGTGGTGATAAAATTTAGCTGGATGACTCATTAGCACCACCACATTGATAATGCTGTAGCCTATATCTGCAGCATCCTTGGAGAACAAGATTTCCCCACTATGACCCACCATACCTGTGTTTCTTCTGGGCATGCAGGCAGCAGCTTCAGCTGGTGGTGTTCTATACTAAGTTCTGCAAGGATTTACATGTTGTGCCTGGAATATGTAAGACCAGACTTTGAACCCTTCTTCTGCCTTGGGAAATTTGATTCCTTCTATCAGACCACCAAGACCAGTCCTATAAATACCACTGGGGACCCCTCCATAAGATTTATGGAAGAGCTGAGAGAAGGAATAGAAGCGACAGTAATGCTTTCACTTGTGCAGTCTGGAAGCTCATTATGGGTAAATGGGTAATACCCTTTTCTTTGTCTGGAACAAAAACTGAGTAAAATACAGTTATATTTTATTACCAACATTTGAATAGTGATTTGACTCAAACCTGCTGATGCTTCCCAGAGGCGATTTTGTATGCAGATTGTAGGCAACTAAAAATGCATATAGCTTTTCTCTTTTGGGCAAGATCTTCTGTGATCTTCTTTTAAAAGAATGACATTTGTGAATCAAATTATTAGTAAGTTTCTGTAAAAACCTCATAGAATGTATTTTGAGAAGAGTTTAAGTAAATAATGAAGCAGGGTTGCTTTTAATTATTACTTACTGTTCTAGCTGATCTTTGCGTAGTGCCTGTTGATTCATATAATGCTGATGTGCTTTTTCTTGCTCACTGAGAATGTATTCTTTAAGTTGACGTTGCTGTTCTTCATAATCCTTCTTTTTGTTATCATATAACCTCGACTTCTGCAATTCAACTTGAGCATCTCTTTCTTTTAGGACCTTAGTAAATAGAAGTGCACTCTGCAAGAGAACATTTCAAGTCATTTTCATGTTTAGAAGTCTTTAAAGACATTCAGTACAATTTTATTTTAAAAAATATAAGTTGTCAACAAACATGGAACTGTCTCATTGTGTCATCCTGATAATATAGGTAGGTTTTTGCACGGTCGATAACCTCCTTCCGTTTTGCTGCCTGGAACTTTGCTTCTTCCAAATCAAGTAACTTTCTTTCTTCCTCTTCCTTTTCTTCACGTAATTTTTTGGCTTGAAGTTTCTGTTCTATCAGGCTCTACAGTGCAGACAAAATTAGAAATCACATTTAAATTTTGGATTATTTTTTTACTTTGCATTTTAGCTTTAAGTAAGAAAATATAAATGTTTACATTAGATATTAAATATATATAAATGGCATTTAGTTGAAATACATATTCAAAAGCAAATACTGAAGGGAGTACAGCTAGAAATGTTACTATGAGTGTTTTTGTATATACAAAAGCAACTACCCTTGTTTACAAATGTATCTTGAACTTACCAGAGTGGCATTGGGCGGGTCTTTTCCAGCAGCTTTGGAGTCCAAGGGCACTTCTTCCTGTTCTTTCTTCTCATCTATGGATGCTGCTTCTCTAATGCTGCCCTGAATCCTTTCCCATTCTGCTTTTGGCAATACAATGACCTGATGAGGATCTGCTTCATTTGGAACATTATTTTCTTTCAAATTATTTGGTGTGCAGGAGGAAGAAAAGATACAATGGTTATTTGATACCAGAAAATCCAATAATCAAACGAGTATCAGGATTTGAATGCTCACATGGTAACAATACTAAGTTATCCTTAGTGTTAGTCCCCCTTCACCAAACCCCAGAGCTAAGACAAAATACCTGTATTCTACCTATGACCAGTGCATGTACTTGGACAGGCACTGACTGACTGGACTGTTTGTATGTGCCCTTGCCTGTTTGTGTGTATGTGTGGGTTTGGCTTGTAGTAACACACTTCCCAGGCAGTACTTGGGTACGATTCTTACAACAGCAGGGAGCAGGGACTATTCCCAAAATGAAAAGGAGCATATTGGTAAAGCCATTCTGCTGGCTGGATGAGGCAGCAACTGGGTCCTGCATACTCATCCTATTTAGTTCTGTTGTAGAACAGTTTTTGATTTTTTGGCAAGACTAGCATTTCTTTGTTGCATTAGGCTTACGTACACGTGTGCAGGAGTAAATGCAGCTTTTCTAGGTGATGTCTAGGTTTTGTTAAATGCTCTTTCAAGCCTCAGCACCATTTTTGAAGGGAATGGCACTCTGTACAGAGTGGCGTTCTGTAGAAAGTGTGTGATTTGCAGCAGACTGATACGCCGTGTCTGAAAGGTAAGGAGCCTTTCTCTCAGAGTGACACCGGTGTCAGTCTGTTTTCCAGGTGCCGTGGCTGCCCAGTCTCCCGACAGGGACCAGACCTGAGCCTCTCCCTCTGTCCTAGGTGAAGACAGCCTCGCCAGGAGTAAAGGTGCACTGATGCGGCTCTGCCCTGCAGGCAGCAATCTGCCAAGCCCCTCGTTCTTCCCCAGCTGCTGCCCTTGGAGGTTACTGGACCTGCCCTGCGTTCAGGTCAGTTCTCTCCACTCAGTTCCTAGGGAGAAACAGCCCCTCTTGCCGCCTGCAGCCGGGGCAGCTTTGGGGAGAGTCACGCTGGGCACCCCTGCAGCCTCCCGGAGCCGTGCGGCCGCGGGCTCGGCACTGCCCTCCCGCCGGGTCCCGCTGCCCGCGGGGCAGCCGCACTCACGGGCACCGCCCCGCTGCCGCTGCTGCCCCCGCCGCCCCGCAGCCGCCGCCATCNTGACGGCGCGGGCGGAGCGCGCGGGGGCGCCCCCCACAGGCGCGGGCGCGGGGCTGAGCGGCCCGTGGCGGCCCCCACAGGCTCAGGCTGCCCAACGGCTAATGGCTGCTTGGATTTAGCGCGGCCTCCTGGAACGCACAGGCGCCGTCCGTGAAATAACTACCGAGGCGTTTTCCCAGCTTGGTTGCATGAGCAAATGCTGATGGAAGAATTAGTATCTGCTCAAACTGATGGTGTGTGAGTACAGGATGGTTGGTGCTCTGTTAGCAAGTGTTGCTAACTGAAGCGTGAATTTAGATACTGTCACAGTATTTAGTACTGTCATTTTAAATAGAAGTTGGACGCTGAACTTTGGCATTTACAAACAGCATTTTTAGCTACAGCACAAGTTCCCATCGCAGTAGTGGCCATAAATAGTTTACTTTGTTTAGATGTTTTCTTCCAGAATTTTTCTCTTCTGAGCACGAGGTCAGGGTAGGAATATAGTACTTGTGTTTATATAAATAATTTTCTTTTTTGTTTGTTTTGGAAACTATTTTCTCACAGCTATGAAATTTCTGTTGGTTTTTGATTTTGACCATACAATCATAGATGAAAATAGTGACACCTGGATTGTGAAATGTGCTCCTGAGAGAAAACTTCCTAGTGGATTAAGAAACTCTTACCAACCAGGACATTGGACAGAATATATGGGCAGAGTCTTTGTCTACTTGGGAGACAATGGTGTCAAAGAAGATGAGATGAAAAGAACTATGACAACAATTCCTTTTACTGCGGGAATGATAGATCTTCTGGGATTTATTGGTGAGAACAAGGAGTTGTTTGACTGTGTAATTGTTTCCGATTCTAATACAGTATTTATTGACTGGATTTTGAAAGCTGCTGACCTCCATAAAGTGTTTGATGAAGTGTTTACAAACCCTGCAGCATTCAGCAGTACTGGCTATCTTACTGTACAGCACTTCCATGCTCACCATTGTGCAAAGTGCCCTAAAAACCTTTGCAAAAGGAAAGTTTTAAAAGAATTTCTAGATAAACAGTTGGAGCAAGGACTGACTTATACACGAATTGTGTATATAGGTGATGGTGGGAATGACTTATGTCCAGTAATGTTTTTGAAGAAGAATGACATTGCTATGCCCAGGCAGGGGTATACCTTGGAGAAAAAGATTTCTCAACTGGCCCAAAGTCTAAGTCCTGTACAGTGTTCTGTTCTGGTTTGGTCATCTGCAATGGACATCATGTCTTACCTGAAACTACTTATAAGGGAATGATTCAAATGATAAAAGGAGTCTGATGCAGCTACATTTTAACTTCCTGGGAAAGAAAAACTGCATGCATATAAAAGCTCAAAATTGTAATATTGGGCTATTATCTGAAATAATGGTTTTTTTAAACACAACATTAAACTATTTATGTTCAATTCTGGTAATAATGGGAAATTACAGTAAAAAAGGCCTTTTAAGATGGGACAGATTCCAGCATAAATGGAGAAGGGGGGTTGAGGCAGGACTTGTCATTATTTTTAGTCTATTCCCTCCCCTCCAACCTTTTACCAGGTATGTAACTGACCTTTGCAACCCCACACACTTAGGGAAAGGAGCAGGATTACTGCTCAAAAGAATGAAATTCTTTATTAGAAGACATTAGGTTCCAGGAGCATGGTTCTAAAGCTGTTGGCTTTTATACTTCTTTGATCTGATGGTAAATTATTTGCTTGTAATCTTGTTTAATCCAAAGATGTATTTATATTTTCAATCTACTAAACATTTTACCAAACAAAATTACTTTTTAATACTTTGTATTATCTTGTATTGTAAAGACAATAAAAGTTGCTGTCACTGACAAATGCAACACAACTAATTTGTGTCATGTATTCTGCTGGCCTGTGTGTGTCGTCAGGCCTGGAGAGAGTATACACAGGTGTAGGTGTCAGCCTTTTGGCCTGTCAGACCCTTTGTCTTCTGGAAAGCTCTAAGGATGTTGCTCTTTTGTTTAGAGAAATGTCTCTCACCCATTCTGACTACTGCCCCAACAGCATGCTGCTGCCATTCTGTGCAGAGCTGACACCGGTTTGATCTTCCATGCTGACAGCTCTGAGTCAGCCAGGTGCCTTTTTCTGCCTTGATTTCTGCTGCAGTGCACAGGCCACAGAATGGTACATACGTATACACATATACACTGATTATACCACTGATTTTTCATTCTCATCTATATCGATAGTACAGTCTCTTACAGGCTGGAAGGAAACATCTATGTCCATTTTAACTTTTAAAAAGAATTGTTCTAAGTAGTTTTAAAGAATTGTTTGTGAACATGCAGTCTTTCCCTTTACCACTGACAGTGAGATGAGCCCCAGGTGTTGGACTGTGCCTATAAGGGTATTGAAAGTAAGTCCCATTAAAGTTAATGTGTTTTCATGCCAAGTATTTTTGTTCTTATATCTCAGAAAAGGTTCAAAATGCTGATGTAGTCAGCTATTAAACTGAGGTCACTCTCAGCTTAAGTGCTTTAATAACTGAGAGATTGGTCCAACTTCCACAACACCTTAGTTGCTGATATCTGAGGTGTAGCTCAGCAGCCTGCAGTTGCCATATCTGTTTTCCTTTGTTTTTTGTGCAATGTTATTCTCATTTTCTTACAGACATTTAATCATGTCCTTACCTTCTTTTTCCTTAATTGAAGATTTTTGAGTGGTCTTGCCTGTTTTCAGGCTGATAGTTTGCATAAATTTCCCTTGTGTACTTCCTTCCTTGCCTCATCTATTTTACTGTATTGTAGAAGGTTGCTTTGAACAGTCTGGTCTGTTGCCTAAGATGTCCAAAGTAATACACTTCAGTTCTCAGGAGCCTGGCTTTAGTGATGGATATTTGATAGGTGTCTCAGATGTTCATATTTAGGATCTTGCCCTATTGTCTTGTGCAAGGGCACAAAGACATCTAAGGACTGGTGGGTCTCAGGTTGTGGCTGGTTTAAGTTTTCTTGTTTACAGGTCATACAGAAGAGTGGTAATGGCTGTTGAATAGGGCAGTTTCAATGTTACTTTGGGTTTTAAGTTGTTCCCATTGTTTGACCCTAGCTGGCAACTGTACTGAGTGTGCCCTCCCACGCTGTGGGACATCCCTTTGGCCAGTCCAGGTCAGCTGTCCTGCCCATGCCCCCCCAGCTCCTTGTGCAGCTTCTCACCGACAGAGCATGGGAAACTGAAAAGTCCTTGACAATAGGTAAGCACCACTTACAATATCCAAAACATCAGTGTGTTGTCAACATGATTCCCATAGTAAATCCAAAACAGCACTGAACCAGCTACTAAGAAGGAAATTAACTCTATCCCAGCCAAAACCAGGACAGCTGTGTGTTTCCGTAAGTCTAGATGTGCTGAGGAATGTTCCAGATTCTGTGCTGGTCTCTTCTCTGTGTTTCCAAACTTAGTTGTGGAATAGCTTACATTCAGTTTGTCCACAGATGTCAGTTACTGCTTATTTAAAAACAAACAAAAAGTAGTGTATCAATGATTACTCAGCTTTTTCTTCCCCTTACACTAAGTATTGTTCTTTTAGCCTTAAGGGACCTACCTACCTTGTAATTTGCTGTGAGAGTGAGAAATTGGGTGACAAATTGTTCTTCATGCTCAAAGAAGGGTTCTTTCTGTGGCTTCAATGAAAGTGCTGAAGCAGGAGTTGAGAGTAGATTAAGCAGAGTACTTGAAATATTAGCAATTATATTCTAATCACTTCAAGTAGAGGGTAGAGCTGATGATACTTGCTAGACAAAGTGCATGTTGGAGACAGAAGAAATTTTTCAATTCCAGTAGGCAGACCATGAAGTTATTAATCAGGTCTTGTTTGGGTTTTTTTTTTTCCCCACATAATAAAAGAGAGGACTTTTCTGAAGCACCACAATTACCAAATTTTTCCATGTTTGGTTACACTGGAGGGGAGATGAGTATCTCCAAAGAGTGAAGCTGATTTAAGCTGGTAACCCAACCAGAAGAAAGGGAGAAGCTCCTTGAAGGGGATGCATGTTCAGTACTAAGTCTTGCTACCTCCTGACCTGCTCTCTGGGAGGGAGATGACTTAAGTAAAAATATTATGAAAAAAAATGCATAACAAAAGTCATATATGTACAGGAAACTTTCTGTATGGTAACAGGTGTGTTATCGTACACCACTACTATAAGAGTACTTAGCCTTAGTATTGTGTGCTAGTAGGATAGCCAAGACTTGGAAGAAGTTCCTGCTTGTCCATAGGAAGCTGATGAAATGGAAAATACAACCAAAACAAACCTGTTGTCGTGGGGATGTGTAAAGACCTAGGGCTGTACAAAGGAATTTTCTAGAGAAAAAATGGAGTAATGTAGCTGAAGGACAGGCCCATGTCAGGCAGCAGGGCTGTTGTAATTCCTGGGTTGCACTACAAAACTCCAATTCTCTGGGCTAACAATGCATCAAGAGGGGTTGAAAAAAAGGAAGTCATAGATGCATGTAGGTGTGGGGAATTTTTGGTTTTGTGGGTGTTTTTTTGTTAGTTTGTTTTTGTCTCATGTTACTGTACAAAGGCCAATGGCCAGCTTGAATCCTGCTGCAGGGTTAGCATGGGAGAAAGGATGGCAGAGAGGTACGGCCACATACACTTTCCCATTTGGATTTCCTTAGTTCGTACTTCTGGGCATTGTGGCGGAAGTACACTGGTAATTAAAAGAAAAATATGATGCTTTTTCATTTGCTAAGTGCTAAGTCTCAGAATTTCTCCTTTTGGGTATTGCTGGCACTTAGCTAATAATAACATTCACCTCCTTTTGGTTGGAGAAATTACTGGCAGTTCTTTCAATCTATGAAAGCTCTGGTAGGGCAGGGAGAGCCTGGCTGCTGGATCCAAAGAATCTGAACCCTGCTGCAGATGGAGAGCCCACAACTGCTTGAACTCAGAGGATGTTTCAAATAAAGAAAATGTGTTGCTAGCAGAGAAGAAAACGACTTCCTAAAGTGTGAATCACATTTTCAGAAGTTTTAAAAGTAGATAATAGCCTTCTTCCTGCAAAAAGTTACTTATAGTTGGAATCTGTGGGCATAATTTGTGACTGTCCTTTGCATCCTGCCAGGTTCAGGAGTCTGGGGAGAGCTCTGGCTGCTCCCTTTCAATTCCTGCTCTCCGGTAGTGGAGGAGCCCTTGGAGCTTGCTGCTCTTGTCAGTATCGCTCCTCCAAGCGCCCTGGGAGCGCGGGGTGCCCCTGCGAGAGGCGGCTTCAGGTCGCTGACAGCGGCGGCCGAGGCCCCTCGCTTTGTTGTGTGGCTGAGTGACACCGAGCTGGTGACGCTCCCCAGGCATCTGCTCCTGTCCCTAATACGGCCAGGCCTTCTGTCACCACTTCAGACAGCCTTTAACCCCTGCCCCGGGGTGGGGAGCGCTTGGGCGGTGGCGGCAGCGGTTCGGGCCGGACCTTCCCGAGGCGAGCGGGCGTGTGGGGGCCGGGCCGGGCGCCGGGGCCCGCCGGCCTCGCGGAGGGGTGCNCGGCGGGAGCTGCGGGGCGCGGCGATGGCTACGGCCGGGCAGGAGGACTACGCGTACCTCTACAAGGACTCCGCGCACCCCGCCGGCTTCCTGGAAGCGTTCCGGGCGTTTTACCTGGACGGGCTGTTCACCGACATCACCCTGCAGTGCGCTTCGGGGGTCATCTTCCACTGTCACAGAGCTGCCCTGGCAGCCTGCAGCAGTTATTTTAAAGCCATGTTCACAGCCGATATGAAAGAAAAATCCAAAAACCAGATCAGCCTTCCCGGGCTCAGCCATGCAGTACTGGAAGCTCTCGTGAATTACGCATACACATCACAGATCCAGATAACAAAGAGAAATGTCCAAAGCCTACTCCAGGCTGCAGACCTGCTCCAGTTCGTGTCAGTAAAGAAAGCCTGTGAGCAGTTTCTGGTAAGGCACTTAGATACTGACAACTGCATTGGGATGCACTCCTTTGCTGAATATCACGATTGCTCGGAGCTAGAGAAAGAGTCCAGAAGGATATTGTTATGGCAGTTTGAAGAAGTGTGGAAGCAGGAAGAGTTTCTGGATATTGGCAAGGAGAAGCTCTCTTATATTCTCTCCAGAGAGAATCTCAATGTTCAGAAAGAAGAGGTAGCCATTGAAGCTGTCATTAAGTGGGTTGCACACAACGTGGAAGGAAGAATTGAAGACATCTGTGAAGTGCTGAGCTGCATCAAAGCAGACTTAGATAACGTATATTTGAGGTCAGCTTTAAGCCTGCAAAAAAAATGCCGACTCAATGACAGTAAGATAAGGTCACTCATATACAATGCCCTGAACTTCAATCCCAAAGGTCTTTCCAGAAGATCCACAGTGGCCATGTATGTAATTGGAGGATATTATTGGCATCCCTTATCAGAAGTGCATGTTTGGGATCCTTTAACCAATGCATGGGTCCAGGGAACAGAAATGCCAGATCACACCAGAGAGAGCTATGGGGTCACTAGTTTGGGACCAGATATATATGTGACAGGAGGTTACAAAACAGAGAGTATTGAAGCTCTTGACAGTGTGTGGATATATAACAGTGAGAGAGATGAGTGGACAGAAGGCTGCCCCATGCTCGATGCAAGGTATTACCACTGTGCAGTTTCCTTGAGTGGCTGCATTTATGCATTGGGGGGGTATCGAAAGGGAGCTCCAGTCCAAGAAGCGGAGTTTTATGATCCTTTAATACAGAAATGGCTTCCCATTGCAAACATGATCAAAGGTAGGTAAACTTTTGTATGGTGTCTGCCTCCAATGTCAATTATTTTGTATTTGCCATTTTTAAGTGCCATGGAAACATTTAGGGTTTGATCCAAGTTCTAGAGAAGTCCATGGGAATCTCCTGTTAATGTCAGTGGGCTTTGATTCAGGTCTTCACAAGCCAAATGACCACAAAATCCAAATGCCACACTGGGCTGTGCCATGGAACAGCAGGTAGAAAAGTAAGTGATAGTCTCATTTTAATTTTGCCTTCTTTCATGAGTAAAATTTCTGTTCAAATTAGAAAGAAATCAGAAAACTACCAGTGATGAGTCCATTCAGTACATGATCAAAGAATAAGCTCCAATAAAGCAACTGTATTATTTTTTTATAAGATTTTCCGTGCAGTCATTTATAAAGGTGTCATAATTTAAAACTTCCTGCATGGATTCCCTCCTATTTCTGTGTGTTATCTGTTAAGGATCCTTTGTTTAATCTTTAGTGTGAGGATAATGAAAGGCACTTCTACCTGTTTCTAGCAGCCAAAGTAATGATCTACTAAAAATGTGTGAATCACAGCCTAACCAAAGGGTATTGACTCTGAGATGAGCTCAATTGGTCAGAGCATGGCGTTAAATAATGCCAACGTTTTGGGAGCTTTGATCCCTGTATGTGCCATTCATTTAAGAGTTAGACTTGATGATCTTTCTGGGTCCCTTCCAACTCAGACTATTCTATGATTATTTTGTAACAGTAACAAAAATACTACAATTATACATTTTCTCATACATTTTAATAAATTAATAGAAATATTTATAATTAAGTATAAAAATTTACTCTAAGTTAATGCAACATAATTTTTTTTATGTACAAGAGAATTTTTTGATGTATATGTAAAAGAAAAAAAGCAGGCTTTTACAACTTTCTCCATTGTTTGTGTGTGTTCCTCAAACATTGCTACTATTTTAATTTCCTTCAAAGTAGAAATGCTACTCTAAGACTATGAGTTACATATTCTATGCAGTTGTTTTGTCCAGTTTTCATAAGTGAGAAACTACTTAGGTGCTCAGACCCCCCCTTGCTTTATTTCATTTTGTTGTCCTAGAGACAGAGTTAAAATGGCTGCATTCTGTTTGTGTCCTTGTTTATACAATAGCTTAATTAGTAATACCATGAGAATGACTAAAAGTATCAGAAAAGATACCCCGAGACACTGAACAATCTCAACTCCCATTGTCTTCGCTCTTGCCATCTAAGTGACTTTTTAACAACTCTTAGTGAAATAGTGAAACTAATTCGCTATTCCAAAACCAATGAGACAATGTGACTTTAATTTCTGCCTAAAAATCCTGTGAACTATTGTGTGGCTGTATGATGGGCAATATGTATTGGTTACTGCAGTTTCATTTAGTCCTTCTTGACTTACACTGATATCTTGATAAATCTATTTTATTCACATTCAATTAAATACTTACAAGCATAATTTCACTCTAAAATATTAACAAATCATTTGAAATGGAGTTATGGATGGAAAAGACCATGGTTATTACGCGCAGTCTGAATGCATGTTTGACTTTCACATTGTGTCCAGGTGTTGGAAATGCCACTGCCTGTGTCCTGCATGAAGTCATCTACGTCGCTGGAGGTCACTATGGGTACAGGGGAAGCTGCACCTATGATAAAATCCAGAGATACCATTCAGGTAGCAATGAATGGAGTATAGTCACCACAAGTCCACATCCAGGTAAATCATTTCTCTAACAAACATAGAGAGCTTGATTTGATTACTTGTACCTGGGAGTCCTTAAGCCCAGCTAGGGGTTTTTGGCATATTCCCAATTAAAAAAAGAAATGCCTGTAGGGCAGCAAGGACCGTTTCCAAACTCTGAAAGTGGAAGGGAAGACCTTCTTCAAGCATCTGTTCTATAGAAATCACTATATAAATACTGAATTAAGGAATGTCCACATTCTGTTAAATAATACAACTTTCTGTAAAATCTAACTATTCATTGACATTTGGCAAAAATTATTTATATTAATTTTAAAAGTGTTTTGTCTATGTTCTACATCTGGCAACAATAAGTTTTTAAAGCAATTTTCACTGAGTACTGGTGCTGTAGTGTAGCAGAAAATCCTGAGGTGTCTCCTAAGCTCAGTGAGGGCAATCAGCTGCCCTCAGTGGTGCCCAATGTTTGTCATGTACTTGCAGTTTAAGTTAATGTTATCATGCTGAGTTGTACTGTATTCCTTTCTTTCTGAAGAATATGGATTGTGTTCAATTACATTACAAAACAAGATCTATTTCGTGGGTGGACAGACCACAATCACTGACTGCTACGACCCAGAGCAAAACGAGTGGAAGCAGATGGCTCACATGATGGAGAGAAGGATGGAGTGTGGCACAGTGGTTATGAATGGATGCATCTATGTAACAGGAGGATATTCCTATTCAAAAGGAACATACCTGCAGAGCATTGAGAAATACGACCCTGAACTGAATAAATGGGAAGCAGTTGGTAATCTTCCCAGTGCTATGCGGTCACATGGCTGTGTCTGTGTGTATAATGTGTAAGCATTTCATTTTCATCTTGCTGTTACAGAAAACAGCAGATGCAGTATTCATAACAGTACTGATTACCTCATGAGGAGTTGTCTAACACAATCTCCTAGTGCACGTTGGTAATAACTAGATATAATTTGTTCTTGTTTTAAACAAGAAACATAAATATGGTAACAAGATTTACATATGGTTTTCAGTCCAATCATTCTTTGTCATGGAAGTTCTCAAATTATGATCTCTTATAATATTTTGTGCAGCAACGTAGGAACTACTGTGAAAAACTGATTTGTTTTTGTTAATCACTGGATGAAACTATGACTTGGTGCTAAGATGAGTAAAGCCAAACAAAATACAGTTCTAAGGACTACGAGCCTTAAGATGAAATCTTTGTATTCTGAAGGTAGCTGTAGAAATGGATCATTGGCACAAGCTAAGTGCATGGTATATACAGAGCAGTATCACTTGGATAACTAGGTTATCAGATTCAGAAATGGGCATTTACAGGATGCCTCCAACTCTACCTTCAAGGGCCAATGACAAGAACAGCTTGGGCTAGGAGTGAGGGAAGAAATGTTGGTAGTAGCCCCAGAGCACAAGCCAAAAGTGTGCACTAATTTTCCAGAAGAAGTACAAGGGCATTTGAGAAAAGTACTCTCTTTGCCATTCTCACACTCACTTCAACAATGCCAATGAAAAAAGACTCTGCAAGACTTTGCAATGGGTCATTGGCTGATGCACAGGTATTTGTAGTTTGATTTTTTTTAGTGGGGAGGGGTGCTCAGAGAAAAGCCTTAACATACTAACTCTTTTTTAATATCAGTTCATGATGTGTGACTGTGTGAAATGGAAGGAGGAAATGAGAGAGACTGGAAAATTAACATCTCCCTGACATTCAAACTTCTCTATTTTGTTTAATACCATCTGACCTTTCCTAAATTGTGACTTGAGCAAAGGTAACAACTAAAGAAACATGTCAAAATATGTTATGCGTTAGGAGAAAAATTATCTGTAGGATTTATTTATTTTTCTCTAAAAACTTAATATGAGATCTTAAAATTCTGTAGAAAGTGCATTTTTGTTAAGTGATTTACAGACAAACAGATCACACCCTGAGTGACCTGATAGCAGTGATCCAAATGAAGAAATGCTTTGGGGAACAGAGAGGCTCTTTTAGCACTGATGCCCCAATCCAGTTTATAAAATGACTGCAGAAACAGCTGTTAGACATTGGTGTGAGAGGCAGGGACAACATAGGGCTGCTGTAGGATGTGGTGGGAATGTCCCACACCAGCACTGCCACCTAAAATGAGATTTTGATTTTATTGTATTTCTCAGATACAAGAAAGGACTTTTCCAAGCAGTAAGCTCTGAGTTTATAATATTTCTTTTTCTTGATCATAAGCATTTTCAGCTCTTTTTTTATTCTTTCACATTTTTATGCTATTTCTGACTTGCATTTGACTGCTGGTAGCAGGTGGCACTCAGCTCTGGCTTTGATGTGAAGTTCTGTGGTGTGCATGTACAGTTATTTTTGATATTTTCATGTGTCACCTCACTGCGTCAGAAGCTTGTGTGTGTGTTCAGTGGTTTGCTTTGTTACCCATCCCACTGAGAGCTATTTAAGGATCTGATGTAGTTTGTTTAAAGACTCTAAACTCTAAAGAGGTGTGGAGAATTGAACTCTGAGGCTGTTTGAAATGCATGGGCCGAGCAGGTGGGCAAAAGAGATAAAGAGATTTGTTTCTCCTGGAAATCTCCACAGCTGAGAGTTGCTCAAGGGCAGGTAGAGATTTAAAGGACAACGTCACAAGAACATGAAGGTGATCTTTGTATTGAATGAAACCACAGTGAACTCAACACGTTTATGTAATTTTTCAGTGCAAATTATGTACCTGTGAAGCTTCATGTTTATTGAAACACACAAGCATAGAACAGCTGCTTGTGGCCGGCCTTGAGGTTCCTTCTGGCCTGTACCATGAGTCAGTGACAGGATCTAAGAACAAGGTGAGAACTAAGAAAACCAAACCCCTCACTGCCCACTTGTCAACTGCTTCCAAACTAGGTGCTTGATGTTGGTGAAAGACAGTGCTGTTCCAGGGCTGGAGCACGGCACTGGAAACTGGACTCTGCTTTGTCCCCCTGGGCAACCTGCAGGTGAAGGAATGCTGCCTTTTGGCCTCAGTGTTAACTGCAAAGTGGAAAAAAGCCTTCAGTTCTTCCCTGTCAGGACAGCATTTGTTGGTCTGGCATAAATGAAAGTCAAAGAAATTACTGCTTAGTACTTGAGTTAAATCCTAATTTCTCAGAGATTTTCAATGCATCAGAGTAAATGGAGAGTAGTTCAGGCTCACGGTTAAATTTCAACTGGTGCTATTTTTCGCAATAACCTACAATGCCCTTTTAAATTAACTCATGTCTGTAGCACATCCCAAGAAGGTGTGTGGCCATCAGGTCTTGCACACAGGCAGTAAAATGAACTCAGCAGGAGGAATAGGGATTCTGACCTCTGGTCAGCAACCTACAGGAGGTGTGAAGCTCAGAGCAGGGAACCTCTTAGCCATCTGTATGATACGTTTTTAAAAACAGCTGAATGTAAACACTGAATTATTTGCTATTGGACCTGTATTATGGTAGACACTGTTTTACTGTTTCACTTGTAGACTAGAAAATTAAGGAATGTGGAAGTCAAATCAACTGTGAAATCAGTACTATTTATTAAAATTTTCACTTGTGCGATTCCCGTGTTTGTAGCGCTGTAGATGCCCACAGTACATCTGTAGTGCTTAAGTGAATGCTTGCAATACTTAATAAATGCAAATATACCACCACTGTACAAATTCAAGTTGTTGAGCTGCCTGTGCACAGCAAGGGCGCTCTGAGGCCGCTCTGAGGCCGCTCGGGGCGGGGCCGCGCGGCGGCCCCTCCCCGGCCCCGGAAGTGGCGCTCACGGCAGG
>VZTR01006989.1:10775-23281 GCA_013400775.1 Chaetops frenatus | reverse complement strand
CCGCGGGCACCTCCCAGCGGCAGCGCTTCCGCGGCGCTCGGGCTCTGCGGGGGAAGCGGAGCCGGCGGCACCGCTCTCGCCGCGGGGGCCCGGCCCGGGCCGAGGGCAGCGCTCCCGCTCTGCCGGGCAGAGGTGTCCGCTGGGCGGGAGGCTTGGCCGCGGCGCCCGAGGCTGTCCGAAGAGGGCTGTCTTGCCGCTGCAAGCGTGTAGAAGTGTAACAGCAAACTAAGAGTCTCCTAGCACAGTTCAGGGCCCGACATTCCAATTACATTATTTGTAAGAATTTTTTTCTTACGTTGCACTGATTCTACTCTAAAACAGCTGTTAAAGTTAGCATCTGTGAAATGTGTGGTTGTAGTTAACCCGTACGCTTAAATAAAAACCAGGCTCAGGCCTCTTATGCAGGGGTTCCTGAAGAAGGCATAATATGAATAACAGTTCCATGTTACTTTATTGGGGAAGCTTTCTTATTTAAAAAAAGCCTTTCACTCTATTACAGTAGTGGTAGAATCAGCCTGCAACTAAACTTTGTCCAGAGCTTGAAACTAAAAGGCTGCTTAGAGAAAAATCTGCTTCAGAGTTCTTTTGGGATGATCTAGCTACTACAGTGTGGGATCTAATTGTTCTAATTAAGGGGCTTGACTGTCATTTTTCACTTAAAATTTAAACCTAATGACTACTTGCTTAATTTTAACCTGCTTTTTTATGCTTTGTGTGGTACTGATACAGACTTTTGGAATATGGAAGGAACAAGTCAGTGTAGTTTATTAAGAAAGCCCTTACAATAAATCTTTTGTAAGATTTTGCATGCAGTTCAGACTGTGATTGCTGTTCATCGGAGCTTTTTTTCAGTCTTCACTGCTGCACAGCAACTGAAAACTATTGATCTGGAAGTTGTCTTGTGCCAAATGACTGAGCTAAAGAGTCTGAAGTGAGCATGTGCAGACAAGGCTGGAATTTCTCTGAAATTAAGTGGCTGCTTCTGCTTTTGTTCTAAATAGGTTAGAACTCAACCACTGAACTGAATTCCATGCACGGCAAGCTTGAGTCTTTCTTAGTCTTGCCTACAGTTTGTTACTTGCAGCTGAAAGGATGCTTTTTAGAAAAACTTTCCTGCGTGTAAGACTTACTCTAAAGCACGTGTCCTAAGTCTTATGTTGGATTATGCTTTTTGGTATTAACCTTGAAAACACTGCTAAGGAGGTAGACTTTGGTTTTTTTCTCTTATTAACAGTGGAGCTGAGTCTTCTATGGAAATTGAGTTGCTGTTTTGAGTATTTTGGAGCCTGGGCTGAGGCAGACTGGGATAGCAGTCAGAGACTGCTCTACAGGTTGCCATTAAATTAGACCAAATTTGGTATAATGTAAAATAGAACACTGATTTCTCTCACAAGCAGGGTGTTAAGACAGTACCAGCACCTGAATGGTGGTGAAGTGTCAGTCTCCTGTAGTCAGGGTGGCTCATGTGGGACATCTCTGAAATAACTGCAGCTCTCAGCTTGGGTGCTCTGGCCTGGGTTTTGTGAAGTGCTTGTTAGACAAAGGGATCACACTCGGTGTATCTGGCAACTAACACTTGCTGAAATCATGCCTTAAAGAGTGTTACAGTGTTAGGTACAGGTGCAGGAGCAGCACCTTTCAAGCTGTAAGTGCTGAAGAATTACAAGTAAATTCCAAGGATTGAATGTGGCCTTGAGATCAGGAAGAGGACAAGTGGGAATACTGCAGACTGCAGTAGGCTGTACAGTTATTGGGGAATTAAACTACTAAAATAAGAAGATGAGGCTGCCAACTGGGCATTCTGATGAATAACGTAATTTCCTGTAACAAAGGCACCTTGGGGGAGTTTTCCCTGCTTCTGTGTTGCCAGTCATCCTGACGCTCTGAAAGATGTTACTGCCCTGCAAGTGGCAGAACAGAAGGTGCATGGTTAAATCTCCCAATAATCCATGCAAGACATGAGTGCAAAACCATATTCACCAGCAGCCTTAGTGATCACAGATCTATGAACTGGGACCAAGAAACCACTTTATAGTCTGTAGCTGGATGAACAAGTGTGTTAGTGTGCAAAGGGAGAAAGAAGAAATCTCTGCTTAATAATTCAAACTGATTTCTGACAGCTTCATAAAGCTACATTTCTTCCTCAAGGATTATTCTTCACACTATCCTTATCTTAAGAGCAACTAGATAGAAAATGTTTGATCCCAGGTAATTTTCTGGCCAGTAGCTTTCTTAGTGACTGCATCTGATGTACTGGGATTATACACTTGCTGCCAGTTAAGTAAAGTTACTTCCAAGTTAAAATGTCTTAATGTGTTACCAAAGAGACTTGATTCACTATTCAAGCAGAACTGCAATGAAGACACATTTTTAAAGGAGAGAATGAGACATCTTTAGGATGTGTCAGTAAATGCACATATTTTCATTCTGTCCTCCAGTAAATTCTGTGAACTTTCCAAAGATTAAACAGGAGACAGAAACTTCAGAAACATTTCTCATCATACCTCTGTAGGCATCGAACATTTTTGTTATTGATGTTTTGCCTAGTGATGAGAGGTTGGATTTGACTTAAAGAACAAATGTTGTTGGCTCTCAGTTTTGTTGTTCTGAACTGAGGATCTGTGCCTCAGAAAAAGAAAAATAACAAATAGGGCTGTGAAGTGCCAGTATTTTTAAAATTTTATCTTGACTGCTGAACGCAGAATGCTGCCTTAACAATGAAAGTGAGAGGTTTTTTCCCAGTTGTTTCATAGTTTCCCCTTGGAGTTCTGCAGTCATGTTAATAGTTGCTTCACAGGCATAAACGTATAGCTAATGAACTCGGCTGTTAGCTTATTTAGATGAGGCTGCAGTGAAATGCAATGCTACATGAATGTAAGTCTGTAGAAAGTACTGTTCAAAACTTAGTGTTTTTCTCTGTATTCTCTTCAAAAGAGTTGGTGAAAATGGCTGAAAATGGAAATGGTGAAAACATGTCTATCTTGGAAAGCAAAATCTGTCAGCAAATTGAGGTAAATTCAGTTTATAGTTTGGGATCTGGACTGAGATGTTTTGGGGGCATTCATTGGCAGGGGCTTGGCTAATGGGAAGTGAACTTTATGGGGAGGTAGACTCAAATCTTCACCTCCAAGACTGAAAATTTAAAGACACATCTCTCCTTCCTCCTCTCCTCCCCTTCCCCCTTCCTTTTTGCAGTACTATTTTGGCAATCACAATCTACCAAGAGACAAGTTTCTAAAGGAACAGATCAAACTAGATGATGGCTGGGTACCTTTAGAAGTAATGATCAAATTCAACAGGTAATGCAAAGTACAACTAATATGGATAAAAGAGTAACTTTCAGTTACCGATCTCTATGTAGGTCCAAGTGTTCCTGGTGTGCATGCACAATTCCCATTGCTGTTTTAATATCTGGCTTCAGCTTTGCCTGTGTATTTGCAACAACTTCTGTCTGCTTACTCAATAGGTTAAGTCGCCTTTCAAAAGATTTTGGTGTAATTGTAGAAGCACTAAGAAAATCCAAGACTGGTTTAATGGAAATAAATGAAGACAAAACTAAAATCAGAAGATCTCCAAATAAACCCCTTCCTGAATTAAATGACCAGTATAAGGCTGCAATTAAAAACAGATCTGTATATGTTGTAAGTTAATTTTTCTTTACTTTGTGCTGTCCTGCATGACTTTGACTGATAACCATCTGAGAGTAAAGCTTTATTTAAGTTGTACTATAGAGGTTATAATTTTTAAGAGTCATTTTGTGGCACATCATTGAAGCTCATTGATTTCTTGCAGAAAGGGTTTCCACTAGATGCTACTCTTGATGATATCAAAGAATGGCTTGAGGATAAAGGTCCAGTTGAAAATATTCAAATGAGGAGAACATTGCAGAGAACGTTTAAGGTAATGATGAACATTTAGACCTGGGGCGGGGATCCTTCTTGGACAACATTCTGTTCAATTACTCTAATAATATCTCTTATCTTTTATCAGGGCTCAATATTTGCAGTTTTTGATAGTGTTGAATCTGCTAAGAAGTTCACAGAGATACCAAATCAAAAGTACAAAGACACAGAGCTGATAGTACTTTTCAAGTAAGTCCATTTAACTGATATATGAACTAGCAGTGGTCAGGGGTGGATTTACACAAGAATGTGCCCTGAGAAGTGTGAGTTTTTCATGCTGTTGTACAGACATTGACAACTGTACCTTTTGGAGACCTAGCATCTCAACTTGAAAAAATAATTTCAACTGTTTCGTGTCTACTGCGGTCTTACAGACTAATTATAACAGAATATTTAAAATTAACTTATATTCTATTGAAGGGAGGAGTATTGTACAAAGAAGAATGAAGAAAGGAAACAAAACAAAGTAGAAGCAAAAGCAAGAGCTAAACAGTAAGTCACTGTCAATCAAAGTGTGTGTTTTGCTTGCCTGACCATGCTTGAAATTGACTCATAACTAATTTAACTTTTTTTGCAGGGAAAAAGAAGAAAAGCAGAAACAAGCAGCAGATGCTGAAATGGTACGGGTTTCTTAAATCACCTACATTTTATAAAGCTAACATAGAATATTCTGTTTGAAATGCTGTAATATAGAGCAGTTTCTAGAAAGTCACTTCAGCTTTTCCAACTAACTTACAGTAAGACTGTTTTGTCATGGTGTTTTAATCTTATTTTCAATACACTAATTTTGTTTAAAGGCTTATGTCCTGCAGTGACATTATTTGGCATGTTTGCCTGTTCAGAGTGATCCTGAATGCACCACTGAGATGATTGTTCTTCTGTAGTATTTAAAGGATCCGTTAAGGATTTAATCAGTATTACATAAATTTCCAACTTGAGTGTCAGCCTTCAGAAAGCTGTTTTGTAAAATGTAAAGAGTGTAATTCATATGGGAAAGGAGACCTAAGTTCTACATAAGTGTATCACAGTAAACAAAGAAAACTTTAAAAATGGAAGGGGGACATATCGCACAGGACTTGGACATCAGCAGAACTAGGTTAAATAGGAAAAATGCTTGAGTTACTGTAACTCCAACTGTTTATTTATCACTTTATCATGTTTATTAGGATTGAGGGGGGAATATGAATATTCAAGCTTGACTCTTCAATGAAAATGTGGGGGCTTTTAATTTAATTTAGAAGTCTCTGGAAGAAAAGACAGGATGTCTTTTGAAGTTTTCTGGTGATCTAGATGACCAGACGTGCAGAGAAGACCTCCATGATGTATTTTCTGGTCACGGAGAAATCAAGTGGATACACTTCGTCAGAGGTGCAAAGGAGGTCAGTAATCTTAGACAAGGACTTAAGATCTCTGTACTGAAGTTTGAAAATGAAAGATTAAATGTTTGTTCTTTTATGTTATCAAGTAAGTTATTGTCTTGTGAAATTGCAGAACACTTAGAGAATTAAATTATTCCCTTTCAAAAGAACAGATAAATGTTCCAGCTTTGTTAGTTGATAAAGTTAAAACTGAGGATGTTCATTAGCACAGTCTGAGGGCTTTGCTTCAGTCTAGACATGTTTTACAATCATACAAGAGTAAAGAATTTGCTGAGGCACTTAACAGGATATGTTGTTCATCATTCTAGCTGAATGTTTTTGCAGTAAGATTAAAATGAAAATGCCACTCTTCTTTTTAAGGGAATTATCCTATTTAAGGATATTGCCAAAGAAGCTCTGGAAAAAGCCAAAGCAGCACATAATGGAAACTTGCAGCTCCGGAACAAGGATGTTTCATGGGAAGTGCTAGAAGGAGATGCAGAGAAAGAAGCTCTGAAAAAAATCCTGGAAGATCAGCAGGAATTGCTGAAACAGAAAACAAAAGGTTCTCCCTCCTATTATTAATTTAAGCCTTTATAGTGTTCTAGAATCGGTGTGTGAAATTCACTCCTAAGTAGTGAATATATACTGCATACTGACCTTAACTGTAAAGCAGTCTCTGGAGCTCACCAATCAAAAGACAAATGATACAAAATTCCTGATCTCATATCTCCACAGGGCGCAAAATTAAAGGAAAAGGAAGAGGGGGAAAGATACCCCAGGGTGCACAGAAAGGAAAAATACAGTTTCAGGGCAAGAAAATAAAGTTTGAGAATGATGAAGAAGACGGTGAAAATGATACTAAAACAGGTATGTCATTCTGTGCACTTGATGCAGCTTATTCTGTAGTTTTACAGAAAGGAGCTCCCTGTACTCGTGTTTCTCACAAGTGTTTCAGATTTGGATCTGCATTGTCACATTTCTGCCCTCCCGTCAGTATCTGCCTGGAGTGTTGTGCTCAATTCCTTCCACAACCATCCAAAAAGCATATCAAGATAATTACTAGATAAATAAGGCTATACTGCATGGCTGTTCAAAACATTATGCATTGAAAGATGGTGGTTGTCAGCAACACTACACAACTGTACAGACTCATGAGTGGCGCTTTTTTTTCCCCCTTAAGGATATGAGGAGATTTAATAGTTCTGCCTGTCAGTATTTAGCTTGGAGCAGATGAAGAGCTAAGCTTCTGTTCATTATATACAGCACCTCCTTAACCAAAACCCAGTGAACCCTATTCCTGGTAGATTCTACTCCTTCATTTTCTTACCTGCCCTCCTGCTGTGGAGTTAGACAGGAGTGAAGCCCTTCACATGGGGTATTTTAGAACATCTAAAGGCTTTAGTCACAGTAATAAGCAAACCCACTATTCTAGCTGTTGCTGTAGGTAACTGGGACTCAAACTTACATGGTGGGAAGAGTTTGGGTTTTTTCAGATTTCAGGCAAAGCTTTACTTTACTTTACTTTACTTAAATGACTACATATTCAATATTGCAGAACCAGCAAGTCCCAAGAAGAGACCACTAGAGGAAACAGAAAAGGAAGAACCTGCACCAAAACAACTGAAAACAGAAAATGGAGATGGCAATCAGTAATACTCAAATAAATAAAAGAATTCTAAAAAATAGTGGGTTTATTGTTCCATTTTCAATAGGTTTTAAAGACATGCCTCAGTTCAGGACTTTCTTGGCAGAAAATCTAATGAAATCCACTTCAATGTCAACCTACAATTAGAGAAAAGCTTCATTTTGTTGGGTTACAGCTTTTTTTTGTTGTTGTTTAAGAAGCATGCTTACTCCTAACATAAAACCCTGGAAAACTTTTCTATTTATAGTTTTGTTTATACTGTCACATCTTCTCAATTTTTCTGGCATCTCATTCAAATGTAAAAGGTTTTGGACTTTGTAATCTTGTGGTTATGTTTAACAGCAGCTGGCAATAAATTCAGAACTTAAAACTGCTTTCTATGAAGCCTGGTTAATGTAGAGTAATGTTTCAACTGTGAAGTAGCAAAGATAAGGACAGACTTAAATAATTTTAAGTTCAAGTCACCAAGAGCATAGGTACAGCTGCTTAAAGCTTCTGTTCTTAGCTGCTAAACATACCTAACAGTCCTCACCTATTGCTCAGTCTCCTCTCTATTATCCTTACGGTAAGGGATGGGGATACATGGCTTCTAGGCCAGCGTTCAGTAGCCCGGAACTTGCTGTGGGCTGAGGCTGCCATACTGTAGTGTCCTGAATGTATCTTTTAACAGTGGGACAAAGTGCACTCCTGCTGCCCCCAGGCTGGCTAGGTAGCTATTTGCAGGAGAGCACAAATCACTGAAATAATGCCACTGCTACTCCTTGTTACTGTGGCCTTCAGCACTTCAGTCCAAGTCCCAGCTGCAGATAGGATTGAGCAAATAGCTATTAGGAATCAAGTCAAGAAAGCTACCCTTAGCTTTAATCTAATTGCAGTGCTGACTTTAATCTTGTGTATAGGTTTGACTGGCATTATCACGATTCTTTTCCCTGTTCAGCTGCAAAATGTAACAGCAACGATGTGACTGAGTGCTGTGAGCATTCTTCATCCAGTACATAGAGCCCTAAAACTTTCGTTAAGGAGAATTTATTTACTTTAGTATTTTCTCAGTTATGTTAGGTTTTATACTTACTGATTTCTTCTTATGGAACTTGTATGATGCTGGTAAGTCAAACCTAAGTTCTGTGAACAGTAAAAAGAATACATGTTAGACTAGGATGATTATCAGTCACTTAAGCCCTACAGCCATGTACTTATGTTTCCAATATCGGCATCTGTTGTGACCTGGCATACCTGTTTTATCTCTGCACTAGATGACAACTATGCAGTGAAGCTGTCCACATCAGACAGTTAAGTGGATGGCTGAAATGCAGTTGTATTTCAAGCACTTGTGCAACTTCACATCTCACGTTATATGACTAAAAAGCATCTGGTTAGTGGTACTGAAGAACTGGGAAGATGCTTAACTGTCAAAAATACTTAGGTGACTAAGGACAGGATGTTACTTTGTGTGTGAGAACTGACCTGCTTTTCCTTTTCAGCAACACTCCCTTTGAAGCGGGGGAGGTAACTTCTGCTTGAAGACAAAATCTAGTCCAGGAACAAACCTAATTCTAATTCTGCACAGAATATGTATTTCTCAGAGCTTTATTAAGTGCCTGATTGTATTCTAGCCAGATAGCAAAAAACTAAAAGAAATTTTTTAAAAAGTCTGCTAAAAAGAGAAAAACTTGTGTCATTTCTGTGTTAAATCACACTTAAATTTTTCTCAGGCTGTTATGACTGGTTGGTAGTGTTACAGATACTGTCCCAAAACAAAACGTTTGAGATTTTTTCTGTTAACAATAAATAAATATTACCTGCTAAGACTTCCATCTTCACTTCCCATTCTGCTGCTTTCTTTTGAATGTGCTACAATAGTAGATAGTGTAGAAATAAGCTTTTAAAATTATCTGTTTTATAAACATCTATGCCCCTGTACTTAATAAGTCTCCTGTGCTTTTGATTTTCAAGCCAAAGCATTAGATCACAGTTACCTTGATATACGGGAGATTTCAGTTATTTGACACAAGTAGTATCTACCCCAAATATACCCCATGAAACGTAGTCAGCAAATCAGTAAAGCTGAAGACATCTATATGGCCAACAATTTTGTTCTCTGGTTAGTTCTTACCCTACTAAAATGAAAAACTTACCTGCCGTGTTGAAGTTTTGTGAAGGGAATATACAGCTGTTTTTGCCATTTGTAGAGCAGTTTTCAGAAAAATCATGTCAATTCCTAAAAGGATGATGAAATTATTAGAATTGTTAAATGGAAGCTCAAAGATCTGCTTAATTTTTTCTGGAATAATAGCTCCTTGAGAAACAGCACTGAATAGATTAAGGTGATTAAAGTACAGAAAGTATTTTTAAAACATACTTAATTGCTTTTAATAAAATAAAAATTATAGGGATATGAAATAGCTAGTATTGATCATTTCAAACCCCAGTGACAGTTACAATGTTGAAGTTGTTAATCTTGGAAAGCTGATTTTCAATCAACAAAACGCTAAGTAATTAGAGGACATAACTAATAAAGAAGGGAGATGTTTCATTAAAAGCAGTTCCCTTGCTGTTTTGTTTGTAGTAATTTCTGAGTTTCACAATTACCAACCTCTGTTATGCTTGGTACCAAATGGAGGGTTCATAATAACTGTGTCAAAAGTATCTGACATGCTGTCAGATAAAGAACAGATGTCACACTGAACCATGTTGACATTTGTGAGCTCAAAGTCTTCAATATTGCTATTAAATATCTCCAGTGCATCTGCATCTATGTCAAGCCCCACACAGAATCTGTTAAAAAAAGTGTCACATATTAGTCTACTACAAACTAAAATGGTGTTTAAATTCTACAGCAAGGGATCTATGTATACAACTTGTTTTATCTAGGAAATGCAACAAGCATACTTTATAAATTCAGTGCTGATAAAAATTCAAGTACTTTTGTTGCCCTTTCTCAAGTATAAATCTAAATTTTGTTAAGGAAATTTCATGTGTTCATTTAATGCTTCACGGGAAAGCAAATGACTTCCAAATTCATGACAACTATCCATCACTTTCATAATATGAATGGTCATTGTAAGTCAAAACTTGGTAAATAGCCTGATTATGCACCAGATTATAAACCTGAAATGGTTTAGTTCAGCACTGCTATGTTTCAATCTTACTTTCTACTCTTCTATGCCAGAAAAAAATATAACCAGAACTTAATATTAAATACTTACCCTGCTCCTAACATTGCACTTCCAATGCTGAGCATGCCACAACCACATCCTAAATCTGCAATTGTTTTGTTTTCAATATCATCAAAGGTATTGTGAATTGTATAAAGCATACATGCTGGGGGAAAAAACCCAAACAAAACAAGTCAATAATATCAAATATGCATGTGATTTATCAAGGAAAGTTGTTTCTGCCTCCAGAAAACTCTTAATTTTGCCTTAGAAAACCCCTTTAGTTAAACTGATATTCCCACTGCCTGTAATTCTCTTTTATATATGTGAAGAGTCAAAAACATTTTGATGAGTTACAAACTGTGGATCTTTAGTGGAGAGATGACGCATAGAGCTCTGAGTACTGCTGGTGGAAAAAGTATGCCTCTAAACATTTTGGGGGAAAAACAACAGAAGGATATAAAATATGGAAAAGAGCATTAATTAAGGTATGGATGAGTGTCTGTATATACACTTTCACTGGTTTTGTGGGCAATGACATTGCTCCATTTCAGCTTCTACAGTTACAGATTAAGATTGCTTCTATCACAAGATTATCTTTAAGATTAATTTGATTTTCATATTATACATTACCAGAATACGACCAAACACACTCCTGTTGGATATACTTTCTTAACTACTTTAAGTGTAAAGCCTTCAAATGATACAATACAGTAGAAAAAACTTTTTGAATTAAAAGTGCTGATGAAGAACTAGCAAAAGAGAAAACAGTGGTGTGGGTCACGTCTACCTGCAATATGAGGTCTTGTTGGATACTGTTCAAGAAGTAATTTTGGACTTTCAAAAGTATCAACTTGTTGAAGACAGCTTTCCAGTTCTTTAAGCTTTAATTTCTTCATGTTTATGGTTTAACTAAAGAAAATAATGTGTAATCAGTTACAACAATATAAATAAACGACATATGATCTTAAATTATTTCATACTTAAAATCCCCTGGTCCTCTTCAGCATCTCCAGGGTGTTTTTAGGCTGCCGTTTCCCGGGACGCAGCTGGCGGCGCA
The DNA here is from genome assembly GCA_013400775.1 of Chaetops frenatus. Classification (NCBI taxonomy): domain Eukaryota; kingdom Metazoa; phylum Chordata; class Aves; order Passeriformes; family Picathartidae; genus Chaetops; species Chaetops frenatus. The sequence goes on along the minus strand of VZTR01006989.1, from coordinate 12,158 downwards.
CCGGTGATGGGGAACGAGCGCGGACCCGGGCGGCGGCAGCCCCTCTCCTCACCGGCTCCCGGCGTTCAGGCCCTGGGCTCCGCTTCTACCGCCGGGCCCGTGCGCCGTCCAGCCCTAAGCAGGGCAGGAACCGAGCCCCAGCGACCGCCACCCCCTACACCGTCCCCGCTCCGCCGGCCCTCGCTCGATACCGAGTCCACTCACCGCAGCTCGGCCGCGCCGGGCCGCTCCGAGGGCGCCGCGCACTTCCGATGCGCCGCCCGCCCCCGGCACGCACCGCCCGCCCCCTGCCCGCCCCTTCCCGGGCTGACGGGCGCCTGTAGGGATGAAACGCCAGGGAACTTCTCCGTGTGTCGCTGATAAGTGCGAGAGCTGCGCGGTATCTGAGAAAGCGCCGGAGAACGCACCTGACAGACCAGGGTTTCTCGGTGGCCCTGGTCCTGAGTACACTTAAGGACAGGACAAGGAACTGGAATTTTGCCGGTGCGCTGGGAAAAGCGGTCGCTGAGAGAGGAGTAACAGTCACCTGGAATCGAAACGCGACACAAGCCATCAGCAAACGGGCAGCCATAGGAAACGCAGGCAAAGCCACAAGAGAGGCAGCTGCCTTGGGGCCCGTAGCTGTCGAGTAGACGGTTACTCTAGTTTAGGAATAGATTTTTTTCGTCTAAGGTTTTCCATTGCACAGTTGAAAATCTATTTATCGAGGTTTAAAACCGCCGATCGGTGTGTGAAACACGATAATTCGCATTCGCCTGCGTTCTCTCGTGGTGGGAGTGCGGCGGCAAGCGCACGCTGGTGCCTCGGGGCGCGGCTCTGCGGACACCCCGGGCTGCGGTGCCGCTGCCGGAGACCGGCGCTGCTCTCCATCCCCAGCGGGGCCGCTTGATGGCAGCGAGCGCAGAAGCACCGGCCCGGAACCTCAGAAGTGCCTCCCACATTCCCCGCAGTTGCTCCTGTCCTGAAAGCCGCAACCACCTCAGCCCGGCGGGACCCTTGTGGCCAGCATACACGAGCGGCCGCAGGGTGTCTCACGGAAGCCGCTTCGCTGCAGGCACGGCTCGGTAACAAACGGGCTCCGCTGCCGTTGGGGCCGCCGGCCGGCCCAGGTGCGCCCTCCACACTCCCCGCTGCCGGGACCCCGGGACGAACGTGAAGTTTCGGGCCGGCGGGCGGCGACATTTTGCGTGTCGGCGGCGCGGGGCGCGCACCTGCGCGCTGGGAGGGCGGCGGGAGGGCAGGGGCGGAGGAAGAGGAGGGTGGTGTCAGGGGAGGGGAGAGGCGGTGTCGGGAGGGGGGCGCAGGCGGCGGGCAGGGCGCCGGTGCCGCGGCTAGCGCGAGAGGGCGGCGCCGCGGGGCGGGTAGCGAGGGCGGCGGAGGGAT
>VZTR01006985.1:4563-17057 GCA_013400775.1 Chaetops frenatus | reverse complement strand
ACCGACACCGGCACCGGCACCGGGACCAGGGGAGGGATCGGGACAGGGCGAGGGCCCGGGGTCTGGCTCCGGGGCTGTGGAGCCGCGCTCCGGGGCCCGGCTCCGCCCGTGGGGCTGCGCTCCGGCCGCGGGCTCAGACCCAGGCCCAGCTGTGGGCCCGCCCAGGCTGCGGCACTGAGAGCTCTGCCTGGGGCTGTGCCAGCCCTCACCAGGACAAGGGGCAGCGGGCAGGGACTGATGCCCAGGAAGTTCCACCCGACCACGAGGAAGAACTTCTTTAAACACTTGGAACAGATTTGGCCAGAGAGGGTGTGGATCGTCTCTCACTGGAGTTGTCCCAGACCCATCCGCACACAGTCCTGTGCCCTGTGCCCTGAGCTGACCCTGCTGGAGCAGGCAGGTGGCACCAGATGAGCTGCCACTGTCCCTTCCAGCCTGACCCAGCCCGTGATCCCGGGCTGTAGGTCAGGGGTGTGCAGTGCCCACCTCCCAGGCCCTGGGCTCACCGTTTTGGGGGCACCTGTGGGCACGGCTCTCCCTGGCTGTGGTTCCCCATCCCACCCCTCAGCAGACCCCGTGTTTTCAGCCTCCCCCCTCTAACAGACACCGAGCTGGGGCAGTGCAGGCACTCGCGGGAGGGTCCCACCAGGGCTTCTGCCAGGTTGGCTGGTTGGGGGTTTATTCTTGGAAGTGGCAGCGTCACTGGGGGTGTTTGTAAGTGCTCCCGTGGGCTTGGGAGTTGTGCCTCTGTGCGTTGTTGCCTTGGAGTTTATTTGCCAGCAGCAGTGAGGGGAAGGCACAGCCCCTGTCCTTCTCACAGGCTCCTGGGAAACCGGGGCGAGTCATCTGGGGGAGTGTGTCCCTGTACCCCTCTGCTGGAGGCTCAGGAGGGGCAGGTCTGTCAGCTGGGGCTGGGCAGGGTGTGCTGGGTCTCTGCCTTGGCCGTACTGGCCTGAGGAGAAATGAAATGTTAAATAACAAACATGGCTGGCAAAGCGCCACAGGGGCTGTTCCCTCTGTTTGTTTGGCTTAGAATGGAATCAGACTGGTTTGGGTTGGGAGGGAACTTAGACCATCTTGTTCCACCCCCTGCCATGGGCAGGGACACCTCCCACTGCCCCAGGTTGCTCCAAGCCCATCCAACCTGGCCTTGGGCACTGCCAGGGACCCAGGGGCAGCCACAGCTGCTCTGGGCACCCTGTGCCAGGGCCTCCCCACCCTCACAGGGAGCAATTCCTTCCCAATATCCCATCTAACCCTGCCCTCTGGCAGTGGGAAGCCATTCCCCCTTGGCCTGGCACTCCAGACCCTTGGAAAAAGTCTCTCTCCATCTTTCCTGTCAGCTCCCTTCAGGCCCTGGAAGGCCACAGTTAGGTCACCCTGGAGCCTCCTCTCTCCAAGCTGCACAATCCCAGTTCTCCCAGCCTTTCCTCCCAGCAGAGCTGCTCCCTCCCTCTGATCACCTGGGTGCCTCCTCTGGACCCACTCCAGCAGTCCCATGCCCTTCCCTTGCTGTGGGCCCCTGAGCTGGAGGCAGCTCTGCAGCTCGTTCTTCTTCTCCCAGAGTCGCTCTTCATCCCTCCACCCAGGTGTGCCTGGGATTGCCCCAGTCCAGGGGGAAGGTTTTTGCCCTTGGCTTTGCTGGCCTCTGTGAGGTTTGCATTGACCCACGTGGTGCTGGGGTGACAAACAGCAGCTGAGTGTGACTGTGTAATTTCTGGAGGATGCCAAGCAATCCAAGGTGACCTATTTTTTTCCCCCCTTGGTAAATGCTGCCACAAACCCCACAGGAATGGAAGAGGAGGTTCCTTGTGGCACTTCTCCAAAATGCTGTTGTGAGGTTGTGACCCAGCTGCTGGACTGTTTGTCCTGACACAGCCAAGTGCTCCGAGCACAGCTTCCTTTGGGGAACACACAGCTGAACATTGCTTCCTCCTCAGGGGAGGCTGTATCACAGAATGATGGAAGGGACCCCCAAGGACCATCCAGTCCAACCCCAGCCCTGCCCAGGACACCCCAACAATTCCCACCCTGGGCATCCCTGGGAGCTGTGTCCAAACACTCCTGGAGCTCTGGCAGCCTTGGGGCTGTGCCCATTCCCTGGGGAGCCTGGGCAGTGCCCAGCACCCTCTGGGGGAAGAACCTTTTTCCTGATATCCACCCTAAACCTGCCCTGCCACAGCTCCAGCCATGCCCTTGGGTAAATCATTCTCTGTTAAGCAGCTTTTGGTCACAGGAGAGTCAGAACAGGTTTCTGTGTATTGAATCAGGGTTTTTCAATCTCAGAGGTCTTGAGATACCTTTAAAATATGAAGTATTTTAAATAAGCCTGTAGTCAGTCTTATCCCAAAATCCAGAATGGGAACTGAATCTGCCACTGCAGGAACAGTGAAAAGGCCAGAGCTGTCCTCTGAGCTTCACTCATCTCCCGTTTGCACTTCAAACTTCAGTGAGTTTCCAGCTTCAGAAGAAAGAAATTGTTCTTCCCATCAAGAATTTAGGCTCAGTGGTGAAGGGCACAACTTCCCAAAGCTCTGGGTCAACTTTACACAATTCCTGCCAAAGCCAGTCCCTAGCAGTAGCACATCTCCCACCCTCTGTGACTCAGCCCTTACTGCACCACAGGGTTGCTGCCTGCCCACACAGATACCCCAGATTTATTCTGTTGTTAGCTGGCACGCAGCACAGCGTGGGAGTTGCAGGAAGATTGAACTCTCCTGGCAGTTGCTGTAACTTTTCCCTCTGCTCCTGGCCCTCAGGTGCGATGGCCACAGCGGCTTTCCTGGGCCCAGCACGAGCTCAGCTCCGCTCCCCTGCCGGCACAGCCGCTCTGCCGTGGGCCAGCACCATCACCATGCACGTCACCAGGCCCAAATCTGCCAAGGGACAGAGGCCAAGTTTGAGCCACCCTCAGGGCATGGAGGCCTGTCCGTGCCATGTGCCATCTTCCCCAGCAGCAGCCTCTCCTCGGGAACTGGTGAACAGCCGGAGAGCAGCACTCTCAAGACTGGCGTTCCCACCTGCCCAGGTGTCTGCTGAGAAAATCCCCAAGCTCCTGCAGCAAGTGCCTTTGAAAACCTCCTCCTCCCTGAACAAGTACCGGGTGCTCCCCTCCATCGTCCAGAAGGGCGTTGGGAGCGACGCCGTGGAAGTGTTGGCCGAACGGACCAACCGGCTGGAGGTGAGTGAGGGGCTGGAGGATGCTCCAAAAGCCACCGAGACTCCCCGTGGAGAACGGGGATGGTCAGGGAGTGACATTCCCCCTGCAGAGAGCTCACTCATGCACTGTGGGCCTGAGCAGAGGGGAAACCACAGGATGTTCCCTGTAAGCCCGCAAGAGCCGCAGCTGCTGCTTGCTGTCCGGTCTCCCTCTGGGCAGAGGTTTGAGCACCACTTCAAGCCCTCTGACAGTCTCCAGACGGTCCTTGCCGTGGCAGGACAGAAACTGTTGGCCAACTACCAACACTGCAGCGTTGAAACCATGGAGGTGCCCCGGAGGAGCTTCCCTGACCTTACAAAGTCCCTTCACGAGTGTGGGATCCTCCCCAGGTCCGTGCTGTGCATCCGACCAGACGAGCAGCACGATGCAGCAGATCTTTAGGCACACAGAGATGCCATGGCTTGTTCTGCTCAGTGGGGTGCCTTGATTCTTCCAAAAAACTGAGAGTCTGATGCTTCCTGCACCTACTTCTTTATCTTCCGTGTCCCACAAAATCCCCGTGAAGCAGAGTTATGGATGCGTAATCGTATTTGAAATAGTATTTCAGAAAAGAGTATTTCAGATGCATAAACCTGATTCATACAGAGCAGCTTGTGTCACCTGTGCCATCACAAGTTTCTGCCTCAGTGCCACCAACCTTCAGCCTTTTTGATTTGTTGAAGTTGCTGATGTCCTTTGAAAACTCAGGTTTCCAAGACCTCTCCCCTTGTAGTTTTCTGTATTTTGGGACTGTACCACTTCTCTGAGTGAAGAAGCACCATTTGGCAAGATAGAAACAGAACTGGTTTAGCTACAGGACCACCTTCAGTGGCTTATCATTATCCTAAGTGTCTTCTCAAGAGACTGGAAAGGAGATCAAACCCCACAACCATCTGGAAATAACAATAATAACACATTAATGGGTTATTGTGAAGTATTAAATTGCAAGACTGATCGTAAAATACCTGTGAGGGCCCAGGTCTTTCTGGGTAACCTCAGTCCAGCTCTTAACTGTGATTAAATAATCTTTTTTAAGAACAGATAATTATTATTTTGGCTGTCCTGGGGAGCCACAGGATTTTCTCCTTAGTTTTCCTTCTCTTAATTCAGCTCATGTGATCCATAGGTAAGAAGAGATGGATAATTAAGAAGGGATGTTACAGATAATTCCATTTGACCCCTCTACACTGAAGCGAGTTTGTCCAAGAAGCAAGTGCTACTTTGGGAATTTTTATGTAAGGTATTAATGGGACCTGACTGGGAATTGGCTCAAGGAGTTACTAACCCATCTTGAAAAGGCTGGTTAGGTGACTTGGCAGGTTTAGGCAAGCACAATGTGCTTGTGCTGAAAAAAGAGAAGTGTCTTCTAGTTCCAAATGGAATTTCAAAGGCAGTAATATTTAATCTCCTTAAAAAATGGACCACTTGCCACACAGATGAGAGAATTTAAATGTTTTGAGGCAAACCCAGTTTATTTTGAAGCTCAGTGTAACTGCCAAACCAATTCAGCACAGGAGCACAAACACAACAGGAGCAGAAAGCTGATGCTGGCGCTGGGTTCGGGTGTGGTACCTGATGCTGAATCAAGTGTTCAGGGTCCAGCAGCTTTGTAAAACCAGCACCTGATGGAGCAGTGGTACCTGCTGCTCTTGGTGATGGGAATTGCTCAGCAGCAGTCCTGGATATCAAAACCTATGGATGCCTTCAACAGAACCACAACGTATTTCACTTGGTTTTGGGAAAAGTGACCATTTTCCATGTTTCCTTCAGGGTTAGTTAATTCCCTTTCTCTGTCTGTTGTCTATACTGTGTTATTCCTGCATTTCAGAGTGTTTCCATCCTGTGTTAAATAAAACCTTTTAGGCTGAAACTTGAACTTGAGATGATTTATGTAAGCTGAGGTTTATCCATCACATCATCTTTTAAGATACCTTTAACTTGATGGCAAATACCTCAGGGGCTGCCCAAATGAGCCTTTGGAGGGTCATCTGCCCTCCACACCACCTTCCTGGAGTTTGTATCTGCATCCTGTGCTGGATACAAGCTTGCAGCCAAGGAAGAAGCACTTTGGATCAGTGACAAGCTGTGACCAGCCCTGAGGACCACCAGGCACAGGTGTGAGAGCACAGGGGCTCTGAGCAAGAACAGAACAGTCAGACAGTGCAATATCTTGGCTCGCAGTGGACTTCTCATGGAGAAGGATGTTCCTTCCTGGATAGTTAAGATACAGCTGAATGAGTTTGGTTCTGATCACCTCACTCAGGCTACAGCATCTCCAAAGATGGGCAAAAAAATATCAAGTCTTGATCTAGGCAAGCACAGCACAAAAAAACCCCACCTCTTTTCTCCCTCAGTTCTCCTTCTCTTCCCTTCAGAACTGTTCTGGGAAGGTTTTAGCAGCAGCTCTAAGTCCAGCACAAGAAGCACAGGGGGGGGAAGAACAATATTTACCTGATTATCTGACCTCATTTAACAACTTGCTTGCAGCAATCTTTTAAGAATTTCAGCATTAAAATTCAATCTGTCACAGGACGAGAGGGCCATAAATATAAAACTTATTAGAAGTTTTGGCTGGGAATGTCCTTACCTGAGGCTTTGAAACACCAACAAAGTATTCAAGCAAGAAGTCAGCAAAGGGATTGTTCAGTATGTGTTCTTTAATTCCAATTAAAAGTACATTAGAAACAGCACACAGGACCAGCAGCAGCTTCCATGACAATTCAACCCAATACTCTGCTGTCACCAGGTCATTCAGCTGTACTAGGAAAGTAGGTGATTAAATCAAGTCTTCCACTCCACACGCAAGCACTCACTCACCTGCCACTTTAAATAGGATTCCAACAGAATAAAAATAGATACACCCCAGAATACAAAAAGTTTAATTTTAAGCTGGTTTTTTTTTTCTTCACTAAAGCCTTTATACAAATTGATAAAAGGGTGCACAATTTCCTAAAATTTTAGGTACATTTTAAATGAGCCTTTTTTTACTTGGTAAAAGGATCCATATTCCTGTCTTTGAACAGAATATGATGGCCAAAATTGCAAAGAAAACAATTCAGTTTAAATTTACAATTTATACATTTGTTTTGACGTGATTCCCACACCGAGTAGCAGGCCCATGGCTGCTCACGCATGTCCCATTTCCCCCCAACAAAGAGCTGTGCACCCTAAGTTTGGTTCAGGAGCCTCCTTCTCCTGGAGACTGGGCTGGGGGAACAGCCCACAGCTTCCAGCTGTGCACGAGAGTGGTCCCAACACATAGGAGGTGTCATCCTTCCTTCTCCAGGAGTTGTGAATCTTCCCTCTCCATGGAACACCCCGGGGCAGGGACTGTGACCTATTTTGTGCTATTGAGCCCTTCCCACCTGCAATTTGGCTGAGCAATTTAACTCAAAACTCTGGTACTGAAACATATTGTAACAGGTAAATTTGGTGTTCTAAGGGTAAATTTTTTTTGGTCAATCCAGGCTATCATGATTTTTCTGTTCTTTTATTCCTGTATCTCATGGGTGAAGCCCAACAGCTCTGCACGTTATCCATGCTGAGCTTTACAGCATGGTGCAGTTAATCATAGGGTGAATTTCATTCACAGGGGTGAATTTAATCAGACAATTCAGTAGTACAGTTCCCTTCACACTGCCCCTCCCACCCCACCCACGCCGTAGCCAGGTTGAACACTTGGGATGAACTTCTGTAGTGTCACCACCACCCACGTCACGGAGAGCGGCCATCCCAACAAATCCAGGACAAAGGAAAAGAAAATACTGCCCAGCAAAGCGACACAGCACCTGTGTTTGCAAGTAGGAGCTACTGGAGACATCCCCAGGACAATTTACATAAGGAAAAGCAGGGCAAATCCATCAGGAAGCCAGAAATGAGTCTTAAAGAGCTCAGGGGAGCGCCAAAGAGAATGACATCCTAGTTTGTACAAGTTGAGTATTTAGCCAAAAAGCAGCTGCCTTGTTTGGGGTTTTCAGGTTTTTTTTTTTTTTCCTTTCCTTATGTCCATTATATATTCAGCTGTTGAATTTAAACTGATCAGGTTAATGCTGCACATTATTCCAATTAAAGGCAATCATGTTTTTTTTTTTCTTTTAAAATTTTAGATAATTCCATATTGCCTCTCTTTTGGCAAGCATATTTCTCAGAATTCCAAAGATCATCCCATTTTAAGGCTAAACTAAGAAATGTTAAAAGCTTCTGTAAACATTTCCTCTTCCTTCCCATAGTTGCACAATTTGAAGTCCAACTGCAATTTTGAAAATGAGGTAATTTTTGTGTACTCATATCTTGAAGAGTCCTTTTCGGGACGAGCCGAGAGGCTGTGCCAATCCAAACGCTGATCCAATTGTAGTGGGAGAGCTTCCACAGCAGTGCACACACCAGTTCCAGCAGCTATTTCAGTTATTTATCTTCTCAATTTCATCCAAGTCGTCAGTATCCAATTTGTTTATCTTTTTGTCTGGGAAAGAAGAGAAGTAAGTCAGATTTCGTAACACGGAGCAGAGAAGGGAACACTGCTCTCCTCAGCTGGACGTGAGTTCTAGTTTATCAGGGAATGTTCAGTCAGGTTTTAAAAATACAAATTAAAACTGTTTCTTTTTATCAAAGGCCCACCTGGGTACTCCAGTGGGTATCCACCCTTGGAACATCCACTTTAAGGACTATCCAGGCAGCCAGCAAACACAGCCTGATTTATTCTGCTCCTGTCACAGGCAGCAGGTCACAGTCCCAAGTGGCACTACACCAAACACACCTGCTGTGCTCCTCCACCACCCATTTAAGGCTCAACAAACACTCCCTAGAACTGCTCAGCATCCAACAAGTCAAATTCTGCAGCAATTCAAGTTTAGAGAAAGCAGAAAGCCTGAGGGTACGTACTGAAATGTTCCTGGATTCTGTTGAGAATGTTCATGCTGTGCTTGCTGTCCACCATGTTAATGGCCAGCCCTCGCTTGCCAAAGCGGCCGGTGCGGCCGATCCGGTGCAGGTAGGTCTCGTTATCTGGATTTCCATCCTTATCCACAGGAAGGTCAAAATTGATAACAACAGAGACCTGCTCTACATCAATCCCTGACAAAAAGAAAGCATCAGGTTACACAACTTCACTTAAATCCTTGTAGAGCAGGAACAGCCTCCTCAGACTCTGAAATGGAGCTTTTCCACAATATCCTCATGGGGTACTTGGAAATAAAAACTATTGAGCTGTTAGAGCACAGTCCCACTGAAACAGCCAAAGGCACTTCAGTATTTTGGAAATTCTCTCCTCCTCTGCAAAGTTCTACAGATCACTTGGGGTTTTTTTCCAAGTACAATTCTGTCTTAACTGTTCTACGATGTCAAATTACACCACAAATTCCTGCTGGGATAGTGAACTGGATTTCTCTGTTTTTCAATTTTCCGTATTGGGGCACATGTCCACTGCAAACCCTGAAGGTCAGCAGCACAAGGCAGGCTTGGTGCCAGATTCTCACAGGATGGACTTTTCCATCTCAAGCAGCAGGAAGCCAACAAGGAATCCTGTGTTTGCCCACAGGCATACAGTGCAAGGACACCAATTTCTCCCAACTGAACACCTGAGGATGCGAATTCTTCCTGCGAGCTGGCCAGGGGTATGTGTTATCTTAGGAAGTTCTCTCTGTGATGCCTTTTGGGACTACCTAAAAGCAGAAGCCAGGCAAAATTAAGGCATAAAAAGCAGTTGTATTTATTGAAGGGCCTTCAGGTACATTTCAGAAGCCCCCACCAGGGGCTACACCCAAAAATGGACCACAGGTCACAGGTTTTCACACTTTTATAAGTTTGATCCATTTGCATATTGGGAGTTAATCTTCCAATTACGGCTTCAGGTAATGAAGTCATTTACCCCAAGTTTGCACCCTCCCCACTCACTTTTGTTTCCATTTCTCAGGGCCTGGGACAGTCAGGTGTCCTTGATTCCCAGGCCTGGAGAGGAATTGTTGTGTCTGACCAAAATGGGAAAGCAGCAGCTGACACTTTATATGGAGTTCAGAGCTATACACTAAAGAATTGCAGGGTTACAAATACATGAAAAAGATGAAAGCTAAAACCCTAAGGCATCACCTAGGCACGTTGGGCCACGTGTCCTACCTCTGGCACAGACGTTTGTGGTCACCAGCACCTTCTCCTTGCCCTCTCGGAAGCGCTCGATCACGGCAGCTCTCTGCTCCACCATCATCTCCCCGCTGAGCAAGGCCACCTGATGGCCCTCCCTGGACAGCTCTGCCGCCAGCCACCCCGCCGTCTTCCGAGTCTGGAACACACAGCCACCCCCACATTTTAGGTTTTAATGCTGGAAAGTGGCAATAAACCTCTCTGGGGCCCCCACTGGAAGCTCGGTGGCTGCTCAGTTTTTGCCCCCATTACAAACTGTATCAGAAGGAGGACAATCACCTCTGCCACCACAGGAGCACTTGATCAATAAAGGACACATTTTCTTCGTGCCCTGCTCCCTGGGTTTCACTCTGCTGGAGACTGACAATACACGTGTACACTGAAAGCTCATGAAAACTGTCACAAAACCACAACTACTCTGCTTGGAAAATGGCAGGGTCAGACCTGAATGTACTTGTGAAATCCCACAGAGGCTCTGCACAGCTTTGAATGAAACAGTTTTTGGAGCTCCAATTATGTCTTCAGACAGCCTAAAAGCAAACGGCTGCAGCACACTCCAAACACTTCCATCCTGTCTGAGCTCACTTTGCCTGGCTGTTCTGTGCTGTCAGCACTGATTTTTCCCTAGAAATGATTATGGTGGCTTCCAGAAAAAGAAAACAAAGTCTCAGCATGATTCACAGTGAGATCCCAGAGGTGTATCCTCAATCACCTGAGGGAAATGGAGTCCCAGGAATAGCTCTGTATCAGCTACAGAAGCAAAAGCCTTCCCAATCCCTCATTCTGCCCTATTTTCATACATTTTCCAATCCCAGTTGTTTTTGGGGGTTTTTTTCGGTAGTTCAGGATTTTGGGAAAATGTGCATTACTCTGATCTTTGCTTCAGAGGACCTCAGGGATAATAATGACTACTCGGGAATAAAAAAGTCCATTATTGTCTCCTGAATGGACAAACCCAGACAATCAAACCAGCCAGCGCTAACCTTGCTTTCAGGATTTCACTCAAATGCAGAGCCAGAGAAGCCAAAAAGGGCAATTTTGTTCTCAGTTTCTTTCTGGAAACCGTGTCTGGCTTGGTTTTGGCTCTAGCAGACACTGAGGGGGTCACTAGGACTAACATTCCCTGGAAGCACTCACATGGCAGAAGATCATGGCCTGGGCAATGGTGATGGCGCCGTAGATGTTACAGAGAGCCCGGAATTTCTCATCTCTGTTACTGCACAGAACATAATACTGCTTGATGGTGTCCAGGGTCTCCTCCTCACGCTTCAGTTTGATAATGTTTGGATCAGGAACAACTTTTTGAGCAAACTTCCACACAGAATCCTCGAAAGTGGCAGAAAATAGGAGCATCTGGCAGTCCCTGGGGAGCATTCTGAAAGAGAGAGAGAAATAGGGAGGGTTCCCACACAACACTGTCATCTCCTGATATCCTGATGGAATTCCTGCTACAGGCAAAGGAGAACCATAACTCTGGAACCAGTTATTTCAGAATGCCTGGAAAGACTAATACCAATCTTACCTACCCATGATTGCTCCCTCATGGACCACAGGCATCCACACTTACCTTCTTAAAAAGGAATAAACCCTGCCCCAGGGACAGGATTTTTATTCTGTAAGGAAATGAAACTGTTTGTCATCCCCTGACATTGTGCCTCTACTAACCCCTTGGACTAGAGCTAATCTATCAATTAAATCTTGTTGCCTCACTGGTGAGGACACTGGTCCCACCTGCAGCCCTGCTGTCCCTGTGGTCCGTACCTCTGAATGCGGATGCTCTGGTCCTGGTGGCCCTGGGTCGCGATCATCACGTCTGCCTCATCCAACACGAACACCTTGATCTTCTTGGGATCTATGAATTTCAGTTTGGAACACCAGTCCAGCACGGTGCCGGGTGTGCCGATTACGATCTGCTCCGAGATCTTCTGCCCTCTCTCCACTGCCGAGACAGAAGGAAGGGCTGCTGTAGGGTGGCTGTGCAGACAGGGAAGTGCTCTGACCCTCTCTGACACCCAGTTATTTCACCACCTCTCTGGCTGCTCTGGTGCACCTGAGGAGCCTCATTCCCTCATTCCCATTTGCAGTGTTTCCCCTTACTCACGTTTGTTGCCTCGGACAGCGTATGCGAGTTTCAGCTCTGGGTAAAAGTTTCCCATCTGTTCAATCACTTTCCCTGTTTGAAGTGCCAGCTCGTATGTTGGCGAAAGGCACAAACACTGGAGGAACAGAAGGATAACAAGTGAGATGATCAACATCCAGGGCAATGCTATCACACTCACTTTTTAAAATCCTTGTTGAAGTTTTCTTCAAAACAAACATGCAAGTGGCTGAACAGTTTCTCAACCATCCCACTAGGAAATCTGATTTAAAAAGTCCCTCTCCAGGCATTGTTTGCTCTGCTGTCGCAGCGATCTTCTCGTCCACCCCAAAACCACTTATCCAACTCCCTTCAGGCTGCGCTATTTCTCTGATTTAAGTCCTCCCAGAAAGATTTAACTCCTCACAGAGCAATGGCATCCTGTGTGAGGCACGGGAAGGACTGACAGGAACAAGCCTTGAGCTAAATCCACATCTTCTGCACCAAAGGCATTTTGATAAATCCCCAAACCTCCATCCCCTTTAAGCAGTTTAAAGAAATAACACCATAGCTCCATCAAGCCACGAATTTACATCTGAAGACCTCCCAGCAACCCAGGCTCTTCACTAGATGGCACTGCACCACCACGGAACACCCCAAAACCAGCCACATCCCACAAACTTTACCTGTGGATACTTGTTCCCAGGCTCAACCCTGCTGAGCATGGCCAGGACAAAGGCAGCTGTCTTGCCAGTACCGGACTGCGACTGCGCGATGAGGTTCTGTGGGCTGGGGGCACAGCAGGCACAGCTCACAGGGGGAAGCACCAGGGTGGCATTTGAATCCTGTCACATTTACCCCTGCTCTGGATCCATGGCCAGCTTGACCAGTCATACTCCATGGGGTAGGAATTACTTCCTTGCCCAACACTCTCCTCCAGTGTCTCTCAGTTATGAAGATTTGGAAGGAGAACTGTGTAATTCAGTAATTTGCCATTTCACATGTCTCCCCTAGTCTCTCTCAGTACCTCACACATTCCAGCTCGGGGTTGTGGAAAGGAAAACCAGCACCTCAGCTACTCCC
>VZTR01006981.1:0-32838 GCA_013400775.1 Chaetops frenatus | reverse complement strand
CCTGTCATAGAGATACCAGTTGTTCTTCCTGTAATTTATCAGGATGCCTAGACTGCTTTATAAACTTTCATTGTCATTTTCACAGTTTCCAAAATAATGGAAAAAAGAGGATATGGTTGTGTTGGTGAGGAGGACTTCTCTGACATGTTTTCTGTTACTAAAGCAACTGGGAATGAACAAAAGAAGGAATGCAGAGGACAAATACTCTTCAGAGTGTTTTATGAAGACAAGTTTTAATGTAGAAAAAGAGAAACCAGATTTCAAGAGAGGGCATAAATAAGTGTTTATTCCTGAATGCAGAAGGTACCTTCCAGTAAAGTATCAAGTTGGCATGGCATGTGCTCTCAGAACATGTGAACACAGACAAGTTCCTAGCACTTAGCTTTTTCCCAAAGCAGGAACCATCCTTCATTCATGTGTTCCAACTTAGTTTTCCTGGAACTTTAAAATGCAGGCTACAATACAATCAACAGCTATTAATAAGAAACATCAAACACAAGATAATCAGTTTCCAAACACTAAACATATCCTCAAAAGGGAATTTGACTAAGATTCAGCATAAGCAAAAAAAACATAGAACAGAGAATGTGCCACCTGTCAGTTAGGAGTTGTGCCAGCTCCCTAAAGACAAATGTTTAGCAATTCTACACATACACACAAATGCTTAAAGTTACAGAACAAAAGCTGACACATCCCAAGAAATGACATGCATACCTATGTGCAAAAATTCCCTACTCCAGCTCTCCAAAGTAGGTTCAAGGAGTTCATACAGCACAGCAGGGTCAGAGTAAACAACGTGGTTTTCTTTAAAGCATATAAGAAGGCGTCGAATCTGGAGTTCAGACTAGACAGAAAAAAAACATTCCACAGCATACCCTTAAGTCCTAATCTCCCCTATCAACCAGATCATCTATTTCTCTGGAGCACAAGTCTCCTCTAGCTCATGTGCCCAGGTTTCTTTCTGAGAGAAACCAGAGCACAGGTAGCTATGAGTTAAGCCATGCCTAGTTTTTAGTTCTGCATGGAGCTGGAAATCAGCTAATTCTACTAATCCCAGAGTTGAGGAGTTTGGTCATCAATCCCACAGTTCAGCTAATAAATAGAAACCTCAGCTTAACCTTGGTTTCTAAATTCCCTCTCAGGCATAGAACAGGTGCCAAGTAAAGGATGTTAAGTGCAGCGTGTTAGGGATGCTCAAATAACTTATTAATAGAATAGGAAGGTAAAAATTAATCTTTCTCTGTTCTACTCTTGTCTTGGCAAGGCCCAGTAGCTAAAAAATATTCTTAGATTTTGATTCTATGATTTCTCATGTTAGTGATGCTGATAAGACTGCTAGCAGATCCTTTTGATCACTCTGACAGTATTGCTTTTAGTGGACTATGATTTTCTCTTGTATTTCCTTATTGTTCACCACCACCAGTACTGTATATAAGGAAACCAGGGATTATTTCCAGAAGTGAAAGTAGTTAGGCACTGGCTTAAATTCCTGTTTTATTTTTCTTGGCTGTAAGTGCACCCAGCTAGATACATTTTTTTCCCAACATACTCATTTTTTTGTGCCAATATTATACCAAGACACTTCTTAGAGTAAAAATTGCTTTTAGGTAATGTGCCCTCACATGTAATGAGATTTTTATGAACATATCTCTAGTTCTAAGCTTAATATAGGCAGACTATGTCATAATTCAGGAAGAAAAGCTTATTCTTAAGGAAAGGAAAGATTTTATAAAATTAGCATTGGCTTTCTAACATTTGAAAACAGTTATAATTCTGCCAAACATTTTGAAAGCATCAGAACTGTTATTTTGGTCAAAACCCAACAAACATAAAGACATAAAATACCTGGTCCATTTACTTTTTAATTCTTTGTGAAAGAATTTCTGATTAAATATAAACAACTAAAAAGGTTTTGGAAAAAATTATCAGGCAGAGCACAGTAAATCACCTTTCTAAGACCACAATTATTGTAAGTACTTGCATAGGAAAGTATCATTACAAATATCATAATTCTCACCTTCCTCTGCTTGTAACTGCAGTATGCAGAACAATTTCAGAGAAAAAACCACACAGTAATAATATTCTCATAACATTTTCAAGTCTATTCAAGTTTTTTCTTTTCTGGGGTCTTTTTAGTTGTTTTTTTTAATATAATTCTTTTTTTCTTCTACTGACTCTCAAGGAGTCATTTATTCAGACTTATAACCTTTCTGCTGACTTTTTCATTCGGTCTTCCCCACAGCTTCATTATTTAACTATTCACAGCTCCAATCTAGCTAGCTGAGTACAGCATTAACTCATTACTGGCCAGCAGCTCAGAGCAGGCTCCTGTTTGTTGTCACAAATGTATATTGTCATCTTTGCTAGCGTTCTAGTGCATTTAAGAATAAATGTGGGTATATTAGCAACAAAAACAGGTATTATGTATTTCTATGACTGTGCTGCGCATATTTTTCAGATATAAGAACTGTATTACCTACAGTTTATCGATCAAGTGAAAAAAAACTGCAGCTGCTGACAACACCTCTTTGCTATTCGACCTTTTGGATTTGACCGTGGCTCATTTTGATGATCTACTGAACTGCAGCTAACACACAGGAAAACATCACTACAAACAAATTCAACAATGTAGTCAAATGTAACAAAAATAGAAATTGGTGCATATTGCCAGATATTGTTAAAAAATTATATTTATATTGCTTTTCGACAAGAGGTGTTAAGTAACTTATGTTCTTACCATTTGTTCCATTAGGACATGCACTACCCCCCTGTGTGCTATTTTTTAGCTGTCTTGGGGTTTTCCTCTTTAGAAAGACCTATATATTTCACAGCTGACACAAGTTTACACTGGCATCCTGGCATAGAATAAAGGGAGCACCAAGTTCATCTGGAAATTTGAACTGGAATGCTAGCAGTTACCTCTTCTTATATGAAATAGTGTGCCCTGTTGTCTTACTATTCAGTTCAAATGCTGAGTAGCTTGTGCAGATTCTGCAGAGAGATGATGTACATTTAAATTAATTTTGAGATTTGGGTATTTAAGAGCCAAAAGAAGCAGAATCTGTGTCTATATATTTGCATTTTGATTCTTAGTATTGCCCAAAGACCTGCAAAAACATAGAATCTATAACCACACAAATACACAGCAAAACTTTTATGAGAACTCTTACTGATAACACTGAAGAACATTCTTTCTGTTGTCTGCAGTACGCCTCATCCACAATATATGAGATTTAATGAAATCAAGCAATCAGAAAGGACAATGTCTTCTTTCACTATGTTGTCTATCAGGTTTGGAATTTTCAAGGGCCCTACATTCTATTTCTTATAAAATTTTATTTCTAGGATCTTCCTGTGACAGTGCATGGCCCAAACCTTGGCTGTCATAGCTTAAGAAAGAATGAACCACACTTCTCTTCTAGGGTATGTTGTCAGGCACAACTGAATTTCCAGATACATGCAAGAACAAAGTAAACAACAGATCAAAACTAGTTCTCCAAACAAACCATGATCCACTGACATTTTTTGCTGTCTCTGCCTAATCCAAAATGCCATTCAAAACACAAAAAAAGGACACAAAAAATTCAGTTTCTCTCCTGAAATTTCCTTCTGAAGAGGCTCTATATTATTTGAATCTCATGTAATTCACACTAGCTGACTGCCACAAAAGAGCAAGAATGCCTGACTCTCAGCCTCCTGCCCCCCCAAGGCACAACCTTCCTTCTACAGTTCCACTTCATACAATTATCAGTGTAGGTTACCTCTGCCAGGTAACCTTTTTCACTGCCTACTATTAGTTTAAAATGTCAGCATAAAAAGAAATCTCTAACTAATATTCCACATATTATCCTAAACATAGGAGTTAACTACAGAAACCACTTCCACCATTACCATCAATCAGCATATCAAGCATGAGAATTAGGCTACGTGAGGAAGGTTAAATTTTCACGAAGATATATTCAATTTTATGTTCTGTTGTGGTTTGTTTTGTTGCTTTGGGTTTTTTCTTAAAAAAAAAAGCTGTATAGCAGCAAAATATAAAAATAATTAAAATAAACAACTCATTTATGACTGTTGTAGATTTTACTTTTAAAAGGACCCTTGCACAGAGATGTAATTCTTTCATTAAAGATGTTTTAGGAATGATAACATGGAACTTACGCATCCTTGATTTATAAAGTCTTCAGTAGCCTTCAGAGCTACTAGCTCCATGTTACCTGTATGATTTTACTTCAGAGAATTTCACAGGGTAAAATAGTTTCAGCTGAGATTTCAGCTCCTAGTTTTCCCCCAAGTCACCCCCAAACAGCACAACAAAAATATCATCCTATAATACAGTTAGAGTTTTAAAATTATGAAGTTCCTTTAGGCCAGGAACGTATCACAGATTTTAGTTAAAGTGGTCTTGGCATTTGATTTATAAAGCTACACTGACTAGCTTGAGACTGCTTGAGAGGAAAAACATCCTAAGAGAGTAAAGAGTGCCCTTTTGAATTTTTGAAACTAAACTCCAGAAAGGAAAGATCGTAGGCTTTTCATTATTATAATATAGGAATATAACTGAGATCAAAATAGACACAGGTTCCTGTGGAGTTGTTAATTCAATAAACTACATCATCCTTTTGGCATGTTATCTTAATAGGAAGATAGGAAAGAAAGTTTAAAAGAAAACTTAATTCCAAAAAACACAGAGCCTATGGAAAAGGAATCTGAAATAATTCTCAATCTTTTCAAGCCAATGCTTGATTCAAAGATTTCTCTATTAGTGCCCATTTGCCAATGATCTAGTCAGTGAAGAAGAGTGAAAAAAGAGAATAAAACCGTGTTTGAAGAATTTCTGTGCAAAAATGTGTCTATTTAGGAAAAGAGAGACTTTATTTCCAGAAGCTTGAAAATCCATGGGGTTATCCTGCTGCTAAATTGATGTTGAAAAACCCAGCATTAATGTGCTCAGGTTCATTTTCTCTGGTTTTGGGAGGCCCTTGAGAATGGAGTTAGGTTGGAGTGCTCTGGCCAGTGGCTTCTGAGGAGGCAGAGCTGCCATTAGGACGAGATGTTTAGCAGATGCTGCAGAGAAGCTGTAACTCGACAATGGTATCTATGTCTCAAAAGGCCTCAGGCCATCCATGAGTTAAGAGGGTCATACTCTTGCTAGAAGGCATAACTTATCCCCTCACTGCATGGCACAGTGAAAATTCAAGAGCTTAAACAGCATCAGGATTTGCTTCTTACTCTTTAGTCTGCTGGAGCAGTAGGCAGCTGACCTATGTACCAGCAGATCTGACATCACTGCTTGTACTGAAGAGAACGAGTCTTTATTCCAGCCGATGGAAACTCTTTTAGCAACTCCTTTTCATTTTACAAATAGGATTTAGAAGGCTACTTTTCTTCTTTTGAGAGAATTCTAATACCTTTTGGGTTCAAAGTGACATCTCTTGTCTTAGAAAAGGTTAGCATATTTCTTGTAAGAGTTCTCTCTTCCATTGCTTTGTGGTTCATACAATTATTTGCAGAATGTGAGTATGAAGAAGATAGTAAATTCTCTTTTTTCTATTCCTTTTTTATATATACCTTCCAATAAGCTAAAATTAAGCTCCTTAGACTAATTTAGATATGAGATTACATAGTTCTGGAATAACTTTCAACAGATTAATTATGAACCTTGCACATAGTGAACACAGTCAAGGAATGTAGTCAAAGGTAATGGTACAATTATCTTTATACTATATAAAAAGTGATTTTCTGTGTATCTATTTACTAATTGTAAACAGCAAGTCATCACATTCATGTTTTTGTGTTTAGTTTCTGATAGTAAAGTCTCAGCTAAAACAAAACAGATTCTGAGCCAGTGCAAGCCACTGCAACTACTCTGTGCAGACTGAAACATTCTGACTTAGTTTCATAAAAATGGCTACCATGTCCTTGCTGTGAGATCTGATATATCTATGGTCTTAGAGGCTTAGTAGACACCACAGTGCCATAGATATCTCATAAACTAGCTTATTGATTCTGGGGACTGGACTCCTGAGACTATGGGTGCAAGAAAGTAATGTCTGTAGTAAACCCAGGAGTCTAGATCATCTTGGAGGGTCTTAGGTCTTCAAGTCTCCCTAAACAGAACAAGAATTTGGGGTCCCTTTGCCAACTTAGGCTCAACATTTTCAGAACACAGATTTCACTTACTCCCAAATATACTTTTTATAAACTTTTCTAAACTTTTCCTAAACTTCATTATATTTGAAAATATATCAATTCCCTTTGGAAATACTTTAACTACAAGTAGAATATTTTTTCAGATTTCTTGGAAAACAAGCCACTTTAAATGTCAATATTGTTTTATTCTTTTTAATTAAAAATATTTTTCATTTTCTGCCAAAGAATTCACAAGTTATCTGACTTTTACTCATCTAGGAAAAATTAGTTCCATTTTCTTACTGTTGAAATTTGCTAGCAGCTTTTTTCTTTTTTGTTTTTTTTTTTTTTCTTTTGCTGTGATATATTTTTTCCCCATTGCATAGGATCAATCCAGATCTCCCAAAGACACTTTATTATTAATGAAAATTACCAAATTCCCCTTCTTTGGGGCTGTATTTAAAGAGAAGATGCATTCTCCAGAAGTGCTGTCTTCATAGCCTCCCTGAAGTACTGGGTCAATACAAGTCATCAGCACCTAGATAACCGAGAATTCCTAGATGCTCATAGATTTAATATCACTACTTCCAGTGTGTGATCTGGAATACATTACTCAGCACTGCTTTCCATGTAGCTGTGAGATTCCTCTCTATCCTGCTTTCCCAATGGACAAACAATGATATGCAGCCGCCACACATTTTAATTGCCACCATAAACCATCCTTTGTTGTCCACACAGGTGCAGACCAGCTCTAATCCAAGAGAAGACTTCTTTCTCTCTCAAAGCCCTAATAGTATGGGGAATTCTTACTGTTTATTGTGTATTTCTGAGCAATATTCCACACGGACTACCTAATGTGTGCCGTTAAGACGTATGGCCTTTTAAAGAGATTCCAGGCAAAACACCATCTGAGAAATAATCCTGTTTAAAATAAACTTTATGTTGTGACACAAATCTCTATTTTAGCCCTTACCAGGAATCAGAACTTCCTAATTTGTATGTTCCATTATTGCAAAAAACTGTTCCTCATCATAATTTAAGGAATGGATTATGAAGCCACAAAAACCCAGTAATGGAGTCCTTTAGGGTACCATATATAGAGAATTCCTCCACAATGTAAGGATACCACAGTGATTCTGATGAAGTTTAATGAATGTAAAATTGAAATATGAATACATATTCAGATTTCTGAATATTTGTTTATTCAGACTCTATAACATTTCAGCTAGCAACATAATTTTACTGAGAGCAATTGAAGTGGATTATGTCCTGTGCAGTGGAGAAACTATCACTTTTGGAGCTTTACAGGTGCATGTTTTTCATGGCTTTAGCTTGTTCATGCATACCTCTGGAGCCAACTGATTGTACTTGTGGTACTTGATCTATTTTCCTATACTTTTTCAGCCAGTAGAAATAAATCTCCCCACAGATTCAGCATTCCAAGCAAACTAGAGCCCAAATTTGAAGATGAGAATGCCCTGAAAACCTTTTTAGACCTAAATCCCAACAGGCAGGAATTTGCATATTAGTCAAGCAACAACAGTTTCAATCCCAGCACTGCCACCTACTGAAGACATCATTATAATAATGTTTTTTTCTGAAAGATGCATTTTAATACATGGACAAATTATTATCTCAGGAATTGGGTTACTGGATAAATGGAGTTCCTAACCCAATAAGCTATAGTATACAGTCTGGCAAGATGATCAAATGACCTTAAAATATATATAAATCCAATTACAGGAATGATGACATTTCAGCAGTGTGAACAGAAAAATACCAATTCACTGTGCCTAGGCCTGACTTTCTCCAATTAAAGGCAAATAAATCCCATCTGAACTGAATAATGACAGAATCAAATGCTGTTTCAAGTTAGTAAGGCCTGATATTAATCAATAATGCCTAAAAAGGCACCCAAAATTAATAAATCAATGTTCAAAACTCTGGAGGGATGAATGCAAAGTGTAGCTGAACAATACTCCATGGGGAAAAAATAATTCCCATTTTCTTAAATAAGAAAATCTAAATAATAACTTATGAGTGAATAAAGCTTGATCACTCATGGACAGCTTCACCCCTGGTGTACCTCCAGTTCCCCACAGGATGCTTAAGGTACCTGCCAGTTCCCCACAGTTTAATGACCAATAACTCAGTGTAGACACCTTGTTCCCTTGCTGCAGCTGTTCCTGCATGAAACACCTCTCTCTGATGTTGGTGAACAGATTACACCACACCCTAGATAAATGCTCTGGATGGTTTAATGATACCAAACACTTCCAAAATTTCTTCTTGAGGAAATGAGCTACAATTTCCAGTGTAAAAATATGGGTAGCCAAGTGCTGGCAGCAGAGGTGGGAAAGTGGCTTGTTCTGTGTGGGTTGAAACAAGCATTATAAAGACAACATCTGAGATTAATTTTGGCATTTTTCCTAAATCCAGGAGTGTGGCTGCACACTGAGGGGGCTGATGGCTCCCGGGGCTTGGAGGACTCCAGGACTGGGTGCTCCCCATGTGGTTCACCAGGAGCAGGCAGATGGCAGAAAGCAGGAGCAGCTTTAGTCCCAGGCATAAGACAGCTCCCTGGGGACAGGAACGGGACAAGGCAGGGCCAGGATGCTGGTAGGGCTGGCTGGCAGGGTCATGCTGTGGGCAGCTGGAAACCAACCCTGCTGAGGCACTGCTGGGGCAGGAGCTGATGGCCCTGGGGCTCGTAGGGGCTCCTGAGCCATGGGAAGGTGGAGGAGGTCCCAAGAGGTGGGCAGGGACAGGCATTGTTGGCAGCAACTCAGTGCCATGGCAAGATGCTAGGATGGCTTCTAGTAAGCCCACCTTCTTTTGGAAGTATTCATATTCACTGTGTTTTCTGACCACCAAATTCACAAACTATAACCTAAAAAGTTGTAAACCCCCCCAAAACACTATGAAATTGCTTAAAGAGACATTCTTTCATATCTTCCCCCCACCTCAAATTGAAAATTGAAATATTCCAATTAAATCTACAGCAGAAAAAAATATAAACTCAAAATATGCATAATTTATTTTTCCATTGTCTTCAGTCAGCCTTTAGAAGCCAAAGGAACTAGCCAGACATGTTGCTGCCCTTGGCCATGCCTGGACAAGCTGCAGCACAGAATGACCATCTCTCAAGAGGAGCAGTGTCTTACAAGGAGGTGCAGAGCACTCTAGAGGGAAACACAAGGAAAAGAGCAGGGTAGCTGGCACAAAACAAGCTTGATGACATCTTTTGATGGGTCAGGGAAAGAAACGTCTTCTTAGGAAGCAATGTTCCATTTCCACTGACATTGTTAGAAGAGAATTGCTCATGCTGGCTATATTTTCAACTGTTGGTAGGACTGGTGAGTCATTTGCAGAGAATGAGAGCATAAATGGGAAGGCTGTCAGAAGAAAAACAAGTGGGTACAAAAGCCCTTGACATAAATAGATGCAAGAAAAGAAAAATAAGGAAGTGCTCAGAATTCTGTCTGGTCCATGCATTTTCTGAGATAAATTTACAAAACCTCACATCTTTCCCCTTTATTTTCTGAATTTATTTTTTTCTTCCAACTTGGAAACCATCTATAAAAGCTCTGTTCCTTTTGCCATGGACCTCCACTGTCAAATCAGACTGTGACATATGTATGATTCTCCTGTTTTACCAGGTAGCTTTTGTATTGTGTGATTTCACAGCTTCTTTCCTTTTCTCTATACCTACTTCTTACTACAGTCTAACCAGATGCATTGCAGGCCCTAAAACCCCATCCATTTGTTCCCTTGTTCACTCTGGTATTTTTTTTTCTCTTTCTCTACATTTTGCTACAACTTTTACCCCAAGTCTCTCATTCTGTAAATCTTCTTTTCTACTTCGGACAAAATTCTAGTCTCTGACTCTTTTTCCAGTATTTCAAGACCTGTCCCATGTTTTACATCTAATTTCCCTCCTCCATGCCCTATGTATTATTACAGTAAATCATTTTCAGCCCTAGCAGCACCTTCCAAAAGGATCACTGCTTTCATTCAATTCTGTTCTCTTGCCTCCTGTGTTCTTCAGTTTGCCATTTCGTATCACTTCTTGTCTCTTCTGTCAAATGGTTATTCCTATTTCTTCACAATTGCCTGACTTTAAGGTACTAGTAAGATTCATGATGGTAAAAATATCAGTGAATAAAGCACATCATTGTTTCTATTGTCAGATTAGTTGGTGTTGAAGTATCGAGATACTGTCCAAATGTCACAGAGTATAATCATAAATTTTCTCTCCACTCAACAAGCCTCAAAGAATTAGTACTGGGGATGCCAGCTCCATATCCTTATCTCTTCACCTATTACTTGTTTCTAAGCAGATTTGAAGTGCATCCTGGATTCAGGATTTTTTGGAAATATAGCAGAGGCTCAGCCAGCCCCTAGATCATAAACCCTTTCTATGTATCCATGTGAGTACAGACAGCCAAGGAAAAACAAAGCATATCAAGAGGTGATGACCCTAAAGAGTTTGAGTGGTGTCTCCTCAATATTTCCAGTGAAGGGGAAAGGCTCAGGTAGAATCAAAAGTACCCTGTGTGCCAATACCTGCCTCTGTGGCTCACGTCCCACACAGGGTTTGTGCGCCTATGACCACTGGACCATTTCTTAGGAATAAGGGATGTTTGTCTCCCTCTGATGAAGTAGGATGAGAGCATTTGTGCAAACAAGCTTGTTTGCAAAATGGCAAAGCCTTTATACATGATTTTTCAAGATGAAGACTAAACCCCAAGAGAAGTGGCATAATAGGGAGCAAGGATTCTGGGAGACAGCACAATAAAAAAGTTCTTCCACATTCCATAAAAAACATCACTGCTGGGAACATATCCAAAGTGCCTAGATGGGCATTTCTCCAGCATGAGGAAAAGAAAAAAAAAAAACAAGACAGAGAAAAAAACCCCAACAAACAAACAAAACAAACAAAACAAAAAAAAAACCAGAGGAATTAGAAGTTGTGAGCAGTTGCAGAGCAACAGAAGCATGGTAGGATACCTCACATTGCCGGGGCAGTACAATGGGTGGGAACAGGTCCTTTAAGAAGCACAGGTTGGGAATGACAAGACAAAATATGCTCTATTCAAAAGAGCAGCTTGAATGTGTATAGCTTTGCCAGTAAATGGTTCACAAGCAAGCTGGGGGTTTACAGATCAGGATCAAAGGGAGGCTAGTGAGGAAGATGTTGTGATGGGTTTCTGCTACAAGAAACCCTGACCAAGGGGTAAAATAGGATGCAATATTTAGCTGACTGAAAGCAGCCTTGAAATCAGGAAAAAGATTAAAAAAATTGATTTGACATGGAATTAGAAATTCTAAAACTCTACTGCAATTGAAACTGGCTGGGAATGTGAATGGCAAAAATGAAAACCTCTGTAAGTATACTGATGGGAAAACTAGAGGGGTCTTGTGATAAGGGTGTGCAGTGTTCAAAGCTTTGTTTGCCAAGATGTTTTACTGATAAGGTATGCCCTTTGGCTTTCAGGAGAGTCTGGAAGACTGAGATACTGTCTATGGTAGGAAAACATTAGTTAATGGTCAATCGAATGAATAAATTGGTTTTACAACAGTTCATGAGACCACACTAAACATGTCTGGTGTTGGTGAGGAAGGTTAGCCAAAATTACCTTTCAAAACCTGAGTGATCCAGAGAGGGCCTTTGTGACTAGAGAATAGAAAGTGTCACATCATTATTCAAAGAGTGAGAAAGAGAATTTGGGACATTAGCTTCTGCTCATCTTTGCTGCAGTCTCCTGGAAGATTATGGAGAAATCTGCATCTGGAAGTCATTCATAGGCACATGAATGATAAGATGATTGGGAAAAACCACAATGGATTTACAAAGATAAAATCACACCTAACTGATCTCCCTCTTTGATAAATAAATTGGTGGTCAGGACATGTTATTTGCCATGACTTTCTCATGATTTTTGTGTGGTTTCCAACAGTATCCTTGTAGCCAACCCAAAAAATATGGACTGGATGCATAGACTATAAGATGCTCATAAAACTAGTTTGACTACAGGATGCATGGGAAACTGGTTGGATTACGAGAAGCTGAGCGTAATGGGTTGCAGTTTGAATTTCACTTACCAGGTGGTTACTTGAGGCCTTCCTCACAGTCAAGTACTGGGGCTGTTACCATTTCATATCTTCACAAGCTACATGGACGACAAACAAAAACACACTCTCACCAAGTCTGTGGATGAAACCAAATGCAGAGGAGGAAGATAACATGCCTAACAATAGGATTGCTGTTCAGTGAGGCTTTAACTGGCTGGGACTGACAGACATTCAGGAAGCTCAACAAAAACTAAGAGGGTCTATCATTCTCCCTTCTCAGATGATCAAGGGAGAGAAAATGAGATGGAAAAAACCTCGTAGGTTGAGATAAGGCCATTTACAAAACCAAAAGCAAAAGGTTGTCTGTTCACAAGCAAAAAAAAACCAACAAAGATTTTATTCTCTACTTCCCACCAGCAAGCAATGTCCAGTCACCTCCCAGGAACAGGTCTTCAGCATGTTTAGTAGTTACTGTGGAAGGTAAATATTGCAAATAACCAATGCCACTTTATTTTTTTTTAATTATTATTATTTTTTCTTTTACATCTGAGCTGATTCCATTACTTTGGAATATTCCTTTCTTCAGTTTGAGTCAGCTGTCCTGGTTGTGTCCCCTCCCAAGATATTTCCCAACACCAGCCTTCTGCTGGTGGGGCAGAATGTTGGAGAGAGAGTTCTGATGCTGTGCCAGTGCTGCAGAGCTGTAGCCAAAACACTGATGTTATCAACACTTCTCTAGCAACAAGTGCAAAACACAGCACTGTGAGCACTGCTATGGGGAAAAACTCTGTCTCAGAGAGACCCAATAAAGCCTTATTTTCAGGAAACCTGGTAATCAGTGGTCTGGTAAGAAAGCCTGTCCCTTATGGGTTTAACACTTTAAAGTGCTTGCAAATCAACTCTCAAAACACTTGCAAATCAACTCTCAATTATTTAGTTCAGACATAACCTATGAAGCTCTGAAAAACATTAGTGCACACATAAAAAGCAAGTAACAGGCAAATGCCTCAGAGAGGATGGGGACATGGAGGCAAATAAGCAAGGCTCTTTTTACTCTCAGTAGAAACTGGATCATGCTTTATAGTGCATGTGGATTCCATTTTTGTTTTCAAGAGGTAATCTGCTTCTTGAATGAGGGTTAGGGAAATACAAAAAATGTCTATAAAATGTTTATCTCACTTTTATAACGTGTCCAGTGGTCTGAATTGTACTAACTGCAATGTGACCTCTGACTTTCATAGCTCTGTAAAGATAATTTTGTAAATCTTTCTGAGGAATAACTTAGATATTTGTTATATAATTTATCATTAATTCTTGAGTGGAATACACTGTGTAATATGTCTGGACTGAGAGCCATAGTCCTTAATAAAAATTTTGGTGCAATCATTAATTGCACGGGCATCTTTAATCCCACCTAAATTGCATATGTATTGTTCATGTAATATTTTTACTTACATCAGAGTTAGAACTCTGGGAAAGTGTTTTTCATAGCTATGGTTCACACACACATACATGCATATGTGTCCCCCTATGCTTCTGAGGTTTGTATTTGTGCAAAGAATAATTAGCAACTATTCTGGTTTTTTAGCAGCGTTTCTTCCCTTTCTACAGACTGTTCTTTGTCACAAGGTGTTCTTGTTAAAGGATCACACATGTACTTGAAAATCTCATTTGTTATTTTTAACTAATGCCCTAACACCTATACAAGTGGGTCTATAATTTTCAAACAGGTTGTAAAATGCAAGATTACGAATTGCCCTGGATTTTTTTTTTTTTTTAAAGAGAGGTACCAAGTCACTTGGTTGCAGAAATCATTGTCTCAGAGAGTGCAGACTGAATGGGATCAAAACATTAACCAAAAATCACAGCTTCATATACATATCTCCCCCTATTTGATTATTTATAATTATATTTTTCCTCAACCCTATTGAGTTGTCTTATTCAAGAGTTCTGGCTGCAGATCAGAGGGGCTGGATTATTTGTGAGCAGCCAACTAAAGCTGTCATCATTTTGTATGAACAAGTTTTCCTACAGTTGGAAAAACATCATTTCAAGAAATACTCAAAAAATTCAACATCAGAAGCCTTTCAAATATCCATGAAAGGGTAACAGAGGGCAAGAGCAGAGAAATTAATATGTCTTAGGGAGGCAAGTGTAGTGATAATCTTCTTTTCTCTGCTGGATATTTTTAGCACAGTTCATATGATATAAGAAAACAATAGAGTCATTGCAAAGAAGCAGAATATCAGATACTTTCCTTACCCAGGTGAAATAATTAGGTACGAATGGATTTACTTGATAGTCAGGGTTAAAGGGCAGTTTCATCTAGAGAGATTGTAAGTTCTTATGAGAACACATAGCTCTACAGAAAATTTCAGATAGGGAAGAAACACAGCTATATCCATTTAAATCCTAAAATAGTCCCAATCATACAATTACAAGCAGGACTGAGAAAATTCTGCTTTTGGTAACAATAAATGAGAATTTGGAAGATTCTTTTTTAAAGAATTTCTTCCATATTTTCACTGTCACAAAAGTCTTTAGGAGTAACAGATGTTCTGTGTTAAGTGATTTCTCCTAGTGAAAAAAGTTGGAAAACCCTTTATCCTTCATCCACTGCAGTCTCTCTCGTCTTGGTTTTGATGTGTGACAATATAATGCATCTCTCTAGAGGAAAATTACCACAATTAAAATGAGGTCAGCATATGAGGATTATTATTGCTAAACTAAGTATAGGAACATGTTTGCTTTCAGTTATAAAGAGTACCAAAAGGTTTCCCATCTGCTGTCAATAGAAGGACAAACTGAACCTCCAGCTGTGGTCTCCCTGCATGTCGTTCTGAGGCAATTCCCACACAGCACTATAGTTTTACTCATCACAAAAGCTTTTTATAGAACTTGAGGTAATTAAGTGTTTTATTAATAATTGTATGATTCACTTTACCCTAATATTACCTAAACTGTGGCATCCCTCAGACACTGAAATGTATACTGTTATTTGCTACTACTCTGGGTAGTTTTATATGTAAGCAAAGATAAACAGTTTTAGGTATAGAATGAAAACAAATAAAATAAAAATTAATTTTTTGTGACAATGTTTCAGAGAAAGGAAGTTCAAACTGCATATGGAAAAAACAGCTTTCTTGATCCATTCCTAGATAAAAATGTGTTTTACATGAATGTGTACACATCCATCCACGTGTGTGCACTTTTGTGTATATTCACACACTGAAAACTAAAAGCATTTCAAAGAATTAATTTCAATTAATTTAACTGCATCAGCAGAAATGAGAATGTCTCATGATAACTACTAATTACTAATTGATGAACTTAGTGTTGAAGATATCAATATGCTGAGCAAGGGTCTTTTAACACAGCTGATCTCACAAAATAATTAAAACTATTTTTTATATTCCCATAGCAAAAATAACGTTTCATTATTAAAATGGAAATATTATTAGACAAAAGATTCATTTAAAAACTTAACTTTGATATTTTATGAGTTTTGGAGCACTTGTCAATAAGACCTAAATCTCTGTCGATGCAGAGTTGTTTTGGTTTTTTTTTTGGTGCAGAATTCATACTCATTATTTGCTTCTCCATGTTTTGCTATGTCACTATTTATACCATCTGTCGTATGTGATCTGCAGGGAACCAGCAAGTTAGGCAACTTTATTTTGCTGATGAATAGCAGAGATGATTCACTAAGTAGGTTAAGCTACATGACTCAACAAAAAGGATATTTAAGATATACTTGGTGCATATGTATGTGAAGTGTATTTTCATTATGACACTCAAATAGCATAAAGTACAATTAATGTTCTTTAGATTTTATTGATAATAGCAAATAAGAAAAAATAGATCATGATTATGTTGGAAAAGACTGTAAACATTACTAGTTTGGGGATCAGTTTAAAACATGAATTTAAAATATATTTCTAGACTTTTACCTATATTATCCGAAGTATGATTAGTGTTAAAATACCTCAACACATAAGAATAGTTGTTTTAACTAAGAATTTGCACTGATTACTGTCAGTGATTTTTAAATAAACATATTAGTAGATAACGGCAAATCAAAATCATACCATTTAGGCTCAATGCTACTGATGCTTTTCATAAGCTTCTCTAACTTGTTATTGGAAACAGTAGACATGTTGGTATACATATAAGGTGCAGATATCCTGATATATTTTTTGTTATAGGGGGAATGTGTACAACAGCAGCACTGTAGATGGCAACAGGGATTGTGATGCGAGAAGAATTAAAGGAGCTTACCAGCACATTAAGAGTAGCCTTATACAAAGTAATTTATGCAAATAAATTGATTGGATAACATTCAGAGTTGGTCTAAATTTAATGTTAAGAGGCACTCCAAGTCCATTCATAAGAGGAATGGACTTTACTGAAGTGAGTGAAACTAGCAAGATCAGCCTCTTAGCTGAAATGACAATGTATTTATTTCACTATGGAACACTTGAATTTTACAGATGCTTGATTATATAAACAGCTGTTCTAAATGCTCATCTATCATCTGCCCAGTCACCTAGTCTGTGTCTAGCTACACTTGTGATGGATATCAAAAATTCTCAGGAGTTTATGCACTCCAAATGTGATTTAATTAACAGGTGGCTAAGAATCATGAAATTCCATTTTTAAGCATTTTGACAGGTGAAAACATGTCAAATAAAAGAAGCTTCTCCACTAAGAAAATTTGTATTTTAAATTAGATCATAGTCTATCACCATGATTAAAAAATGGGCATGACTCCTCATCATACATCAGTTGTTCAAGATAGGAGCGGTTCCAAATCTAGAAACTATGCAATGACTCAAAGACACTCCTTGGCCTTCCAACAATAAATTTAAAGAGGGGAATTGATTTTATTTCTTTAGTTATGTAAAACTGCTTAATGACAAGTTATTACCCACAAAAATGAAGTATATTAATGACAATGATTTTTGGGTGCTCATTAACACTAGAAAATTATCCTGGATTGAAGCAAACTATTAATTATAAGGGGTTTTTTCAGACAATTCTACCTGCAACTCTGCCTATTCCAGAAACCAATGTCACATTACAAGGACATGAAACCACTTTCAGCTATTTCTGAATAACTCCATCAGTAAACAAGCCCTTTTAGCCTACCTTCTACTTTGACAGATTGTCCAAGAAACAAATTTGGTCAATAAAAACAAAATGTTCTTTTTAAGAGTTAAAAAAGTCACAGCCGACAAACACAATGTAACTTCTAAACAGCTCCTTGGTTTCATGTCCTGTCTCTCTCCTCCTCCCACAGATCCAGCCTGCAAGATGCTGGCCAGTAATGAGCTACACCGCACATCCATCACACCCACTGTCTCAGGGGGAGGTGAGAGCACACAGGCTCTCTGGCAAGACCGTGTTCAAACTATGGATATAAAACTCAGAGGAAGGCAACAATATAGATGATAAAAATTTATCATTCCTAATATAGCTTCTGGCTTCTACCCTGCTGTAAGTAGGCTGAAGAAGTACTAAAACAGTGAACACCAAAAACACTTGGGTACAGATTGTTCCCTGGAAGGGAAGTAGTCCAACAGACAGTAATTTCATAGGAATATATTACGACTGTCACACAGCAGCTTACAAGAAAGCCTGAAAGTTGTTGGAAGGAGTCTTGTGCTACTGCTCCCACAGGAACCAGAGTCATTATGGTGCCACTGGCCGGCTTCACTACCATGTGTTTTACACTTCCTAACTCTCTTGGTGCCCTTCAACATTAAATTTACACCAATTCAGAATGTTACCCGATCAAGTTATTTATATAAATTAATTTCTATATGCCTACTTTTAATGTACTGGGAGGCTTCTATAATTGTTCTCACTTCATATTTCCTGCAACCTACAATGCTGTGGTTGAACATTTTTCCCCTCCAATATAAAATATATCGTGATATCCACATCTTATGAATACATCAAAATTTCTACTGTTTCCATTATCAAGTAGATGTCATGTTCTCAAACCCAGATGCAAAATTAAAAGGGAAAGGGTAATAAATATTTAAAAGAACATAAAAGAAAAAAAATCATGATTGCAATTAGTGTAAAATAAGAATTTACTCCACGTTTGCCATTTATTTTAGCTGTTTATGTAAGAGTCCTAACTCTATAGCTTAACATGAAGGACATGAGTAGCAGAGGGAAAGTGGCATTATATGAGATACCTTCTTTAAATTCAAAAGATTGGTTATCATATAAGCATACTTATGAGAGAAGCATTGTCAAGACTAGTGAGTTCGAATATATGGAGTGAGATATTCAGATTATGCAGCTTCAATGGCCTAAGAAACTCACAAGGATAGTTCCACAGAAAACATTTTCATTGGCCTCATTTAGTTTAGGAGAGAGTCAGAACTAAGATGTCATTGCCTTATTCAAGCCAAATGAACTGAAATAAATGGGAAAACTGAATGTGACTATGGTAGGCAGAATTTTAAAATAAAACCGAGTAATTCTTATTTTAAATTATTTTGACTAAATATTTTTATTTTAAATTAAAAATATAGTAGAAATTAAAACTTGGGACCTTGAACCCACCTCAGTTTGTTTCCTTGAGTGACACAACCAAGTTGTAAACACAAAAAGTAGTTTTACTGTGTCTACCATTAAGACGACTGTATTAATTGTATTTTAATAGAAAAAGGTTGCTGCTGACTCAGGTTTTATTTCATGTACTTAAACTTAGCCCTGTGATATTTTGCAACTAGAAACACTGCAGTCATGCCAAAGCACAAAAGGGAACTAGAAAAAGCAACTCATTAAAAAACCAACAACCTGAAACCAATTCATTCAGTAACTGACAAAGGGAAACGGCAAAGCAAACAAACCACATCAATGGTAAAAATGCACAAAAGTATTAAATAAGCTTATGTTTTTAGTCATCTGAGGTATATAAGCAACACAGATAAGGGTTTTTTAAGAATATATTACTTTAATTTTTTCCCTTTAATGATAAATTTACAATGAAAATTACGTCCACCATAATTTTGAAATACAATGTAGTTACCACCGCTTTCCTGCAAATTCCCTTCCATTATATTTGCTTGTGGCAGAGGAGCAAATTTGACAAAAAATAAATTCTTATGCACATCCACCCTTGGGGGATTAATAGCAAAATGAAACATTTAAAATTAAATAAATGAAGATAAAAATTCCATGAAATAGACATTCCTTCTGGATCTCCTCTAACAATATTTTCCTCAGCATACTTTCTAATATACCACTCTCAAATAACAAACAAACAAAAAAAACGAACCAAACCAAAAAACCAAACTTAAAAAATTGAAGAAACAAGATCAGTTTATTGAGAATGAGGCAAAAGGATACAATTGATATTGGCCTGATATTTTACCTCTTGTTGATTGGGATAATAATTTTCCCAACGTTCAATATCGATATCAGTCCACCCCTAGAACTGTGAGGTCATTTGTGTTGGGAAGAGCACACGCAGTGAATATAGGCATGGCACCTGTGCCAACTTCTGGAGCATTTGTTGATCCTCTGAGGCCCCTCTCCTACTGAGACCCTCTCCCCAAGGCTGTCAAAGATGCTTGTGTCTACTCCTCTGGTACTTGCCACGGACAGCTCAAGTGGAGATGGTTTTATTTAATTTGTAAGAGGAAGAGTTTGCTCTGACATCTCTCTGTGCTCCCACAACGTGTAACTCAAGCATTAGTGGACAAATATTTCAAATAAGTATCAAATAAAAGCACCCAAAATATGCTAATACAAAGAAAGGATATATTTTAGGGTATGGTCAGAGAAGATATTCAAAGCCTCCACTGTTGCTTCTAGAAATGTCAGGACAATTCAGAAATGTCAGTTCCTTTACCGGTTTCCAGATTGTAATTGAAGGATCATGTAGCTCTCTCGCTCTTTCTCTCTCTTTCTCTCTCTCTAAATAGGTCTATAAAGATCAGCTGGAAAGTGCAGACAGAATTGTTCACTGGTTAGCTTTACTTAGAGCTACAGGGTATATATGTGCTTTGTTTTGTCTTATTGATCAATCTAGCTTACATTTTTAGCACACACAAACAAAAATCAGGAAAAAATAAAAATTTGATGAAAAACACGAACAACACAAATAAGGTTCCAATCGTGCAAATTTTGCTTCACTGGATAAAGCACTTCTTGACACAGTAATGTCCAGAATCCCCCTCCCCCAGAAAAATACAGGACTGAGACTGAAGCCATTCTTTTTTTTTTCTTTTTTTTTTTTTTTTTTTTTTTTTTTTTTTTAATTTTTGTTTCTGTTTTTGTTTTTTCCTTAAGGCTATACAACACAAAGAAATAAACCATGGAAAGAACACCTCATTGGGCTGAACACTCCATTCTTCTGGCTCTTGAGTGAGCCTTTGACAAAGCAATTCTATGGTCCGAGTTATTTGTTTCATTGGGACAACAACAAGAGAAAGAAAAAGAGGAAAAAAATAAAGAGAGGAAAAAATAAAAAGAATAAGAAAGTCAATGATCCCAACAATAAAATCCAAAATTGACTTTACAATCACAGGTACAAATTGCTCAGGTCGATAATTTCATTTCTCCTAAAGATCACTGTCGTCTAAAACTAATTAGAGGCGCAGGTTCCAAGGAATTGTCAATATTCAAAGCAAATGTTGGAGTTTAGAAGGTTATCATTCTTCTACTGTGACAGTCTGACGGGGTGACTGAAAATATTGTCATGTGCTGCCAAGTTCAGGGTGTCATTAACAATTGAATCCTTGCTCCGGCTCATGGATCTGTCTCCTATTTGGCCTTCTTTTATAGTGGAAAGACTAAGAAGCCGGAAAAGGTTGAATATTTCCACCCTCCCATGAGGTTACCCCTTTCCAGTTTGAGATGCACTTTGTCTTCTCTTTCCATGAGGAGCAAGACCCCATTGCTGGCTGCTTCTCTGGTGACGTCTTGGTCCCCTGCAAAAGCTGAAATCACTGGGTAGCCGTTTTGCATTAAGCTTACCTAAAAGGTGCAAAGAGACAGAATCTGAGTTTTCTCAATACTCTCAATGATTTTTTTTTTTTTTCCTGTGCACATCTATAAATTTTTGTACAGGTTAGAATCTATGTTGAATTAAGCTAAGGCAATAGGCAATGTGTGACTTCTGTTATGCATATAGACCCCTTAAAAATTAACCCACAGTCTGGTTCTTTAATTGCTGCGTGTTTTTTAAATATGAGTCTAGAAATGGGCATTTG
The DNA here is from genome assembly GCA_013400775.1 of Chaetops frenatus. NCBI lineage: Eukaryota > Metazoa > Chordata > Aves > Passeriformes > Picathartidae > Chaetops > Chaetops frenatus. The sequence goes on along the minus strand of VZTR01006981.1, from coordinate 11,395 downwards.
AAGGAAAAAAAAAAAAAAGAAAAGGAAAGGAAAGACACCATCTTCTTTAGATTAGAACCCACCTGGATGGTTTGTCTGTTATAGACCTTGACCACGTGGAAACTGAAACTATATATCCCTTTTCTTGGTGCTACAAATATACTGGAAGTAAGATCAAAATGGTTGCCAATATTAACTAATACCTAGAATGTAAACAAATAAAACAGAACAAAAAAAAAGGAGAGAGAGAAAGAGAAATCAGAGAAATCAGACTCCACCTTAGAAAAGCACAAGCAAAAATCTGACATGAGTTAAAACACCAACAAAAAGCATAGTCAAAATGGCATTTGCAGCACAATTAAAAGTGTGTGGCAGGGGAACAGAGACAAGTTACATTTTATATAAGTTACAAGGCATTCAAAAGGCATCAGAGTTAATAAAGCAATTTAGTTATGCAAAAAATGATCTCCAAAGCCTGTAAGATGAAGTGCAAATGTCCACACTGAGCTGTCAATAAAACAAAGGTGGCAGAAGGGGGAGGAGGAGGAATGTGAAATGGAGGGAAGGAGGGAGGGGAAAAAAGGTAGGAAAAAATACCAAAAGTCTAATGAAAGCTCATAATGAAAATGTATGTTTTTTAGATAGCACTACTGAAATCAGAGCTGGCCTCGAGTTCAATAGGATATAGAACTAAAACTGCACTGCAGAGAGGGGCAAAGGAGGAAAGCGGATGCTCAGCGACAGCAACATCTGCCAGCTCCTGACTCTCTGTCCCTCCGGAGAGCTGTGCCACTTGGCCAACACTCTCCTCAGGAGGCTGGGGTGGGCCTCTTCCTCCTTCCCGGCAATAACCTTAATTTGTCATATATTTCAATCATTTTTTTTTAAACGAAACAAAACAAAAAGAAGAGTTGAACCCTCCGGCAGATGTGCAAAGCATCGTTCGGAGGCGGCAGGCACACCCTGCCTACTCCACCGATCTTGACGGGGACCTGGCCTCGGCTCATCCGGTCCTGCCTTGTCCAGGCTTCTGTGACGGGGAGCACGATTTGGCTCAATAGGCACGGGCGGCGGGGAGGGACGGACCTGCGGGTCGGTGGCGATGCCGTCCGGCAAGCGGGTGTGCCCGAGCCGGCTGCTCCGCCGTGCCCACCCACGGGGCACACCCGTCAGGCTCAGCTTGCGGGATAAAACTCTGCTTTAATGAAGAAAAATATAAAGCAGGAGGAAACAAAAACACCATCGCCCCCCATCCCCCCAAATCCCAAGCATTTCCTCCCAAACAGCCAAAGTCTATGGTTTCCAAAAAGAGGAACAAAAAAAATTTAAAAAAAGACAAGAATTTTAAAAAACCTTATTTTGGGAGCACCGAGAAAACGTCTTCAAACTCCTAGGAACTGCACATTGTAGGGTAAAGCATCTAAAATATGCTGTATATTTATCAAGTTGGAGTTTTGATATTTTGTCGTTTGGGGGTTTTTTTTCTCTACTGATCTGATTTTATGAGATTGTGTATGCGACGAATAGCTGTGCAAACTCATTAGGAGGGACAGGTAGACAGATAAATGACAGCCAGGCAGACAGGTAAAAAAACCAAACAAACAACTCAAAAACCAACCAACCAAACAAGCCCAGAGAAAACAGTCTGGTATGCTAATTTTGGCTGACTCTGCAATACTAGTTCAGGAATTCGAAGCGGTAGGAAAAAAGGAAATTTCACTGCAAAAATAAAGTGAATGGATGGGGTATGGTCTCTGGGAGGCAAGCGGTGCGACGAGGCAGGGGCAGGGGCAGGACAAGCAGGCCGGGCTGTTAGCTGCTCTGCCTGGCGTATGCCGTGCAGGGTAACACCATTCCGATACAGCCCAACGGGAACACCGTTTGCCTCGTCTGATAACGCGGGAAACAGCCTCTTCTTCCTCATCCCTCCCTCCCTATGAGAGATGCTGTAACATGGCCAAATGCACTCCGAACAGGCAGATCCGGCAACTCCTCATCGATAAATCTCTGAATTTACAACGAAGGAGGGATGCGCACGCCTCCCTCGAGTCAATCCTGGCTGGCCGAGGCAATCCTTGGCTGCAAGGCGCCCCCGCACGCGTCCGAAGCACCGACTTTTATGTTAAAGCTCTTCCCGTACTAGAGATTGTGACCGGACAAGAAGCCAGGATGCTCACCCCCGGTACCACCCTAGGAAAGCCCCGCAGCTACCTAAAATAACTTTCCAAAGTCTTTCTGGGGAGTTGAGACGTAAAGTTCCTACTGAGCGGGTGGGTCGGGATTGAAAGGTGGAACGGGAACCAGAAGCAGAACGCGCGTGCAGCCAGAGGGAGGCAGGGGCAGGGGATGCCCGCACAGGGCGCGGGGACAGGGGGAGCGAAGGCGAAGCAGGCGCCAGCTGACCTGGTCGAAGTAGATGGTCATGGTGCGGTTGCTCATCTCGGAGGGCTCGTGGTTGGTGCTGCGGGTGGCCGAGAAGGCCACCTTGGCGCTGCCCGAGCGCACCGAGATCCCCAGGGAGGAGGTGATGGCGCCGTCGGCCGAGGGGCTGGAGTCGCAGACCACCAGGCACTTCCCCTCCAGGACGATGGGCTCCGTGTCGTTCTGCGCCCGCACCGGGCACCCGNGACGGCGGCTGGGCAGCGGCGGCTGCGGCCGCGCCTTCCTCCCCTTCTTCTCTTCCTCCGCCTCCTCCTCCTCCTCTGCGCGGGGAGAAGGAGCCTTCTCAGAGGGCGGGCGGCACGCAGCAGCCTGCCAAAGGGAAAGGCGGCGGTGAACACAGCAGCGGGCAGGCGGGAGCCGGCACCACGCCGCCCGACGGGCTGCCCCTCCCCGCCCCCGGCGCCCCAGCGAGTACAACAGGTCTGGGAGACACCTGGCTGCCCGGTGTTCCCTCTTTCTCCGGTTCCCCAGCAGCCTGGGGTCCCGCAGCCCCTGCCGTACTCCGAGGGGGGAGGAGGGGGCAGAACGGCAGACTGCATCCCCAAACCCCCGGCGGAGCATCCAGCGGACGCCTCGGGCAGTTCCCTTCCCGCCCCACAACCAACGGCAGCTTCAAAACCCGGCTCCACTTCTTCCCACAGCCCCACTTTTTACTACATCTGCGAGCCTCGTTTGTATCCGTCTCCTAACGCTCCTGACACTACTGAAGGAGATTTTATTCTTGTTATAAGTAACGAGCCTTCTTTTCCCTCGATGGAGCTGCCCCGCTGTCTGTAGAGTTGGCGGGCGGTCGGGGCCCCCCGAACCCCGCGCTCCCTCCCCGGCGCTGCCCCGGCCGGGCTCTGGAAGCCGCCGCCACCCTCCTCCCCGCCTGGGGGCTGCTGCCCTCGGCCACTGATTTGTACTTCCCAACCTTCTGTGCCCCAGGCCAGGCTACCAGCACTACTGCCGACCCCGGCGACTCCCTAAACTCGCGAGGAAGAAGAAGCTAGCTCAGATATCCCCCGGCTCCCACCCCGGAATGCACTCATATCGCGGGAGTCAAAGCCTCACCCAGTTTCTCCCTCGGAAGTTGCATCTCAGTTTTTCCCGTTCACCAGAACACCCGGAGATCTCGCTCCTGGGAGATCGCCTCTACACTTCCCCAGAGTCATCTCTAACGCTGCCCTAACCCCGCATCTTATTTTTGCTAGCATTTAAAAATGATATTTTTCAAAAAGAACATCCGGCGGAGAGGAGAACGGCCTTTTTACCTGGGAGGTCCATGACGGGAGAGGAGGGCTGGCTAGGTAGCTCGTCCGTGAACTTGTATAGCTTAGAGAAAATGAGCAGAGATTGCGCTGGCAGAAAGAAAAGGAAACAGGAGTCGCCTCTTTCTCTCCCGCCCATTGCCAATAATCATCCCCCTCCCGCCAGCCGCTACCACCACCACCCCGCTTCCTCCCTCCTCCCCTCTTCTCCGGCACACACGCACATACACACACACACACACTCACAGGAGCCCGGCAGAGATTCAGACAGCGGGGCCGGAGCGGAGTGCGGCCACGGCACCGCCGGCGATCCCGCACCCCAGTCCTTGCCCCGGCCAGGCATCCCCGCGCCCTGGAGCCGCACCCCGACACATGGCGAGCAGCCGCGACAAGCCGCGGCGTTCCCACTGGGACGGCCTCTCCGGTGTCACCAGAGGCAGGGAAGAGNAGGCAGGGAAGAGCCGTGCCCCCTCGCCCCCCTCCCGCCCCCCCCATTATTTCTGCTTGAACCTGTCGTGCTAAGACGCCCCTGTTCCAACATGCCACCGACAGGTTAGCGCTCACCGGCCGCCGCTGCGGCCGAACCACGCAGCATCACTCACCGGGAGCTATTCGGAATTCGCAGACTTTAATTCTGACAGTAATAATCACTAAAAAGGGCATGTTGTTTGAAGCACTTGGGGCCGTAAGGCTGCGCCCCCCACACCACAAGGCCCCTTCCCACGCTCGCACCCTCACGCCTCTGCCCCCAAAGCTCGGCGGCGGCTGCCTCTTTATTAAAATATTTATTTCCCGGCCCGTCCCAGACACGCTTCCGAACCGGGACCCGCTCCGTGACCTACTTCAGTACTGGGACTTGCTCCCCGACCCGCTCCCTGGCCGAACCCGTTCCCAAGACCGCTCCCGGTCCCACCTGCGGTTCCGCTCCCAGTCCCGCTCCCGGTCCCACCCGCGGCCCCGCTGCCGGTCCCGGTCCCGGTCCCACCCGCGGCCCCTCTCCAAGCGCGGTCGCGGGGCGCCATCTGGCGGCGGCGCGGGGCGGGCCGCGGCACCGCGGGGGCTGCGAGGGACGGAGGGAGCAGGGAGGGTCGCACCCTGGCAGGGGAGGGACGGAGGGAGGGAAAATCCCAAAGGGCAGAACGTTCGGCTGAGGAAATGAGCGGCCGCCCCCTCTCGCTGCCTGCAAAGGCTGGGTGCGCTGGGCTTGTGGGTAGCCCCTGCCTTGCGGAGCGGTAACGATGATGTCTGTCACAGCCAAGGTTATCATCAGATGTTGCCGGCTGCAAATGTTTCATGCCCCTCAGCTCGTGGGGCTGCTGCTGAGAGGTTATCAGCAATGCGGGAGAGGGTAAGGCAGAGCTCTGGCAGTGCAGTTTTGAGAAACATCATTGCATTTTGACGCATTTCTCTCAGTTGCAAACTGGGTTTCTCATTGCATACGGCATTTTCCTAGAGAGCCTGAAACAGACCTCAGCGTCTGAAATGAACTTATCGGAAAACAGTGTATACATCTAAGTAGTAGCTCCTGATATAGAGAAAATTTGCAGGCGTATGTCAACAGTAAAATTACAATCTCTTCTATGAATGAGCACTCCTCTGTTTCAATCTTCTTTAAGCAGAAGCAAGGAGCCCCTGAGGGTGTCTGCCTGGTGATTTGCACCGAGAAATTAATCATGCCCTGAAATTACAGCTAAGCAGTGTGCAGGGAATTCCTAACCTATAGCTCCTTATTTCAAATGAGAAATTTATGCTAAGCCTGAAATACTCATGTTTAATGGTCTTTTTTCTGAGTTCAAGCACGGAGGGATGAGAGTAGAAAGATGAAAAGTGCAATGCATTAAAATTATCAGAAATCAGAGCAGGAACAAGTCTATGGCTGTAAGGCAGTACCTACTCTGCCTGACAGTGAAAAGGAACACAGAAATTCCTTCAGAAGATATCTACACTCAATCTTACATGTGTCTGGTACACTAGGGAGCCGCTATTTTTTCTCTTTAGATCACACTACTCATTGATTATGACTGCGTTGTATAAACAAGGAATGAAATCAGAGCCAAATGGTTTGTACCTTTTTCTATATGACTTAGAACATAAGGCCCAGTGCTGGGGGAATGATGGCATGTTATCAGTTCTGCCTGCAAGTTTCAAGGAAGATGAGCATAAGAACTAAAGGGAGCTGAAAAGCCATTAAATCCAATGTGCACCCACAGGAGAAAAAAAAAAAAGAGATTAAATCTTGCCTTTTTTAGTACAAGAAATTAATCCCACGTGTACAGAATCTCTCTTCTTCTTAGATAGGTAACTAGTAAAAGCCCTGTAAGTAAAAATCATTGCAGTATGAATGGAGAGAGGGGGAATAAAAATAGAATATTTGCTTCTAATAAAATATCGAATTGCATGATATTTTGATTATACGATACAGTGTTTATTCAAAAACAGTTCTGTGCATTACTTCTAACTAAATATTGCCGTTAATGGAATACAACTGCAGTCCTCATGGAACTATGTAGCTTGTGGATTTACTTAAGCATCCTTTTTTTTTGTTTGTTTGTTTGTTTGTTTGTTTGTTTGTTAGTTGGAAGGCTGAAAATACAGAATTTGAAATTATTAATGTGGGAAAATGTACCTCAGCTATGAAGTGACTTCAGAAGGTGTAACTTCTAAACTAAATTAGCAGGTAAGTTATTGGTAAAGTTCTCTTTCTTGAGTTCAAAAAGTTGGTTGCAGTTGGAAAAGAATAGTGTGTAGTCAAGCTTACATCATTTTTCATCTCTTTGCCAAGAATACAAACATTTGTACCAGGGACATGTTGAATTTGATGGTGTGGAAGTTACACAAGAATAAAACTACTCATTTCTTTGAAACATTTCCTAAGCTAGCCCTCACCTTGAACTCATTCAATCCAACAGCTCCAAGGGGAAAAGCTTTTTGTCTTATCTACTAAATCAAGTTATCAACAGAAAGGTATTTTGATCAGTAGCTTCCAAGTGTTTCCCATACATTATTTACAATAATACCAAACAAAATAGGACACTCCTTTCTAAAAGAAAATGCTGTATGTCTTTTCCTGAAATTATTTCACAGATATTTGCATGTACTAAATCATTGTTACATATACAAAAACAGAGAAAGAAGATATCTTCTTTTGACGTGAAACATTCTTTTGTCTACCTATAATATTAGAACGAGTTTGTAGCAGGGACAAAAAAAACACTTCCATGATCAGTCCAGGTGACAGTTTCTGAGTCCTTATTTATTAAATAGGTCACCGTTTAAATGGTTAAACTGTGTCTTCATGGATTACTTGGCCTTTAAAAAGATAATTTTACTGTAAATTGTAACAAATAGGTTTTAACAAATTTGATTATTTTTTTCTTACAAGCACTCCTTTGGAATATAATCTGATGGTAGAGAAAGTGCAATCTTCTGTTCCTACCTAGTGATGACCTCTGTGTTAACCACAAGTTGTCAGTAAACCAGCTGAAGTATACCCACCCTCCGTGAGAGCAATCCTTGTGCTAAATTCAACTATCAGCATGACTAAAAGAACATTTTGTAAATTCAAATCAGTGTTTAATTCTCTATTCTATCGGGACTCCAGGGCTTATTACCTTATAGCTGTCAGCTATGGCTGGGAATATATAACTCTGTTGATAACATGCACAACATTCTCAAGTATAAGCAATATACAGAAATATTACATAATAAATTAGAATTCATTCACAGAGATACTTAAAGTTCATTTCTAGTTCCTGAGTCTTAGTGTCTCACACATCAACCAAGGCAGTTTGACTTTTTCCCTGAATAAGAAAATTCATCATAAGATTTTATCAGGTGACATTTCTCAAATGCAAAGGTTTTCCTTTCTTTGGAAGGTGACTAAGATGGAGGATGGATGGAGTAATTTACCCATTCTCATAAAGAACATCATGTCTGATAGAATTTCAGGAATATCTTCATAAGATTTTACACTTTGAAAGAAGAAAGTGTAATTTCTCAAGAACATTAGGTTCATATAAACATATCAGAACAGCCCTAACGTCTTCTTCTGACTCTGTCATCAACCTCTTTGATCAACACATTTTCAAGTCATTCAGGTTTGCTTGGGAAAATTTCGAGATGGAGATGTCGTAACTTTAAACAGAAAATGGTGCAAATGGCACTTTTTTTTTTCCTAAATAGATACCAATTAGAAATGTTCAGACAATATGCATCAGTCGCCAATGTGTTCTGCAGGTTCAACACTTACGCCCAGTTTTCAAGGTTTGGTGCATCCTTAGAACAAACAATTTACAGTGATGTGGAGCAGCTCTGCTATTCTCTGGATTCCTTCTTCACAGAGCTTTTAAGTAGATAAATGATGACAGCAGCCCTGACAGTGCCTTCCAAAGGCTGCACATTTTTTTCTAGAAAAGAAAGGCATTTGTGGGAAACGTTTACCACAACAACAGCCAGACATTGGGCTTGGCAAGCACAAATAATTATTTTTTCTTTAATATGTATCACTGAACATTGCTTGTGTGCCTAGGTTTTGGGCACTTTTTACTCATAAAAACTCACAACTTGACCTTATAAATAAACCCCCCATATTTTAAAAAATATAGCTCCTATCTAACAGAAGTAAAAACCTTATTTATTCTCTTTCACCTGCAAAAATGTATATGGCCATCCAATATCCCCTCTCAGAGCCTCAACACTGAGTTCAGAGACTGAAGAAATTACATGAAATTTATAATGAAAACATTGCTATAAACAAAACACAATCCCAAATTTCATTACAGGAGATCCCTTAGGGCTCATAGCCAATATATATAAACTTCAAAGAAGTTAATTTATGTTAGATAATAGATATCTATATATATATATATATCTATCTTGTAATATCTTACAGATATTATCTTACTCATTATATATATATATATGTATGTATATTACATAATATAGGTGTATATTTTAGGCACACACACATCTTACGTGTTAGTAATGTGTGAGAGTTAGGAAGAACTGATGGTGTTAAACTACGTTTTTGTATCGATTTCCTTGCTGCAGTTGAGATGTTGCCGTACAATGTCACACAAATGTGAAATTCAAGAGATGCAGACTATTTATTTTCAGAAGAGAAAATCTTGAAACAGGACTTTGAAACACAACAAAGAAATGCCACAGCCTTCAACTGCTTTACTTAGTTCATTGCTTCACTTGTTCATTCAGCTAGATTTCAAAGACAGCCTTTCAGTTCTAATTGGAAAACAAAGTTATACTGAATCACATGTTTTTAATCATGCATGATAATTTGTATTAGCAGAGAAGACTTTGGCATTTCTGAAAACAATCCAAAGAAATAAAAATACATGGCATAGATGGAAGATCACATTATTAATGATTTCATTTACTTAGTTCTGAGTTTAGCATTTCAGAATGCAAATCAGGTTTGAAAGCAATACTGTAGAAGCCAGTCTTATTAATGACATACATGGAAGGAAATCTATATCACTATTGTTCATAAATATATATATCTTTTTTTTTTTTTTTAATTCTGCTTTAAGGATTCATCCTTTTATTTTGGCAAAGCAACTGCTCTGCAGACAGGCTTCTGTGCATTACTCCAAGTTGTACACTCACAAAGTAGGAACACAAGAAAAGCTACTTGCTATAGAAATCTTAGCCATTATACAGGGCTGTGACAACCCTGGTAGGGAGCAAAACTGCTTAAATTCAGTCCTTTCAAAATTATTTTTTCTCCTGAAATAAATATATCTGTGTTGCAACCAAGAGACTCTAGGTTTAGAGAATTGAAACAGATGTATTTCATCACCTTTATATGCTAATTCCAACTCTGCACATGGCTGCTGAGAACTCTGATGGCATTTGAGAGACCCAAAAGACTTGAGTCTTAGTTTCCCTTACTGAAATTAATGAAGAAGATCTCTGGTTTTTGTTAATTCACTTGTGTATTTCTTTCAGCTTTTATTTGTGTTCATTTTTTACAATTTTCCTCCATCAGAGCTCTTAATTTTCACCAATAATTAGACTAATATATTGCTGAGATTTTCTGTCATAGATTTTGTTTTTGTGTGGATCTGTCTGTGGATCTGTCCTTTATTTGAAATGGGAAAGACTGGAGTTCCTCATCCAAAGAAGACTTACAATCTGATCCCAACCTACAAAGATGGTATTCTGTCTAAGGTGGGTGTAGAGAAAACCCAAAGTAGTCCATGGCTGTTGAAATGTTGTCTAGGATGCAGGGAGATTTACATCCATCTAAGGAGGTCACATCCTGGATCTGAGTTCCAGACACCTCACTTCAGTCTCAGCTCTCTGCTGCTGTAGGTTTCGTCTCTACCACTTATGACAAAAATTCACACTGCTATAGCTTTCTCAGGTCTGTGGAGACTTCTGTTCTTGCTTCATTTGAAAGAGTCCTGAAAAGCAATCTTTGTCTCCTTTGGAAGTGCCAGGTGCAGATTCATTACTGTGCATCAATATGGCTTTAGGTTCTTCTCTTCGAAAATCCAAGGCTTTTATCAAAAAGAAGGTTTTAGCTACTATAACTGCAGCAATAGCCTCACAAACCAGGGTGATGCATGCAATGGCAGGTCTTTACTACCTTTAAAAATTTGCATTATGAGTTATGACTGATCACATTCATCTCAGTGAGTGCTAAATTGGGTGTCCCTGAAAACACGTGTGAGATGTCACTTCTTCTTTCAGTCTTTCCTACCAAAGCAGGTAGGAAAGGAGATGAAACATTATCTGTTGAACTCTTGCACAGTCCACTGGAAAGGAAAGCTCATTTGGGCTGGATAACAGCATCTGGGAATGCCAGTATTTATTTCTCCTTACGATCAGGAACTCAAAGCCAGAATCCAGTTAATGTTGCAAATTCTCAAGGGAATAGAGAGGGTAAGGTACTGAGACAAAGCTAACATATTCAGTGTCAAAGATCTTGAGAGCCAAGCCCAGGGGTCTGAGGAGGGTATGAGATAGAGTATCTGGGATATTTATCAGTTTTACTTTTCACTGGAGGAAGAATTGAAAGTTAATTTTCTATGCTGAGCTCAAACTTGGGCGCATATTACTGTTTAGACATTCCCTATTCTCCTGGGAAGTATTGCAACAGGTGAGAGATATGTTTTATGCAAAGTAAGTTGTTGCTCTATTTTGAAGGATCTTTACATATGTTTGTGCCATACCTCTGAGAAGCCGCGTACACCTCTGACCACATCGTTTGATTTATCCAGAACTCTCAGGGGAGTAGACACAGGAATTCTTTCACCCGCATATGGTCTGATTCAAACCTGTCCTCAACACTGAACATCCAACATGCTCTATTGCATGGGACTGCATAGAAATATACTGGTTCCTGAAGACACAGACAAAAAGAGACAACAGGGAAGTAGTCATTCCCATCACCTTATATTCTTCCTTCCAGGGAATTCTTGAAACATTCAGTATAGAAAAAAGAAAATGTAATAAATTTCAGACATTTTCATTAGGGACCTTGAGGCAGATATAGCATTTCCAATTCTAATACTGAGGCTTTCACAAGAGATTTCACATCTGAAGCTTTTTCATTGCATTGGACTGAATGACGCTAAAACCAATTTAAAATAAATGATAAACCAGAGCTCTGATACACAGAATAATATGTGTTGTAAAAATTAAATGAAATTCACATTGCAAATAATTCCTTTTACATGGCAGTCTACATATATATATATATA
>VZTR01006980.1:4999-33084 GCA_013400775.1 Chaetops frenatus | reverse complement strand
GTGCCCGCGGACGGGGCGAGGGGGGAAGGATTTTAGCTGCGGGGTGCCGTTCTGGCCCTGCCGGCTGCGGCGGTGCGGGTGATGCTCCGAAGGCGCACGGCGTGCGGGGACAGCCGGCGCGATGGGGCGGCGGGAGCTGCTGCTCTCGCCGCTTTTCTGTTTTTGATAGCGCAACTTGGGGCTACTAGCATCGCTCAAAAGAAAAAGTTTTAAAGAAGCTGTCTTGTAGTAAATCTGCTTTTAGAAATCTTGAGCTTTTCAGGGTTATGCTTTTTGTAACTTTTGTGTGGTTGCCCTTTTAACAGCGAGGGTTTTTTTTTATCAGTAACTATAGACTTAGGAAACGTGCTGGTTTCGTAGGAAGACTGAATTTGCTCATGTTTAAGTCTTAGCAGGAAAGCATCATGCTAATTTTAAGTGAAAATGCCGTATTTATCCATCAAGATGCAAAAATTTGACATAGCTAATAAGAAAAGTAGGCATTTATTAGCAGGAAACAGATCGTAGTAAGGTAGAATTGCGTTTGACAGCAGAATCATAGTAGCTTAATTCATTATAGAGATGAAAATAATGAGTGTGGATCAGGATTTGAAACATACTGTAAAAATTGCATTTGAAAACAAGTTCTGGGCGCAGTAAATGAGCTGACGTGTTTTCTGGAGGTTTTTTTGGGAGTTTATAAATGTGTTTACCGTAGCACTTCATTCATGTACTGATGTTCTTTGGAAGAGCTGTGAAATTACTGTCATTGAAGACTCGTTTTTCTGTTAAGCTTGGTGTCTCTTGAAAAGTGCTAAATAATTTAATGAAACACTCCTGGATGTTTTGGCTTGGATGTTTTCATTTTGAAGCATTTAGCTAGCAAGTTGATAATCACATCTGAAAAGAGAAAAAAATATGCATAGCAAGGAAGTTTTTTTCCTTTTCCCCATAAATTAGTTCTGTTAACTAAACAGGTAAACTTTCTGTGACTTCACCTACAGCATCAACCATGAGTTTTCCTGATGCTCTGGCTTCCTTCATAAGATACACTGAAGCTAAGGAGCAGAAGAAACAGCAGTGCCACTCGTGCAGTCCATTTGCCCTTGAAAGCTTTCATGTGGTGGGAAGTGGGTGCAGTGTCCATGGGAACAGCTGTGCTTGGGGAGAGCGCGGTAGATGGCAGAGCAGGGTTCTGAGCAGCAGCTGATCTGCAGGGGTCCTAACCAAGTGTAACAGCGTCTGCAGTTCAGATCCAAGCTTGCAGTCCTTGGTCAGTCATTTTCTCCTTGAATCTCAAAACTACTGAACTGGTGGTTCTTATCTAATGTTTGACTTCGTTTTCAGGCATCACTGCAGAAGCTGGGTATGAGATATAGGAGTGAGAATGTCACACGGTTTGGCGTGGGATGAACAAATTTTATGGACTTCGGGTGATATTGAAAAACGAGTTTGAAACCTTTAACTGGTACTGTTCTTCCTAAGTGATACTTTTGTGACATGGAGGCTCTGGACAAATTGCAGTCACACCTGCCTGACCAGTCCTGGATATCCTTGCAGGGGCCTTAGTATTCTGGCAGCACCCTCTGCTGCCGAAGTGGAGAGTGCAGCTGGGGCTGCATCAACCTCCCTGAAACCAGGAGTCAGAAATGTACCTGAGTCTTATTATGTTCTCTGTTCCCTTTTAAAATTTCGATGGGTAGATACTTTGACAATTTTCTTTGTGCATGATCCATTGAAATCAAGGGAGGTCCTGGATTATTCTCAGAGTTATCTATACCAAAATAATGTGCTCCTAAAGATACTGAGAATCTTGGTGCAATGACCTCCAAGGAAATTGTGTGTATTCTGATTTAAGAACGTCTGTGAGGGGATTAGGCAGATCTGTGGAGGAATGGCAGTAGGCTGCTGGGATGTGCACAGAAAACTTAGGTTGTCCAGAAGAGACCAATATTTTTTCCCCCTCTGCAGAATTTCAGGCACAAATATGAGCATGCAAAAGTTATGTCAAAAGGAAAGATCCTCAAGATACAGTGTCTTATCAACAGTGTATTTACAAGTGTCAGTAGGAGAGTCCCAGTAATTTGAAACCTAGCAGCTTATGAGTTCACTATTTCCAAATACATTCCCAACTTCCTGGCAATTGGGAGTCAAATCTTTTCTTGTTTTTTGAACACTTCTGCAAATTTTTTAGGAAATGCGACTAGTGTCTTGTTCAGCACAGGGTTTTTTCCTTCCCAAGGACTGTGTCTTTCTTGTTTGCCAGCACTGCTCAGATGGTGAGTGGCTTGCGCTGGAGAGTCTTTGCCAGGGGGTACCCAGTGGTTTCCCACAGGTGCTTTCAGCAGCTCCAGCCCAAAATCTTTCAGCAAGTAAAGAAAGACAAAGTGATAGCAATTGAAGCTGAGTGCTTGAGGATAATTTTAGGAGATAAATCTGTGGGGAAAAAACCTTGGTAAGCTATGCATTGTATAATTCTATTCTTCATGTATTTATTTCTTTTTAATTACATCACAGTAAGACTTTGCTTCCTCCTAATCTTCGGGTTGTGGGTCAGTTTCAAGGCCAGAAATTGCTATGAAAAGAGGGTTTAAAATGAAATTAAGAGGTCTTTCAAGTAATTCAGTCCATGCCTCGGGCTGAGAGCAAGCTTTTCTAAAGCTTTATTAATTACGGCTTAAATTTTCTTAGTAGATGCATCTATTCTTTATCCCCTCAAAGCTTTTGTTTCCTTGCAGAATGATCACAGTGTGGACATGAATTACTCACCTGTGGAGTTTGCCTTTTGCCCGTACATATATACCTGGGGAGATCCTGATGGTTCCACATGGTTAATAATATCAAATATAATTAGATCATTAATGTAACGGCTGATTTGCATTAGATGCCAAGAGTTTAGTCGACTCCTCTGACACACATACATACTTTTACCAACATTTGGCTTCCCTTTAGTGATGAGGAGATCACAGGTTTCAGGAAATAAGTTCCAGTGTCTCCTTATTTTCACCTCTAGAAAAATTAGTCTTAAATGTACCATGCTTGTCTTTGTGCTAGTTCAAACCTAATTCTGTTTGTCTGGTCTTGAGCAATTCCAGCTACTTTTGCTGAAGTTTGCTGTGCATTTTTCAGTGTCTCTGGATGTTCCTCAAAATGCAGGACTCAGACCTGAGTATTTCTTCATTTGTGCAATTGCTTTTGTGTGTGCATTGTTATGGTGGCTGAATATTGTGTTATACTGTCTGAATAGCACCCCAGCTTCTCCCAAACAGTTCTCCAACTTCTTAAGAACATTTTTGAGTGCTGGCCTCATCCTTCAGTTTATGTGCAATCTTACTTGTCTTATGTCCACAAAGCCTATATTTTATCCTAGAGGGAATTGAAATGTTTTTGACGTGGTTTGTTCATGACCAGTGTTAGCTGTTGCTCATGTCTATCTGTTTGTTGGCGTATTTTTGGCTGGATTTAATGTTCTCTAAACTTGAGATCAAAGTGTAAAGAAGAAAGGCAGAGCAGTTCACTCAGACAACTGCAGGTCTCATGTTCAGGCTTTTGGGCTGCACACTATTTTTTGCTTCTATCTTGCATTGCAAACTTACTGAGGGTGATTTTTCAGGCTGGAATTCAGACTTAAGGTGATTCTTTCTGAAGAAAATGTTCAAAAATTAAGCCAGAAGAGGAAATGTTTGTTTGAAAACTGAGTCATAAATAATGTAGGCCAAAAGCTAATTTAACTGAATGGTTAGAAAAAATGCTTACTTGAGCTCGATGATGCAACCAAGAGGGTTGTACTGTCAAGGAAATTGATGACAAAAGCTCTTCTTATCAAACCTGCCTCTGAGTTCTAAAAACTTCTTATCCCAACTTGTTTTATCATTTTATCCCATAATCTGAGCAAAGTTTATCTCCAGAAAAAAAAAGAAAAAGGTTTCATAAGAGGCTGAGGTTTGGGGCAAAATCATAATTTTGGCCTAAATCCTTTGCATCTGTCACTGCATAGCTGTATCAGTCCTATATATGGAATGAATTGTAAGCCATAACTTACTGTAGAAATGGAGCTTTACAAAAACCCTGAGATTCTCCTGCCCATCTTACCCATGTGGGATGGAGGCAGGATATTGATTTGCCAGATTTTTCCATCTTATGCTACCACTGATGGCTTCCCAAGTGGTGCAACAAATGAGCATCTTTTGAATAGTCAGAAAGTTGACTGTGTTGTAGCCTTGTCCTAAAGTCATCTGTGGAAATCACAGAGAAGTCTTTCTGAATTAAAGAGTGTAGCACTTGTGAAAAATACGGGGGAGGAAGTATGAGAAAACTGAGCAGGACCCAGTTGTATCTTTGAGGAGAAGCTTATGGCTCACACTGTGGAGTCACATATCAGCCTTTATGATTAATGGATCCAAAGGCACAGAGACTTTGAGTAGAGGTAATTGTCAATTATTGTTGCAGTCTGGTGAATATATAAACGTGATGTAAAGAAATTTTTCGTAGAATTATTTGTCATACAGTTCACTGCTTAAGGGATTTAGCAGGCAATTCTGTACTTTGGTGTAATCCAAAAGAATTTTATGTTCACCTGCTGGTCTGTTTGTTTGGAGAAGTTCCAGGCCTCCGAGTCCACCTCTGACTTTGCTGCTTCTTGATGCATTTTAACACTCAGAGACTTAAAGGTAAAAATTACGGGAATTAGGAGGTAGGACCTGACATAGTTTGGCTTGTTGAAAGTTGAAAGATGATTGGGGAGGCATGAGGATAGGTAACCTTTGGGCTGTGTTACTTCAGAGATAGCTGTGTGGTGTAGTTGTACAGCATGAATTTAAAGTAATAATTTTTCAACTGTAAACTGATCCTAGTTACCATACAGGAAAATCCACTTAAATTTTGAACCCAGCTGTTAAATGCATAACCATGTCTGTGTTCACAAGGTTCAGACTGCAGCTGTTGTGTGGCATCCCCAGATATTAATCTCTCACTATTAATCAGCAGTGAAAGTAGCTTATGGTGAGCATTACAGATGCTCAAAATTTCATCTTTTCAGCATCATACTTGGAGGTAAGATAGCAATACTTGGGTCTTTGCTTCTTTCATTCCCTCCCTCCTTTTTCTAGGAGATATGGTTCGACTCAGGACATAAGAAAGGTACTTTGCACCACTTGTTCTGAACTGGAGTTTATCACCCATCTTCACCTGTCTGGCCTTGACAGAGATACTGAGTTTGAAGGCCTGGTTTATTTTGAAGTTTGGCAATCACTTCACTTGTGTGATTTTTGAATGCCTCTTGTTTCAGGTTCATCACTGGAAAGCAGAATACTTAAATGGATTGAAACAAGATGTGCCATGTATTAGCCAAAATAACCATGAAGTGTTTAAAAAACTTGTGTGGTTTTAGATAGTCTTTTTGAAACTCACAGGACTACTCTCTTCCTTGAGTAATTGGCAGAAGTGAAGACTTTACTCCTTTAAAAAAATTAATCAGGGCTAGTGTATTAGTTTAGTTATCCAGACCAAGGCTAGTCTTGTCTTTTTACTAACCCCTGTTTGCAGCTCTTCTAGTTTTTTGCCTTTTACACTGGAAAGTGACTGTAGGGAACATATTTTCTAATGCTACTGATGTTTATGATATTTGTCTGTGGAGTTACTGTAATATTGCAATAGTACAGGTCATCTATCAGCAGATTTTGGGCTGTTGCTTCAGACACAATGTATTCTTGTAAAAAGTCAAAACGTGCACACTAAGCAAGTGTATTGTTCTTCCTGTGCTGAAATGTGGCTTTGCAATGGTTTGGCAGTGTAAAAGGTAGTCGAGCCATAGCATATAAACATTCCATGAAAATGAAATAGGATATTCGTTGCTCCTCTCTTGAAAGGGAGTTTGGGAAATGTTGCTTGCTGGGCTTCTTCAAATAAACTGCCAATCTCCTTTGGGACAGGCTCTGCTCTCTTGGCTCATCCGGTGGCCCTGTAATGCACTCAGGAGGTGTTTAAGGAGCACAAGGGTGATGGGAAGTGTTAGATTTGTCTCTATTCCTGCTTTGCTGAAGTTAATGACCTTTGGTTTCTGTTTTAAAAACATTCAGTGAGCTGCGCCGAGAAGTGCAGCCCCTTTATTACTAATCCTCTAATAAATATTAGCCTTTTGTACTTATTTTACTTTGCGAAGAAGCTCACATCTGTGTGTATTAAGTCATAGTTCCATATTCAAAAGAATATTTGTATATCTATCAGGATTTTGAAGTCATAGAGTGCCAAATGATCACAAAGATTAACTTCTAACAAATTTTTCTCGGTTTCTCAATTCCCCAAAGGAGAGAAAAGAGCATCTTGTAAGGGAGTGCTTACCCTTTCCAAGACAGTTGTTTGCAGAGGGATGAAACAGAATGGCTAGGAAAGGAAAACCTGGTCACGTTCCTTAGCAGAGCTTATCACAGTGATAACAGATCTACTGGGCATGGGCAAGACCTGGACCATGGAGATGCTAGGTGTCTTTGGAGATTTTATGCAAGACATTTGCCACTGTAAAAATGAAGTTATTTAGTGTTTCTGTGGCTTCACTTAATTGTTTAAATGTTGCCTTAATTTGTACTTTCTATTCTCTTTTACCACAATAATTTTTTTCCCCGCTTCTCTTTTGAGGAAGCCAACACAAGTGTGATGCTTTGGGAAACAAATAGCCTGATGATGTGTCAGGATGTAGGAATTTGCTTAAGTGTCTGATAGCTTCCCTTGAGTGTGAAAGAGGGCATGTTTGTTTGTCCCAGTAGTATTTGATGTCCAGTACACAGTGAGTGCTCAGTGTGATCTGAGCTTTTTCCCAGCCTTCAAAATACTGAACTTTTAGGGGATAAGAGGTAAAACATAGTAATTCACTTGAGCGTGTTGTTTATAAATGTTTGATCTGCTTGTGTCAGAGGCAGTATCTGTGGTCCCTGTTTCTGGAATAAAGCTAAGCAGTCTGCATGAAACATAAGCATCTCAGGAGCTCCATGAATACCACCACTATACCCTAACCTAAGCCGATTGGGTGAAAAATGTGGTTTCCTGTCTTTGCTTGAAAAGAACATTTTTCGGGCTTACTGACATGCATATTGCAAATTTAATTTTCATAAATATTTCATCTCTTTCCTATGCTCAGTTTAATCTATCAAAGCCACACAGTGCAGGAGACATCTGGGATTGTGCTTAAGCAGCTGGGTTTCATTTGCAGGAGGTTTCTAGCAAATTTCTCTTTCTTCACAAACACGGAATATATTGGTGACTGTGCAGAGTACTCAGAAAATCAGCATGAGTGACATAGCTTCAGAAACAGATGGGCTTAGTTTCTTCCTTTACCTGAGTTAGGTACAATCTAAGGCTTTTCATGTGAGGCTTTGTTTTATATCTGGTCAGCCTAAGCAATAAAAAACCTTTTTTTTTTCTAACTGTGGCAACTTCTATAGAGAGTGAACCTTTACAGCAGCCAGCTACATTTTCCTTTAGTAGTAAAAATCATAGAAGTTCTAGTCTGAAATGTCTGAAATTGACAATCTAATTCTATATTGACATATGCTGCAATCAGGAAACATATATATTAAATAAATTATTAATTCAATACCTCTTCTAAAACCTGAATGTATATTAATTAGGCCAGTTTATCCTAAATTCTTTTCTGCTGTGACTGAGTAACAACTGAAAATTCAGTATTTTGTTTAAATTGTTAAATGTATTCTGTTTGATTAAGGACCACCAAGTAGATTTTGTTGAATGAATGATGGCTGCCTGTGGGAAGTCACCAGCTGAAAATTCAACTACAGATGAAGAAATAACATTTCCCTCTTTAGAATCTGTCATTACTGACTTCAGTTTTGCAAATAAATCTAGAATTTTGGAGCATTCTTTCAGATCAGTTTTTAAAGAACAACTGGAACATCTCATAATTATTCTTCTTAAAATGTAGTTTTGTATATGTTCTCTTAACAGTTCAGTTGTTAATAGCTACCTGAAGATGTACTTTATTGTTTTTGTTGCCTTATAAACTGGAAAATAAGTAAATATATACCAGAGGTCATCAGTAAAAAGGGGGAAGGTAAAAGATTGTCGGAAGTTATTAAGGCATTTGTAAAATTTTATATCTGATTCTGTCTAGTTATTAACATGTCTCTCCTTTAAGAAAGAAGGGGAGATAAAAATTCCAGCTGTAGCTGTAAAGAAGAAAATTTGAGAAGTTTTTTTGCTGCAAATAGGGATAGCCCAGCTGCAGTAGGCATTTTAGCTGGACAGTGAGGATTAAACTGTCTAGAGAGCATCTTGTTCATGTGGGAAAATGTGGGCATGGAATTGCTGCTCTGTATGAAATAGAGATGCTGGCATGTGTAATGGTTTCTCCTTGGTAGTGGCTGTATTACATGCACAGAAATTCACATTTCTCTTAGATTACAGTTCCCATGCAAACCCAGATATTGAAGTGTAGTGATGTTATGACATTTTTCCTGGTCAGTTCTCTTTAAAATGGGGTTCTCCAAAATGTTTGTGATTGATCCAGTATGTTTAGTAGCAACCAGTGATAGCTAACACTATCATTGTGGCTGTCACTGTACTTTGTAATTCATTTGTATTAAGCACTCTAGTATAAATCCATTAGAAATTCTTCTTTTTAAGGCCAAAAAAAGTCCTGGACACTTTTTATGTCTGTGCACATGCGCTTCAGTCATGCACACACTTTGTATAATAATAAAATAGTAACACCAAAGAAAAGCAGACTGAATCTCCTAAACAAATAAAATAGAATGCCACTAAGTTGTGGAAGCACGTCAATTGCCTGGGCAGGTTCTTGTGCAAAAATCTAACCTTTTTAACCAGGCTTTTTTCCCTTGAAACATGTTTGTGCAGTCAGCTAGCATCCTGCCACCAAAGAGTGCTAAAACAAACCTAATGTTACAGCCTTCTTTTGTAACAAATATCTTACGGTTATTTTAGGCAACAAAGAGAAATAAAGCCTAGTTGATGTAAAAATAAGGGAAAATAAATTCTGTCTCTAAAACACAGCGGTTTAAATAGGTGAAAAAGCTCTTGTTTTTCTGCCACTTCTGTAAGCGATGTGTTGGCAGAGTCCCGCGTGTTTGAAGGGCAAGAAGGGAATTCTGCCTGGAGCTTTACAGCCATGGGTGACAGCACCTACTGATGACAAACTCTGTCACCTGTGTGCTTTCATGTCCTGATGAATAAAGGATGACAAAACATGACATTGTTCGTTCTGGGAAGCACCTTCCTGCTCTCAGTGGACAGTTCTTAGATGGGTGTTACACTGGAGAAGGGCTGCAGCCCTGCTATGGACAAGCTGGGAAGTGGAGGACAAATAGCAAAGATGAGAACTGCTGAAATGATTCTCCTGAACGGTGCACTGCTCTTGCTTCACTCCAAACAAATTGTTTGTACTGGTGGGCAAACTCCTATCACACTTCGATTGAAGAGCTAGAGGAGAGCTGTGGTTCTGTGGTTAAGTTTAAACTTACACTAGGTTAGGTTTAACACTTATGTCTACACCAGAAGGATTTTTCAGAGCTAAGTAAAGGTGATGGTGTAAATCTTTGTTACATTTTTATATAGATCCAAAAGATGTATAGAAATCTGTGCTTCTGAAACTGTTCATTAGAATGACAAGATTTTTCTTACTGTGTGACAGCATTAATGATTTTTTACGTTTTCAGTGTTTGTTGGCATACTGTTTCTTCCATTTATACAATAAATAGACAGTATTAGGAGGAAATTCAGTCCTGAGAAGTGTGAAAAAGAGCTATTAAACCCATCATTGCAAACATTTGGTATAACCCTACCACTCCTCCTGCTCCAGTTTCTCTTGTCTGTTTAATGCTTCAGTGGTGGTAACAAACCCTTTACTGAAAGACATAATACAGCTCAATTTTCTGAAAAAATTTGTGCTTAATTCACTAATGACCTTTCAAATATATAAGGCTTTGTAGAATGATCCCCCCAAGATGCTCATCTGATTTGTGGATCCAGGTCCACAGAAGTTCTGCAGTTGAACCAAGTTTGGCTCATTTCAGTGGGAGTTAGTCACAAAGATACCCTTGTGAATCAGGTTTGTTCTTTTGTTTTACCTTCTCTCCTGCAAAATGGAAATAATAATGCAGTCTGACTCCATGGAGCTGTTTATGAGAGATGTTTGTTGCGAACTGCTGTCTCCGCTGGTGACACAGGCCACAGAAATATTTGTAGCTACATTATAAACAGTAACAGACTGCTGCTGTTTCATATGCTGGACCAAATGGCTTTCAAAATCTGAGTGGCCACCCACTGTGAGGTACTGCCGTGTTACATTCCTGTTGTTTTTCTTGGGGCAGCTTATTCTAAAATAGTGGAGAATAAATTTCCCTTGCAGAGTGGCAGAGAGTTTGTCACTCATTTTCCTGACTCTCAGACAGGATCTTCAGTTGTGAAGGCATCTGTGTTTTGGACTCCTTGCAAGAAACATAGGAGGGATGTGGCAGAGGAAGGGTGTCTGTTCCAACCTCAGCACTCCAAAACAGAATCTGTTAATTTGGTCTGCTGCCTGATGTGGACCAAAGAATTCAACCAAGTCCTCAATGCACTCAAAGTAATGCATTTTTAAGGAGAGTAACGTGGCATTTAGAAAGAAAATTTATAGATCTTAAATGACGTCAACTGTTAAGTTTCGTATACCAAGTAAGTCATGCTACACAAGCCCAAACCAGATGAAAATACCCTTACTAGTGCTGTGATCAAAATGTCTGCATTTATGTTACACATGCAACCTTTGTTTGACCTCTGTGCATATGCATTGCTGTGCAGGCTTCAATTGCATGGTAACAGGTTAGCTTTTCCATTGTACCCCTGCTTTCTTCAGTATAAAGGATGAGCAGCCCTCACCTAATGAGTCCCTATCCATTATTTTATTTTGTTTGACCATCACCTTATTTACCTACCCACATGCTATTCAAACCCTGCTGAGGCCGTAATTATTCATTTCCTCACCTTTTTTTTTCCTGAGACACTCATCATTAGTAGTATCATTACTGTAACTTCAGTTTAGTTTTAGAAACCACCAGGGTCAGACAAAGGGATATCTGTCCCCCCATTTAGCAGGTGGAGCATCGAGGCAGAGGATAGGTCAGGCTAGAAGAAGACAACCAGGCTGCAGTTTCACATTTGGGTAAAACCAGCCTAATTTAGCATGTGAGCAGCAGTGTACAACTCCTTGCTGTTGATTCCTCTCTCTGCTTGTCCTGGGACTTAGGCAGCTGCATGGTGGAGCAGATCACTGATGTGACTGCAAAATAACTCCACCAAAACAGAAGGAAATTGAATTTTTGGTTGGACTGTCTCTTTCAATAAAAGTATGTTCTGACGTGGCTAAACCCACTTGTGACATCATTGTTTTGTACGTGCTTGGTTTTGAAGCACTCAGGGCTCCATCCTTTGGCGTGCACTTACTTGAAGTGTGAAGCACCTTTCTGGCATCAGTGAGACCTGCGAGTTCTGACTGTGCTGGCTGATCAGAACTGAGGTTTTCAGTTTGAGCACGCAGAGGAGTGGACCAAAGAATTGGGCACCACTTGAGGAAAGAGTGGCTTAGCTGTTTGTTCTGGCTTTACCCCCAGGTACTGCCTAGGGAAAGAGGTCACAGCAGAGCATCGAGTGGTGTTGCTTGCAGATCATTACTTCTCCTTTTCCTTTTGTAGTAGTTTTTTTTCTACTCATGGTTATTTACCTCACCTACTTTTTAAGTTTCTGGCAATAATTAAAAAAGAGTTCTATGCACACCAATAAATATCCTTTATTGAACTTGAAAGAAGTAACACTAACTCAGCCATCTCCTAAGTAGACAGGTGGGTAGGTGAATTGATGATTTTTTTTGAAGTATGCTTCTAACATATTGTGGTTTTATGGGTTATTGTTTAGACTTTGAAAAAAAATCAAGTGGAAAACAGAAGTCCTCTCATGTAGCACACCCCACCATTGTGCCAAAGCATGATGCAGCACAATGACTATGCATATCCACATCACACAGCTTTTCCCTTGAGTGAACAAAGTGGCACAAATAATAGGTTGCAGATCTCCATGTGTCCAGCACTTGGAAGTGACAGAATACTCTGCTAGAGTCTTGCAGAAAGGTTTTTCCACAGAGGAACAATGAGGTTCAACAAATCAAAGTGCAATTCTAAGCTGTAGAGAACCATCCAGGACCTCTTGTTTTCACTCAACTCAATTTTTCCCAGCACATTCCCCTCCTTATGTGAGTTTATATAGTTCCCAGATTTCTCAGCTCACTTCTGCTGCTTACCAGTTCAGTGTCCACTGCTTTTTCTCAGCTTTTCAGTCCAGCTTGGTCTGTCTCTCAACCCATTCAGTTTCCTCATCAGTTTCCAAATATTGGGATGAACAACACCATCCCCTGTGCTGTTGCACGGCCTGCTATAGCCTCTCAAGGCTGCTGGAAAAGTCCTGCTGAGCTGGCATACTCCTTTGGAAGTGACATTGTCAGGAAATTCAGCTCCTCAGATCCCTGGGGTCTGAATTAGTACAGCCAGGAGGTGTTACTGATTTTGTATTGGGACAGCCTAGGTCAGATCTTTGAAGGAGCTGCAACAAATGCACACCTTACTCAAACTGTTCTGCTCATGAATAAAGATTTTGTTTAAGAAAAGCTTAATGGAACTGCTTCATGGAACATACTGTAATGCTTCAAATTAGATTTACTACAAGCCTGCCATATTTAAACATCACAGAATGGTTTGGTTTGCAAGGGACCTTAAAGATCATCTACTTACAACTGTCACCTCTGCCGTGGGCAGGGACACCTTGCACTAGACCAGGTGGCTCCAACCCCATCCCACCTGGCCTTGAACACTTCCAGGCATGGGGCAACCACAGCTGCTCTGGCAACCTGTTTCCAGTGGCTCATCACCCATATTTCTTCCCAGTGTGTTTAGAAGTCTCTAGGTTTGTGTGCCACTGATAAAAACAAAGTCTTTAGAGAAAAAAAAAAAAATCTTTGGGCTCACATTATCAGTATTTTGGGAGCAATGGAAATCTCATGGCAATGTGTGCATCCAAGATTGGAATTTCAGTTTAAATCGACAAATTTTTTCTCTTTTCTTTGGAACTATTTCTAATAACGCTCAGTGTAGCACTGGAATGGTTTATGTTTTGTAGCCTTTGGTGTGTGATTCATTGCTCAGGTTACACACGTAGCACCCTCCACACCATTCATTTCAACAGGAGGGAAGAACTCGGTGTCTCACAGGATCAGGATGTTACTTGGATGTTTCTTGTATCACTGTAATGCCTAATGCCACCTGGCAGAGATTTTTTACTTTGATATATGTTGTCAGAGAGAAAAGGGATGTTTCTGCTGCTGTTTACAGTCAGCTGTAGGGCATGTTAACTCTGCTGTTTGGGGAGGGTGTTTGCTCTTCTCTGCCACTTTCATCCCTTGGTTCTAAGAAAGGAATTTTTTACTTAAGCAAAACATAGCCTTACCCTGTTGGCAGCTGGGAGAATAAGGATTAAGTTCTCTAAACAAAGCTCAGTGCCCTTGTCAGGTCTCTTTTTTCAGAAGGTCTCCAAAGCCATAGTAATCAAAAGGCAAGTTTCAGGCAGAGCATTCCTTTGAAACACCTGCTGGATGGAGCTGAACACAGTATCCATGAGGTGTATTGTGCTCTAGCAGTGGGTCCTCTTTGGAAATTTCCCCTGAAATTTCTGGACACAGACATTACTGGACACGGACCATAAGGAAATACAAGACATTTCTGCAACACTGCAAGCACTTGGTATCTCTTTCCTTTACCCCCCTGAGAAGATGTATGAGGGAACTCTTTGCAATAGCATTTTTCCTCCCTGTTTTTTAACATTCTTTTGCCTGTTAGGGGTCCAGGCTGTAAGGAAAACGATTCCTTTTAATAAAGAACTGGTATTACAAAAGCCTGGCAGCTTGAGTCCAGCTACATTGACTGGTGGCTCTTCATCTCCTCTCTTGTGCATGGCCCTTGTTGGCTTTACTGTTTATCATCTTCTTTCACACTACACTGCAAATACTACTTTTCACTTTCCTCTATAAATTAACAATTCAGTTGAATATATGTGGTAATTCTCTGCTAAATACAAAGTTCCCCAGCTGTGCATAAAGAATATAAAGCTTTGGAAAGCAAAATTTTACTGTCAAACCAAAACGCCAACTGGCAGAAGCTGCTATTTGCAAGAGCTATCATACATTGAATAATTGTATTCATTTGTAATACAAATGAATTGTAATATGTTACAATTCACATTGGAAATTGTGTTATTTGTTGACTTCAGTTTGACTCATTTGAAAAGTCAAGGCAGTTTATAAAGTAGCTTTATATTTCAAAATATTGATTAGCCTTTTGGAAAAAAAAAAAAAAAAGGATTGTATGGATGAAACTGAACATCTTCCGAGGGAAATAGCATTAAACAATTAAAGGTCTGAAGACAAATGTGATATGGATTTTCTTATTTGAAAGAGATGTTTTCTTGCCTGCATTAAAAATAATCTCAGAGGAGATTAGGAAACATGGGTAGAGTCAGAGAGCAATTTTTAATGCTGCTTTGTTCTTCTGAGATTAAACTATTATGATCAAAGAAATGCAATGTTTAGTGTGAAATAAAAATACATTTTAATTTAATTTAAGGCTTGCTGCAACTTCTGAGTCTCCACAGTTAAGAAAAACCAAAATACTGTAGTCTCCTTATTTCCAAAGTTTCAGTGCCTCTTCAAAACAATTTTCCCCTGAGATCCTTAGCAATTCTTTAGCTGTTGTTTTCCTTTTTTTTAAAAGAACTTTTCTTTGGAGATAACAGTCTGGGGCAGGGGGCTTGGTACTAGATGACCTTTAAGATGTTAAAGGTTCCTTACAATTCAATGATTCTAAGATTTCAGTCTGTCACCAAGACTGATGCTACAACAGATCTAACCACTGTTCATATTCTGATGTGAATATGATAATGGAAACAGTATTATTGGGATCAAGGAGTTCCAGTGATGGAATGATCTTGATAAGAACTCTGTGGAGGACAGGTCTTTTGGCTTGGTGAGCAACTAACAGTAATACAGTCACCATCGTACCATATTACATGTTTTATGAGCATTACATGGAAACATTTTGGGGTTAGATTGTTTTATTTATTGTTCATTAGGCCAAGTTAGAATTTTAGTGTTATGAAATTAAAAAGTGGAAGTACATTAAAGGAATTTTTATATACTGAAAATTAAGAGATATAGATTCAGGTTTTGAATTAGTTGGATTTGCATTTTGCAGTAAATTTGTAAAGAATGACAGACAGTAAGTCTGCAAAGAAGTTTGAATTGTCTAGGCTGTCCCTCCACCTGACAGCACTGTACCTAAACCATTTCTGACAACCATTTGTCTAACAATTTTTTAAACCTTTGGGAAGAAATGTTTATTCTTGTAAACAGTCTGTTTATATTCTTTGTCCAGGTTTCAAAGAAAACTTGATCTTCTGGATGTCTGAGGTCTCAGTGTTCAAATTTCAGCCTTTGTTTCTCATCCTGTGCAAGTGCACATGGAGCAGGGGTACATTTCATCTGTCTTTGCAGAGGCTTTTTACTCATTTCAGAGCTGTTACCACATGACCCTTATCTCTAGACTGAACAAGTCTCATAAACTGTAATCTGTCCTCGTAATTGTTTTCAAATTTGTGAAGGTACTTTTTTTTGAGTTTCTGGATATTTTTTTCACAAGTTTTTGTCCCCTGGGAGCAATGCTGCCCAAAGCAGAACAATGCTCTTAAAGTGAATTTCCTGCCTTGAGCAGGAGGCATGTTTATCCTTCCTTGCACAGAACAGCCTATTGATATCTTCTGATTTTGTAACTGCTTTCTAACAAATTATTACACTGATGACTCACATTAAGTCAGTGACCTCCTGTCTGATGCTGCAGATTATTGACTAGCCAGTTTTCCTCTGTGTTGCATTTGTGCACCAAATTATGACAGTTCATTATTTGGACTTGTCCTTACTGATTTTGTGGTGTGTCAGAAATGTCTCATATGGATTTGTCATCAGTGCACATTGTTCCTGTTGTTAATAATTGCTACTGTTTTTACAGATGGTTTGTGAGCAGGTCAAAATTATGGAATATAGTAATATCAGTGGCAGCACGTGAAAATACATCCTCAGTGCTGCCAGGGGAGGGAACTGGAGCTGGAGTTGGCAGGTGGGAGTGGGAACGAGGAGAAACTGTCCTGATGCTTCTTCTGCTGGGGAATTAAGAAAAATTTGTATGGGAGGCTGGGACCACTGCTCCTCTTGCTCTCATCAGTCTCTTGGCCCCCATTCCCATATGAGCAGTTCCAGCAGACCTGGATTTCTGTGGCTCACACGTAGGCAGGCTTTCATGAAAGGGGGCCATTGACTGACTGCTTCCCCCATCAATGGGCTGCTTCAGTCCTGAAGAAGTTCCCTGCAAATCTTAATTGCTGAAAGAGCAGTCCCATTGAGGGATAACGTGAGGTTTTTTTTGTAAAAGACAGGGTGTGCTTGGCTGGGGAAGGAAGGGCATTGGTTGGTACAGAGACTTGGTGGTTCATCCAAACCTCAACTCTCATTTAGGCTGCTCAAAACAACTGCTGCAGTGATACCTCCCTGACCTCATGGTGAGTGTGAAGTGATGCATTATTTGTTGTCTTATTCACAGCTGGTACAATTGCTGGAGATGGGAGCTTGAACTGTAAGAGCCAGGAAGGACACCTTTGCATTAAGACAGTCCATCCTCAATATTTGCTAAGATTGTTTTTCATTTTTCTGTGAATTTCATTTATCCAGTGCTCAGCTGTGGGCATAGAACAACTCCTCTTGCAGAGGCTGGTATCAAACCCCTGCAGCAGCAGCGGCTGCTCTTTGCTGTGCATTCCTGGAGTCAGGTGCTGCTGCCACATCCCTGTTGTGCTTGGGGAGGTACTTCCCCACTGGTATGGAGGGAGCCTGGCTATCTCACAGGATGTGGAGGGAGATCAGTGCTGTGGCTGCTTCCTGTCATCTGCAATTCCACATGTCGGTATTCTTGCTAACCTTTTCAAATAATATGAAGAATATATGATTGACATCTGAAACAACACATTTGTTCTTAGCAGCAAAGAGTAGACCCAGAGTAACTTATTGTAAAGCTCTGTTTCCACCAGACAGCAATCTATATGGAAGCTTATTAAAGTCATGTGTTCAATTTTTTCATAATTGCCCCCATTCAAACTATGGCAGGCAGCCAGTAAAGCACTAAGTGGAAGTTTCTGTCAGTCCACCTGTCTTTCTGTAGCTAACAAAGTGTGCCGGTTTTTGTCTTGTAGACGTTACACAATTCATTGTCAGAGGAACTTGTTATATATAGATTTAAAATAAATTAGTTCGAGACAAGGCCAAAGCCATTCAACTCTACTTCTTTGTATAGCAAGTCATGTATTTATTATACAGAGTGACACATTAATACTTTGTTTGGGTGGAGAGCTTATTCTTAAACAAAAACAGGCAATTCTGGTTCCTGGCCATATCCATCTGTTAAATGTCCTAATTAAAAAGGATGAAATCCTGTGTTGCACAGGTTTCATCAAGGGCACCCACCAATCTGGATTATGGGCTCTGCTACTTTCATTGATGGGTTAGTTGGAAGCTCTTCAGGGGAAGAGCAAAGGTTGCCATGTTTTCAGGCCTTTGTGTTCTGCTAAAGCCCAATTTTCAGCAGAGATTTCTTTTTTCTACACTTCAAACCATAGGAGAACATCAGCAATTGCCTCACATTAGCCTCCTTGGAGGAGTGGGAAATTAATTTTACAGTCTTCCAGGAAATAAAGTCATCTAGGAAATAAAAGGGGGTTTTAAGTTTACCACTCCTGATCTCTACAAACAACAAGTATGCATCTTATCAAACCTGTAATTAATTCACAGTTGGAAGAGCCTTCAGGATAGAAACTTGACTGCAGGAGAAGCAACACTAACAAAGCAAAGGAAAAAAAATCTCTTGTTTTCTATCAGAGCAATTAATCTTGAAAATTTTCTTTGCCTGTGAGGAGATTGGCAAAGACAGCTGTTGCTTCATCCTGGAAAACAGCCCAAAAAAGGTCTGCATAAAAAGATCTTGCAGTGATTTCATTATAAGCAGTAAGTTTAGCAGCAGCTTTCTGGATTTGCCTTTATTCTGCTGTAAGATTCAGGTGTGCTGGCACATATTCATAGAAGGAAATGAGCAAGCCAGCAGCTTGGCTTGCTGGCCATTAGCAGTGAAATGCTCCTGGATGAGCTTAGACAATTGTTCAGTTGAGTGATCTCAGAGTAAGGCTGACACCTTCATTTTGGTGATATCCAAACTGTCAGCACATGTTTTCCTTGTCCAGCCAGTTTGTGAGCAGCAAAGTACGGTGCCTGGTCAAGCCTGAGGGGAAATAAAACATACCCTCCCTTGGATAAACTTCAGGCTGCCCCTGATTGCTGTTACAGAGAACCTCTTTTATAAACTGCTCTCCTGGAGGAATTTTTCTGATTCATTTTCCCTGTTCATCTTCCTCAGAAAGGTTATGTTAACACAAGCTTCTCCCTGCAGACTTGCCTCTTTTACACCTTTTGACTGAGAATCTTCAGCAAATCTCAAATTTTTAAGGGATTTGTATAAAAGGATGCAATTCACCTTCTTTTTATGTATTGCTAGCTCTATATTTGTTGCTGGGACACTTGGGAAGGAGAAGAGAGGACAGGAAGGAAGTTGAAGAGGTTGCCAATGGTTAAATTTTTATACTGAGTTAATTCTTGCTAAGACGGGGTGTATAGCTCATGTCAGGTGACTGGGCATATGACTTGTCCTCTGCCTGATGGTTCTAGATGTTTTTGCAGGCTGGATTAACTTCTGTGACCTGTTTTTTCAGGGTGAACATAAATGTGATTCAGACAATGTTCAACCTAATCAGGATTAGCTCCTTTGTTATTTTGCCTACAAGAATGACTGAGGTGACAGTTTACTGTTTGATAAATAGGACAGAATACTGCAGGGTAAATTTACACACAATTAAATCCAGCTGCTTTTCCAAGCAATGCAGAAACTTACCTTTTATTCCAGTCTGCAGTGTGCACTTTCAGGCAGCATGCAGAGGAGAATGAGGTGTAATCTCCCATCTTCGCCCATGCAAAGACATTCATGCTCCTGTGGAATATCTGGCTCTCAATATATGCACATTAATTGCATTGGATGGTTGGAAAAAACATCCTAATATCTTGATGATTTATTAAATAATTTGAAGACTCTTCTAAAATTAGACACTAACATTTCTTCAGTCTATTCAGGACCTGGAGAATGGTCTTCTCTACAAAACAGCATAGAAAGGCCTTAACAGTGTATCTCATTTTAACTGAACAAGCATTATTTGTCTAGGATTTTTCACACAGCTGTACTATTGGGTTCTTTCATCCCATTAATGCTTTCTAAGATCTCTGTGTTGTTTTATACCTTCTGAAAGAAATACCATAGCTTTGAGTTTCATTTTCAGCACCTCCCACAATATTTCTCACTGTTTTGTATACACTGAATCTGTCTGCTTGCAAATGTGTCCATCAACATCTTTTCAACATATGAGAAACAGCACTGGACTTGAAGGCTGCACTTCTGTCAGCACTTAGAAGACTGAGGGGAGAGCTGAAGTCTCAGTTTAAAGCCCAAGTGGTTAGAATCTGTTTGTCACCTCAAATTGTCATTGGTTCAAATGTTTTTAAAAACATGAAATAATAGATGGTATTTATTGTACAAAATCCCAGCAAAGGGTAGCATTCTGTCTTCATACAAAAGTAATCCCAGTGTATCGTGAGAAAAAAAGGCAGTGTTTTGACTGAGAGGATTTCAGTTCTCCATCTCTTCCTTCTGTTAATGAATAAAGGTGAACTTCTGGGAGAAAGAAAAGTGGTAATGGAAAAAGAATTCAAATAGCTGTTTTGCCTCTGATCTGTAAAGCACGGAAGAAAATCCTACTGCCAAACACTTGAAACGAACCCCCAACATAAAAAATTGAACCCGTTCTTTTCTGCACCTTCACTGCTATTTAACACTCAGTTGGCGACAAGATGGTTGAAGTACAGACACATATCCAATGTGAGCAAGTTTAATTTATAATGCTATTATAATCACCATTTTACTTACAAACACCAGTTTTCAGATTATAACTTCCATTTGAAGTTACCTAAATGAAAGTTAATATCTGAGCTGCTCAGTAAAGAGGGGTTTTCTTTGTAGGTGGTTTTGGGCGAAGTTTAACTCCCATTCTAGTAAGATTTTCTTCAGCCTTCTCATATTATTCTGTAGGAGACAACATTCATACAGTCCTATCCTAGCAGGATATGCTAATGCAAAGTAGAGATCTCTATGGAGAATAAAGACCATTGCATGAGTTGACCCCATTTTCAGTGGCAAATATTTATGAAAAATAATATATTACACCATTCAAAGTAAACCTGTAGATTTCATTTGCAGCACTACTCACTGCAGTCAGTAGCAATTACTTAAGATTTGCTGCATAGATTTTACATGTTCTCTACCCAAATGTTTGTTCTGTACTAACAGCAAAATATCCTACAGAATGTTGCTCCTGACTGACATTTTGAACACTAAGTGTTGAAAGACAAGGAAAAAAGGCTGGGCATCTGATACATTCTGATCTTGGAAAGGTATTTAATATCCTGAAAACCTTACTGAAAAATATATTTCTGTTGGTTTAAGTAATGACCCTGCCAGGTGGGCTGAAAGCAGAGGAGACAGAAAAGGAGTGACAAGTGGTTGTTAACAGTAGTGTGCTATGTGAAGCATGCTGAAGTTACCCTTAAAAGACCAAACTAGCTATGAGGCTTGCTGCCAGCACTGGAGAGCTTTTCTTAAGGCTGCCCTGTAGCTTAGCAGAGACTTACACATCAGGACTGCCATTTAATCAGTGCTAAATTTGTCTAATATTTGATGCTGAAGCTTACAGTTGTTCTGCTAGCAAATGCAGACTCTAGTAGCTCGTAGCCACGTTGTACAGAGAGCCATGCAGGATTTGAAAGGCATCTTTAGACCTTATCCTTCAATACTAAACTCAAACAGCCCTTTGCTAAGGTAAGTGAAGCTGTGGTGGAACTGAAAATGAGCTGCACTAAGAAGTTTGTGTGGTGTGTGAAACAGTACACACTGCAACATAGCAGTGGGAGAGGAGACACGATACTCAACTAGCCATGTTTCTTCATCCCATCTGTATTTTATTTCTCTTCCTTGCTGTCTCTTAATAAATAAATGGAAAGAAGCATGAATCAGCCTTCACACAGTAGAATGTTTTGAAAAGGCTTGAGTGATTGGCTCTGAGGTTTGCTACTGAAGGAGAGCTACTAGACAATTCCCTTCCTCTCAAAATGCCACTTTTCTGGGATTCCGTGGGAAATATGCGGTGTGTCCTACATGATACTTTTTATCCGGCAGGGCTGGCCCCAGCTGTGGCTGAAACCCTTCTTTCACCTCTGGGATTTAATCATCAGTGCGAAACTGCGGCCTCCTNGAAAATACACTTTACTTGGCTTTGTCTTGTACTTCTTTTCAGTCTAATATGCGACTTTAGCATCCTGTAAAAATGTATAGATAGAATAGGAAATTCCCAATATTCTTTTCAGCATTGTTCCTAATTTTTCTTCTAGATGACTGGAAAGTGACATGATGGGTAGTGCTGATTGAAAAGTTAAGACTTTTCATAAGAAAATAAAGACTGGCAGAAAAATGTTTGGGTTTAGGCCCAATGTACTCACAAATTTTGGTTACACTTGACTAATAGTTTCAACTACATAGGTGCAAGATTTTTGAAATTGTGTGAGTAAAACTTGTTCTCAGTAAAATGTAAATACCTTTCTTTCAGAACAACATTTCCATGTAAACATTGACCTAGCTCTAAGCAACAAACCCCCAAATACAACGATTTCAAGAAGGAGTAAATAATCTAGAAAATAAACTAAATCGTGTGTCTGAACAATATGCATTTAAAATGACATTTACAGGTTGCCTGGAACTGAAGGAAGCTTCCTCCAAGCTTATTTCCAATTTTTTTTAGTAGTCTCTAAACGTGAACATTCCTTACACAATCATTCAGAAGTTGTGGTACTCCTGTTTTATTGAAAACAAACAAACAAACAAAAAAGCCCCAAAAATCCACAATGTCTGGCAGAGAGAGCATCCAGGGAGAATTATTATTGAAGTGAGAGTGAAAAATAGAGAGGAAGAGAAAGTACACAGCTACATGTGAAACCAGATCACCCACATTTTAGCTGAGAGATTTTCAAGGTTCCTTCATGCTTCCTTTCAAAGTTCCCTGTACGAGTATTTTCTCCTCTCACTCGTATGGCAGCGTTTTTGGTGACTCCGGGTTCTTCAGGGATAATGCACTTGCTGTGCTGCTTTTTGAAGCTATGTTAAAGTTAAACAAAGCATCTCCCCTGCCAGAAATGCAGATCACTCAGTAGCTTTCCTCAGACAGAAACTCTCAGGCGCCTCCTTCCACGAGCACCCTGCAAGAGAGGGAAACACTTGCCTTATAAACAAACATGGCCCAGGGAGGCTGGCCTGCTGGCTTGAAAAAACAATGTGTGTGGAGGCAGGGTAAATAGTTTACATCTCCTTCAGCCTCTGGGTTGTGTCATAGAGCTGCTGGTTGAAAGGAGAAAATCTACTGCAGCTTGAAACACACGTCTTTGGAATGGAAGGATGGAGAAGTTGTGCTTTGGATAGCTTTTTGTGGAGAAAAAAGATTTTAACTGATGTCCTGTGGACCACAGCTGGCAAAAAAGCATCTCTGCATCTGGTTTTGGCGAGAGGCATCAAAACAGTTGAAGTGTTTCAGACATTGTGTCCTATTTTTCACTGCAAGGCACATGAAGGAAAATATTTGCTTCTAATTCATACCTTTAATGCACACAAAGTGCAAAAAATGAGGTGTATGCAAACCATGAGAATACAGTGTGTCACCTCTCCTCTGCCTGTCACCTGTCTGCCCATAGGCAAAGAAGAGTGAAAGATGTTTTAGAAATGTTTAGGTATTTTGGAAAAATTGGTCCAGAAAATTATTGTCTATCATTGTGTCTGTGTTATGTGAGAGGAAACTTTGGTGATTGGGCGGCTTAGATGGGAGGAGAGAACACCTGCCCGAATTCCACCAGCTGCCAGTTTTTCTTTCTTTACAGCTTAAATTGGATATAAATCAGATCTGCGAGGATTATTTAAGTTTCAAGTTCCATCATTTGTTTTTCTTTAACAATAATCTCTACACATTAGGGAGGTCTAGATTTGGGACTAGAAGATGAAGGGGTCCCTCAGCCAATGGGATACAAAATTAGGAGTGGGGAAACACCTGCACATCCCTGCTGGCAGAGGAATTTTGACAGAGGTGTTTCTTTTGGCAAGAACTGCTCCCTAGCTGTTACTGTGGAAGTGGAGTCCTCTGCTGATACCCTAATTGCAGCAGCATGGGTTGAGAAGTTCATAAGCAGGGCTAATAGCTTGAGCACATTGTCCTCCATGTCTTCTCCTTGAATGAACCCCTGGGCAGGTTTTGTTGAGATGAAGCTGAGTGCCAGCCCAGTAAAATCTTACATCTGCCTTTATTGAGGAAAGGTTGGCCCTCACCTGTCAGACAGCCCCGTGATGTCATCTGCAGGATTTTGGTGATCCTCTGCTGGGAGGAGAGGGAAGGAGCATTGAGCTGATTTTCTCCTGGAAAAGGGTGGAAGGAGACACTGGTGGGGTGATCTGTGTTTGCTGTATATCGACATACAGAAAAACAATGGAATTCTTTGGAGATAAGAAGATATTCCTAAGGGAAATCTTCTAGTGCCTCTGTTCTATAACAGATTCTTTCCCAGTCACTCCACATCTCTAAGATGAGTGATTTTTGCTTATTTTTCAGTGGCGTGCTTTTTTTTTCCCCGCCTTGTTCACATATTTTAGTTTGAAAACTCTCTAAAAGAAGTGTGCAAAAAAACCCAGAATCTGTTTTACTGAACTTTTTCGAACACCTGTAAGTAATACCATATACAGATGGAGTAACATGATTATGTTGGTTTCTTGTGAGTCTGAAAAGCATGGGTTTTTTCACCTTTCATTTGGTAGTATTTTGAACTCTTCTAATACAATGATCTATATAAAGTACATCTGTTCCTTGCTAGAAGTGTGCTTAACCTCATTTTGCCATGATTGTTATGGGCAGAAACTGAATTTACCTTTGGCAGAAGCAAATACTTCCAAGAGTGCTAAGAAAGAGAAACTTTGCAGGGAAAGGGAAAAGTGGTCTTAAAACACTTGACTAATATTATTGCTGAATCTGAAACCATTTTATACTACTGAAGGGAACCAGAAATATGATGCTAGAATACTGTTGTTCCTAATCAGCTTTTTCTGAATGGGCGTGAGGTTTTTAAATCAAGGGTTTTGACTTCTTTCCAAGGTTCCCTGGTATTTCATGGATTATGGAACAATGAATGTGAAATCCAAAAGGGACTCTGTAATTCTATTACAGTACTGCTGGTCTTTGTTTCACCTTAATTTTTAACATCATAACTCAATTAATTTTCAGTGGAAACTAAGACAT
Organism: Chaetops frenatus; assembly: GCA_013400775.1. Lineage (NCBI taxonomy): Eukaryota > Metazoa > Chordata > Aves > Passeriformes > Picathartidae > Chaetops > Chaetops frenatus. The sequence goes on along the minus strand of VZTR01006980.1, from coordinate 8,484 downwards.
AGGCAAGAAAGAGGGGAATTACTTCACTACATAAAATTTTTAATTGACTTTCTCTAACTTGACAGAAAGGAAGATGAATTCTCTGCAGGTGACATCTTGCCTAGAAATGCTAACCCCTTGCAGGTGATGGCAAAACTAAAAATGCTTGCAGTAAAGCTGGGATTTCATTCTGTAACTTCAGCATTTTTAAAGGGGTGAAAATTTAAGATGGTGCCCTGTACTAACGGTGTACGAACAGTTTGCAGAAATAACAGATTCTTTCCTGAAACACACTGAGGTTTGGATTTGAGTCTGCTTAATTTGATAACTCACATGGACAGTGGTGTTGAGAATAAAACCAAAGAAGTAGTGTTGTTTCTATCCTGAGTGTATCACCTACTGAAACTGCAGCCAGCAGGATGTAGAATAAATTATAAAATTCTGATTCTGTTGTTTTTGTATTTAACTCTTCCTATTTTTCTCCCTTCTTTAAATGTAGCTTCTTAGGCTTGTTCATTTATTTTAACGATTTTCGTATAAGAAATTCTACTGCTGACTAAGAAAAATATGTAGTACAAGAAAATGTGGGGTTTTTTTCTCTCAGAGTGTACTTTAGAGTTTTCTGAACATAAATTTATTAACCTTATTCTTTCAAGTAGCTAAGAAAGGTTCATTGTTGCTTGTTTTCAGGTTAGGTGGCTAATATTTAGTGGAGAAGTTGTGTATAGCCTACTGACACTTCCTCCATCTCTGGGCTTGATGTGAGCTTCATGTTTTTCTCATGAATGAAGTCAGGGTTTTAAACTCCAGTCCTAAGCCAGCTTCCAAGATAAAACTAACAGAGAGCAGCCATGACATTCCCTCCCCAGTAATATTCCCTCTGACTTCTCCTGGTGCAGCCCAGCTGCCAGAATGCTTGTCTTGGGCTCAGCTCATGAGGAGGCTCCTGCAGCCGTTTCTCACTGTCAATTTGGCAAACATTAGTCATAGTTGCAGCTGAATTTCCGATTGGCATTCCTGGGTTTGTGCCATCTGTTCTGTGCCACTTCTGTCCGTGAACAAAGTGGATGTTTCTGATGTAGGGACCTGCAGTGTTCTAAAGAAATGTTCTTTCGGGTAAGATCAGTTAACTGTGGTGTGTTTTATAGAAGAAAATTACTTAATCTGACATAATTTCTGATGTCACACTTATTTAAGTGTTTACACTGATTTTCTGCTGAATGTATCACTAAACCTATAAAGTGTGTTTCATTGAGCATGGTGGTGACTTAGGGAGAAAAATGTGAATTCTGTGTTGGAGTAAATCAACTGCCCTTTTTGGAAAGGATTTTTCTACTGTCTGGATATACATATCAGTCTGGTTCTTTAACTGACAGATTGAACTTCTGTCCACCAGCTTCAGTCCAAGGGGAAGCTACTTTGGGAAGGAAGGCAGTGTAGAAATGTAAATTATTACATGTAGAAAAGTGTGAATGTCTATAATCACCACATTGACCCTTAAAAACTGTTTTGACCCTTTTCCTTCTTCATCTGACTGGAACTCAGTGATAATGGTTGTTTTATGTGGTAGAGTCTCCACCCAGGAAAGGACTTCAGAAAATAATTCCTCTATTGAAAGGTTGTGTAGGGATTTGATTTAGCAGTGGTGCATTAAAAGAACAGCAATAAGAAATACAAGCTGAGAGGGAGTAATTTCAGATGACTTACAAGAAAATGTGGGGTCCTGTTATTTTTTAATTGTTAATTTATTCTTATTTACAGAATATCCAAATACTTTTCCTTATTTCTTAGTTAAGACTGATCAGAGCAATAGTCAGGAAGTGTAGTATGGAAACAACCTCTTATTTGTCAGATGTGACCACCAACACATTCTTTAAGAATTCTGCTATTTTATGGAAGAAAGCTGACTTTTTTATATTCTTTTACCCTATATTTGGCATCTATTCCATTACATATTCTGATGGAAAATGTTGCACAATTCATGCATTTAGGAATGTTAACAATATTTGTAGAGAGTTACAGTGCATTACACTAATGAAGAAGTTTAATTTTACATCTTTACCTAGCTGTAAAATAAACTATTTTATACAAATGAAAAGTTGAAAGCTTGGGAAAATATTTTTCTTTCTCTCTGAAACTACACAGTGTCTCAGCCTGAGACACATACTTGCTGTAGGCCCCTTGTTCTTATGACTTGGAGTATTTTTAGAGATTGACTGGAACTGAAAGAAATTAAAGTTATCTGGATAACAGTTTTCATCTCTTTTAAACAGATTAAAAGAAGAAAAGGGAATGAAAAAATTAATTTTGATATTTTAAATTCATATTGATGAGCATAACCACATTCTTTCAAGTGAGATCTCTACAAGATCCATACTGTTGTATTTTGTTGGCATTAGTTGAAACTTCTTTTTGATTTTTACTGAAGTCAGGATTTTCAATTCAATTTTAATGGATTAATNTTATTTTGAAATATCCCAGCTAGATGGAACTAAACTGGTAGAAACTGCCTTCTCCCAATGCTTGGAGGTTCATTTTCTTTTCCCGGTGTCCATGTTCCTGGCAGTCTCTTGTGGATGTTTGTACTTTGAACAGCAGGCAAAAGAATCACTNTATGACTTGGAGTATTTTTAGAGATTGACTGGAACTGAAAGAAATTAAAGTTATCTGGATAACAGTTTTCATCTCTTTTAAATAGATTAAAAGAAGAAAAGGGAACGAAAAATTAATTTTGATATTTTAAATTCATATTGATGAGCATAACCACGTTCTTTCAAGTGAGGTCTCTACAAGATCCATACTGTTGTATTTTGTTGGCATTAGTTGAAACTTCTTTTTGATTTTTACTGAAGTCAGGATTTTCAATTCAATTTTAATGGATTAATTGAAAAAAGAAAAATAAGAAAAACTGACAAAAATGAAATGTTTAAAACATTGTGGAGGGAGTAGGTTGAGGAAAAATGAGAAAGACTAATGATTTGAAGAACAGAATAATAAAATACAGTTCTATTGTCATTATTTTATGATTATGTGCCTTATTTTATAATTACATATGTGTGATCAAGGGTGTTGTGTTCATTGTGCACATGAGAAAAATGGCTGTGAGGACCACAGCTTTCATACTTACATTGCTTATATTGACATTATCATACTGAATAGTAGCACTATTTTCAATTTTCAAATAATTTCATTTCCACAGTGATTTTTTCAGTGCAACTAAGTCTGTGTTTCCTCAGTTTAGAGCCCTAACAGGTTAACTATTTATATATGTTGGATTTAGATAGAATATTTATCTTAATATACATAATATATTAAAAATATATTTGTTTGTTTCTATTTATTTTGAAATATCCCAGCTAGATGGAATCAAACTGGTAGAAACTGCCTTCTCCCAATGCTTGGAGGTTCATTTTCTTTTCCTGGTGTCCATATTCCTGGCAGTCGCTTGTGGATGTTTGTACTTTGAACAGCAGGCAAAAGAATCACTGGAAAATGCAGCACTGTTT
>VZTR01006978.1:15215-40565 GCA_013400775.1 Chaetops frenatus | reverse complement strand
GCAGCAGGACCAGAGAGGAATTGGGACCAGCAGGGCCAGAGACGACCTGGGACCAGCAAGGCCAGAGGAACTGGGACCAGCAAGGCCAGAGCTTGCAGCAGCACTGGGAGTGTTACTGCAGCATCTGTGGGGATCCCTGACCAGGGGCCTTCTCCCAGCCTGGTTTTGTGGCTGGCACACGGCTTTGATGCAAGGTTACCCCCTTTGGGCAGTGAGGTTTTGGCAGCAAGGCCCAGAGGAGTTGGCTGTGAGTTCTGGTCGGTCCCACAGGCACAGTGTGGTGCTGAATTCTCCCCTAAACCCAGGCACTGGTGCCCTGCAGGGCTGGCACACCCCAGGCAGGCTCTGCTGCAGCACAGCCCCGTCTGAGGGGATTTATTTTACCCCGAGGGTGTGAGTAGTGCAATGCCTGGTGTGAGTGTCCCAGGATGGAATCTGAGTGCTGATGTCCCTTCATGGCTCTGACTGGGCTGCTGGGAGAGCTGGGGGTGCTGGCATGAGCCCTGCCTGGGGTGGGCAGGCAGCTCCAGCCTTGCTGGTGGCACAGAGGGAGCTGGGAATGAGTTTGGGCTGGGACATTGGAATAAATCAGCCCTGTTTGGCTCAGCACAGCTGCGTGATTGAGACCAGGTCAAGATCTGGTTCAGATCTTCCCCTCTGCTTGTTGAGCTCCTGTCCTTGAGGATGGTGTGGGTTCACCTCAGAGGGAGATAAATGAGTCCCAGGGCAGCAGCACTAAATCCATTCAGCCTTGTGCTGGGCTTTCCAGGGCTCTCTGTGCTGCAGGACAGGGAAAGCATCCAGGGAAATCCCTGGGACAGCTGGGAGACCCAGCTCTCTCATGTAGAGTCCCCTCTGGCCTTTCCCCTGGAAAAAAAAAGCAGGAATTCAGATGTTGAATAAATTCCACAGACATTACCTATGTTAATTGAGCGGCTGCTTATCCAGGGCTGTTACTGCTGCCTTCTCCTCAGCCAGCAAACCCAATCAGGTCCTTGCAGAGAGCTTTTATTCCAAGCAGTGACTTCCTGGCTGTCCTGGAGGGTGCTGTGAGCATCCAGCTCCTGGTGTGGCTGTGTCCCTTGGGTGCCTCTGCTCCAGCTTGGATGCAGCAGAGCAGTTGCTTTCTGGTAAGGTCCTCCTGGCATTAACTGGGAGCATCCCGTGGTGGGCCCAGGGCTGCATCCTGTGTCCCCAGGATGTCCCTGCAGCACTGGCCATCCTGCCAGCCCAGGGCACAGCTGCCACCAGGACCCACCTGGGAGCTGCACTTGGCTTTCTTGGCTTCATTTTAGATGGAAAAGAGCATTTCTGGAGCAGATCTGGCAGCCCTGGAAGGGCCCTGGCAGATGGGCAGCCTTCATCCCTGTCCCTGCTCTCTTGGATGAGTTGTGCTTGTTGGAATTATTTACTGCACTGGTCGATAAACACTCTGGGCAGTGGGCTGTATTTCATGAACACCACACTCTCCATGTGCCTGCTGTTATATTTCAAGAGCATAAATAACAGTGGGGCAGCAGCAGAAATTAAAACCAAACACGCAGAACGATTTACACCCAGATTTTTTCAACACAGAAAGGAAGGAAGGGGAGGAAAAAAAAAAAAGAAAGAAAGAAAAAAAAAAAAGAAAAAGAAAAAGAAAAAAAACCCCCAACCCCTGGGCTGTGCCCCTCACTTAAACCTTGCTCCTGCCTCTCCTGGAGTGCCGGTGCCTCTGGCTTTGCTCCTGCCTCCAGCTGAGGGGATGTTGGCTGTTTCTGGGCAGCCACCTGCTTTCCACACATCCCCTCGTGTGTGGGGACACGGTCCCAGGCTGGCTGGTGCCACTCCAGAGCCCCCCTTGGCACGTCCCACCTGCCACCAGCGCTGCCACCCCGGGCTTTATTTCCCTAGCGGGGGAAGCATCCGGCAGCGTCTGCTGCAGGCTCCAGGTTGTTTGTTTTCCTTTAAAACGCAATAGAGGTCTAATTAGGTGAAAACAAACTCTCCAGAAGAGAGGGGGTCACTCAGAGCAGGCAGCCAGGGCTCCCTTCCCCTCCCTCTGGTAGCGTTTAAGCGTTTCCCTCGCACGGGTGATGCAGCCGTTCCTCATAAATCAGCCGAGGTAGGAGCACATTTGCTCCCCTGGCTTTGAAGAGGCGTCAGATCTCCGAACAGAGGCTTCTTGCTGGGTGATCCTCTGGGGCTGGTTCTCATTTCCTTGTAGGAGGTGGGTCTGGAGCCCATTTTGTGCATTTGGGAAGGCTGGTGGGGGGGAAGGGGGAGGAAAACGAATGACTTTGCTTGGTTGACAAAAAAAAAAAAATAGAAAAGCCTCAACACCACGAGCACTGTGCCCCATTAACGTCCCACTGACACAATTATTTACCAGGAAGACACAGATATTGATTTGGCAGGAGCTGCACGTGCCACGGCAGGGCTGAGGCTGAATGGGTCCATAAACCCTGCTGAACTGGGGCTGAGTCTGGTCCTGCCTGGGTTAAGGGCACATCGTTTGAGGTTCTTCTGTGGCTTTCACCCCTCTGGTGTCACTGCTGACTTTGCCATGTGCCCAGAGCCATCAGGTGGTGGCACTGGGGGCTGTGCTGGGAGCAGCTGGAGGTGGGGAGGGATATGGGTTGGCCATGCTCCCCAGCAGCTCCTGCCTGTCCTTGGGCAGGTAAATCTTCTAAATGCTCTGCTCAGCCTTTGGAGACCTTCACAAAGTGTCAGCCACTGTTACAGAGCTCTGTCAGTAATGCTGTGTTTTAACAGAAGAAAAACTGCCAAAGTGAGGCATCGAGTGCCCCAGAAGTGGAGGTTTCCTGGTCAGTTCTGCCCAGTTTTTATGCCTTGAAGAGAAGGTGTTGATGCACACCAGTGGCACCAGGCTGTCCCAGCCATGCTCCCAAATCTCCCTCCCAAATCTCTCCCGTGCCTGCATTTTTTGGGAAAGGCTTAGAGATGCATCCCTGCACAAACTTCAGCTGTGTTAGGGCCGGGTTGCTTGAAAATGAGGCATTTCCACTCCTGGGTGTGCCTGGGCTCTGAGGAGCTGGGCACCCTCTGGATCTCCCCTGGAGGCGCTTCCACCTGGGAATGACTCAGCTGCTGCCCCGCGGGAGCATCGCTGGCCGCAGCCAGAACCGCCGCGCTCATCCAGGCAGCAAGAAACACCCTGGAAGAATTTTCAGGAATTCATCTGGCAGGTTTGGAAAGGTAATTGCAGGGCGAAGGTGGAGCTGGAACATTTCAGCTGCGCCGGGGCCGTTTTGCAGCGAGAGGAGCTGGCAGCAGCCGAGCTGCTGAGTGAGGAGCCGGCGCTGCCAGATGGAGCTGCTCGCTCCCAAAAAGCTCAGCCGGGGCCAGGGCTTGGCAGCCCCGCCTCGCAGAGCCCCCAGAGTGTGAATAAATGTTGCTCCTCGGCGTTACTCGGGGCTGCAGGCAGAAAGAGCCGCGATTTGGCCCCTTTTCAGCACATGAGCTCGGGGAGCAGCACACGAGTGACTCCCCGGCAGAATCCTGTGCTTAAAGTCGTTCTCTGCAGCTTTCGTCTGACTCGGTTTTTGTGCCTTGGACCGCCCTTGGCTTTCCCGTTGGAGGCAGCTTCCTGTGCTCCATCCTGAGACAGGAGGTTTGTGGAAGGGAGTTTGGGATTTGCTGAGGAAGGTGGCAATGGGAGGCTGAAACAGGCTGGCAGGGCTGTGTCTTATTTCTGGTGAAAAGAGCAAGGAAAGGGGGAGGAAGAAACTCGCTGGAATTGGGATATTGGGCATTTCAGAATGGTAAGGTAAAAAAAGCCCAAGCAAAATTGATTTTAAGCATAAATAGTCTGTGGGAATTTGCAAGTCTCAAGGTCCTCCAGAATCTGAGCATGGGAGAGGAGATGAGGAAAGCATGAGGTGCAGGGATGAAGTCATTCTGCTGCTGCTGGATGGGAGATGCCTTGGAAAGGAATCAGACTTGAAGTCTGGAAGTCCCAAACCCATCCTGTGCATCCCAGCCCAGCTCCCTGCTGTCTCTTTGAAACCACGAGTTTGTGATTGCCCATCCCTGGCAGTGCCCAAGGCCAGGTTGGGCAGGACTTGGAGCAACCTGGGATAGTGGAAGGTGTCCCTGCCCATGGCAGGAGAGGTGCAACTTTGTGAGCTCTAAGATCCCCTCCAACCCAAACCATTCCAGGATTTATCCATGAGATGGGATCCTGAGCTGGAGGGTTTTTTCACCTGCACAGTGAAGGCTGCTCCTGTCCTGCCCTGATCCTTAATCGAGCTCGAGCTGCACTGGAGCTCCCCCAGGGCCACATTTGGCCTCCAGCCCCCTCACACAAGCACCAATTCCCCCTTTCCTTCCACGAACAGGGAGTTCAGTGCAGCAGGGAGCTCCGTGCCTCGGGACAGCGACTGTAGGGGAGAGCTCCAGAAAGGAAACGCTAATGGAGAGCGAGACAAGAGCAAATCCAGAAGAACAGAGGAAAGCCTTGTTAGATCAGGGCTGAGCCAGCACGTCTGGAGGTAGTTAGAGCTGTACAGCACACAGTCTGTAATATTTTATTCCAGGGATATAGATTTCCGGGACAAGTTGTTAGATTGACCTCTAGTGTTCATTTTCTTAAGGGAGAGTCTCGTGATCCGGTCCTGTTTTGATCAAACCCTGTACCTTTGCACTTTGAACAGGCTTTGAGGGGAGGTTTTGTTTTTTTAATGGATAAACCCTCCAAATGTCAGTGTGGGTCTGCAGGAGTTTTCTAACGAGCTGCCTGACAGGCGGCCAGGAGGGCTGTGGAAAGGTTGACACACGATTCCCCGGGAAGGGCTGGATGCAGTCCTGGCTCTCGGAGGCACTGGGAGCTCTGCCACAGCCAGGCCGGGGCCAAACGCTCAGCCAGGAGATCAAAGGTGGATTTGTGCTGCAAAGTTTAACTTGGATGGACCCTTTGGATTTCTCTGGTGCTCCCGTCACTCAGTTCTGTGGTGAGGGAAAAATTTGATTACTCCAAGATCCCAGTTTTCTCTTATAGCCATCCCCCATATGTCTTTAGGACGTATATCCCAAGTTTTCCTCCTTGTGAAATGCTCGTGCAGGGATCAAGTTTTAGACTTGGTTGTAAACTGGAGCAACTGGAGGTTGGAAGGGTTTTTCCCAGTATTGTCACAGGGATTTGCTCATCCCGTATGTCCTGATTGGTACTGCTCAGTCTCATGTGTCTCCAGCTGAAATCCAGAAATAATCTGGGTTTGGTTTCATGGATTTGAATGGCTGGAAGTTTCTGAATAGCAGCCAACAATGCTAAATATCTTCTTTTCTTCCCCCCTCAACGCATTCTTCCTCTGTGTCAGGGAGCTGTCACTAAAACTATTTTTAATTGTTGTATGTTTTAATTCATGATGTTTTGTTGGAAAATATTCATCACTTGTTTGCTCAGAGAGGGAGGAGGAAATTCTGGTCTTGGGGAAAGTGATGAAAATCCAAGTCATTTCACTGAGCTCACATTATTTTGGAATTATGTGCAGGAAAAGTTCTTTTCTATAGCCTGAAGGCTCTAAAAAGAAGCAGTTTGAATTTCTGTAGTCTCAGGCAAGTTAAACAGCAGACTGAGGGCTTTAAATCTTGGGCAATCAAAGCCTGAGCTTCGAAAAAGTGAGAAAATTAAAGAAAGAAGCTTTGTGCCAGTGCTTTCAAGCAGTGAATTCCTATATGGGCATCTTATTCTGCCTTTGGGTACAAAAATCACAGAGACAGGTTAGCTCTGGGATAAGTTTATTTGCTAATTATTCACTGAAAATAAACGAAGTGCTTAGTGATGATCCAGAAGGTCTCAGATTTCAGCTGTGGTGTTTCTGTTGTGCTGTAACTCTGCCCTGGCACCTCAGGGGAGCTGATTTTGGTGCAGAGGCTGGTGCTGATGGCTCCTGTTCCTCTCTGGGTTGTACCACATCCTTTTTGTGAGGTTCCTGCCCCACCACTGCTGCAGGAGGGATTAATTAGTGATGGAACCATGAGGAATTGCTGATGAGCAGGCACCCAGACACTGCCTTGGATGGAGAGGAGCGATGTCATGCCAGGCTCCAGCCCTGTGGATGCCATTCCCTCCCTGTCCATGGGAAGAGCAGCTACATGGCCCACAGAGATTTACACCTTAAAAAAAAAAGCTTTTTTTTTTTAGGTCTTTGTCAGGAATGGAGCTTTTCTTGTGCAGAGAGAGCTGTTGGCATCCCCAGCAGAGCCCTTGGCACGTGGTTCTGTTTGCTCACACCCGTGTTGGGGTCTGAGCTCCCTGCGGGCTCGTGCTGCTGCCACGTGCACTCACCAGCCCCGAGTCTTGGCATCTTCCCTGGCCCCAGGAAGGCAGAATTAGCCCAGATGAGGTGGGAACCAGCCATGGCTCAGGTTAATTTTACAACAGGGCTCTGAGTTGTTGTGTTTTTCCGGGCTGCAGGTGGTTGTGGTGCTGCTCAGAGCGAGGAAATCCCACTGAAACAGCACTGGGCTGGTTCCTGTGCTGGGGACCAGGACGAGGGAGCACCAGAGGGGAATGAGAGCTGAACAAAGGCTCAGAAATATTTAGATTAAATATCCCTAAACACACGCTGAGCACCTGTTGGCTGCATCAGCACCTGCATTGCTGCTGCTGAAGATGTCCATCGTTACTCCATCAGCACTCCCGAGGCTCTGCCAGTTCAGGTGTCAGCCAAAACCACTGAGCACTGAGTACCTTTAATAATTTGCTGCTGTTAATGCATTCAGTCAGGCAAATTACATAAAATTACACGTCTGCCCTCTCCATTTTACCAGTTCTTTGGGTCCTAAGGATGTATAAATATTCAATGAGCCCTCTCAGTAAACGCTGCGGGCAGCAGAAAACGCACAGAGCAAATATTTTTATATTGCTCTGGTTTTGGAAATGATTTCTGAAATGTCCCTGCTAGTGCTGGACTTTCTTCCCCTGAACACAAAGCGTACTGATGGTCACGTAACAAATTGCTAAAGTGAATTAGGAAATGGCATTTGCACTCCTTGACCATGCCAATGAGTGTAATTTAAATAAATCTATTCATGAAGGCCTAATTAGCAGGGACCGGGCAATTTGCAGCAGTGCATGGGGAGGCTCTGCCAGTCCCAGGTGGAATCGGCAGTGCTAAGTGCTGCTGAAGTGCTGGAGAGTTCAAGTCACTTGGAGCTTTCAGGGATCAAGCACTAGATCAGAAAAACACTGAATTAACGCTGTTGCTCTCCCGCGGGGGCTGGTGCTGGAGGGGAGGGCAGGTTCTGTGTGGCAGATTTTGGAAACCCCTCCTGGCCTTTCTCTCACCTGTTTTGCCAGTTGTCAAAGGGAGATAACGATGCTGATTTCTTTTTGAGACCACTTTGAGATCCGTTGAGGAGGAAAGCTCGAGTAAAGCTGCATACAAGTTGGGTAACATTTGTTTTTGCAGATGCTCTCCAGTGTTGGCATGAAAAATTCCTAACTGGGAGAACCAGCTGGCATTGTAAATCAGTGAGATAAAGGCAGGTTAGACTCTTTTTTTGTTGTAAACACCAAAAATGGTGTTATTTGTTTGCATTTACCACAGGAATCGAAGTCCCTGGCTGTCCCTGAGGTGCCATGTGCTGTCTGAATGGCAGAATTCACAGTGTCACCTGAGACAGGTACACCCATCAAACGAGTCCTTGGCTCAGTACCTGCCAGTCAGAAATTCAGCACCTAATCAGACATCTCAGAGGGAAAGAACCACGGTGTCACTTTGTCCCCTGCCTTTGTGCACCCTGCCACGATGGCCCTGATAATGTCTTCCCAGCAGGAGCTGTCCTGGGAAAGTAAAAAGCAGCTTTTTTCCCCCCCCAAATGTACATTGAAAATAGCAGTGGGAGCAGACCACAAAGCAAACCCACCCAGTGATTATGGGCAGCCAGGAGAAGCACAACAGCACCCTTGTTCTGGTGGCTTTGAAATGGAACAAAGGCCTGGAGGGGACACGGCAGAGTCGGGTTTCACCTGCCCTTTGTGCCTGTGGGAGAAAAGCAGCTCCACCTGGACAAAACCCACTGGAAATGGGGACCTGCCCACGCTGGGCAGCAGCACAAGGTCCCGGTGGGTTCCACAAGGCCCCACTGCAGCAGGTGCTGGTGTCCCACCAAAACCTTGCTGAGAAACTGGACCAGCTCAGCTTCTCCCAGCCCCTGAGCTGTGACCCTGATTTATGACCTTCTGCAGCAGGGGACACCCCACAGGTCTCATTTTAGGTTGTTTTTTTTTTTTTTTCCCCTGTTTTGCATTGCTGTCATGGCTGTAAGGATGAGATTTGTACCTTTGCCAGCATTTCCCAGCCAGTCTCTGAGTTCTCCTACCCATTCGATTAGGATCCTATCACCAAGCTCATTATCTTCTGCTTGTTCATTAGCTTGAGATAACGAAAACCAACAGAACTGAGGAAAAAAAAAATGCCACATTCTGTTTAGTGAAGATTCAAACCTATGACACCAAGTTAGATCCATGGATCATAGTGTATAAAAGGTGACCTAAAAAGAAAAAAAATCCCACCCAGGCTGTCAGTTCCCTGGCATCCCGTTTGTCATCAGCAGGGGATAATTATCACAGACTTTTGTGACACAATAAATACGAGAGCACAGGTGGGATCCATTTTCAGCTGTTTAATTGAAGAAATGAAAGATCCTGTAATACAGAGTCAACACAGAGAATTTGTCGGGCTATGCTAAAAACTTCCAATGGCTGCAGCCTTGAGGTTATAAAATTACTCATCAGGAGTAAAGTTTTTTATGATGCAGAAGTGAAGTGTATTGATTTTATAAAATATAATTTTATATGCAATATAAATGGAGAAAATGGCTGAAGCCAACCTTCTGCGGAGCCTGAAAATATAGGAGTATTGGGGGCAAATCAATACAAATAATATCTTTAAACCAGAAATTTTGATTGATTTATAAAATACAGGCAACATTAAAAAAAAAAAAAGACATAGGGAATGGTTTCTCCAGAGGTTTCTGGAATTTGCTTTGTCTTGCTGGTGCATTGTGTGTTTATACTTGTAGAATGAACCTGTCTTTAAACTCCTGATGTGGTAAGTCCTGGAATCACAGGATTGTTTGAGTTAGGAGGAAGCTTAAAAACCATCCAGTTCCATGGGGAGGGTCATCTTCCACCATCCCAGAGTGCTCCAACCTGGCCTTGGACACTTCCAGGGATCCAGGGGCAGCCACAGCTCCTCTGGGCACCCTCTGCCACGGCCTCCCCACCCTCACTCGGAATGATTCCATCCCCAAATCCCCTCCAACCCTGTTGTTACCTCTTCAAGCCCAGGGGCTCCAGGCCTGCTGCAGATCCCTCTGAATGTGCTGGGATGGGAGAACATCTCCCCTCAGCCCGCGCCGGCCCTGAGGCAGGAGGGGCCACGGAGCCCTTTTCCCGCCACTGTGCTGGCGCCATTTTGTCTCCTTCACGCACTGAGGGGCTTGAGGGGCACCTGACGGGCTGAAGAGTCCAGGAGGAGGTTGGAGGGTATGTGAGGGGATACCTGAGGGGGATGACGGGTGTGTGAGGAGGGCTGAGGGGTCCATGATGGGCTGAGGGGTTGTTGAGGAGCACCTGAGGAGATTGAGGGGTTCCTGAGGGGTCCATGATGGGTGGAGGTGTTGTTGAAGGATTCCTGAGGAGATTGAGGGGTTCCTGAGGGGTCCATGATGGGCTGAGGGGTTGTTGAGGAGCACCTGAGGAGATTGAGGGGTTCCTGAGGGGTCCATGATGGGTGGAGGTGTTGTTGAAGGATTCCTGAGGAGATTGAGGGGTTCCTGAGGGGTCCATGATGGGCTGAGGGGTTGTTGAGGAGCACCTGAGGAGATTGAGGGGTTCCTGAGGGGTCCATGATGGGTGGAGGTGTTGTTGAAGGATTCCTGAGGAGATTGAGGGGTTCCTGAGGGGTCCATGATGGGCTGAGGGGTTGTTGAGGAGCACCTGAGGAGATTGAGGGGTTCCTGAGGGGTCCATGATGGGTGGAGGTGTTGTTGAAGGATTCCTGAGGAGATTGAGGGGTTCCTGAGGGGTCCATGATGGGTGGAGGGGTTGTTGAGGAGCACCTGAGGAGATTGAGGGGTTCCTGAGGGGTCCATGATGGGTGGAGGGGTTGTTGAGGAGCACCTGAGGAGGTTAAGGGGACTGAGGGGTCCATGATGGGTGGAGGGGTTGTTGAGGAGCACCTGAGGAGATTGAGGGGTTCCTGAGGGGTCCATGATGGGCTGAGAGGTTGTTGAGGGGTTCCTAAGGGGGCTGAGGGGTCCACAATAGGCAGAGGGGTTGTTGAGGAGCACCCAAGAAGGCTGAGAGGTCCCTGAGTGGGGCAGGTCAGCTCCAGCTATCAGAATCCAGAACACTTAGAATCCTAAATTACCATTTTAATCTTCCTCCATGACAGCTGTTCCAGAGCTGGTTCCTTTGACCTGACCCAGCTGGTGTGAGGTACAGCTGTTAACAATATTTAACTTCTTCTGAGGTGAGACTATTACCCTGCCTTGGAGGGATGCTGAGGTGACTTTTCTACAGAAGGAAATGAAAATTTTTCCATCTAATGGGATGGGAACAGGTTTGAGGGCCCCATTGTTCAGTGGTTTCTGTAAGGCAAATTTGGGCTGTCTCTCTGTGAGACTGAAATGCTCTTTTAGAGAAATCACTTGGTTCTCAGATAACTGCTTATTTTTCTTTAAAATGTAGGCTTATTTGTGCTCTAGTTCAACAGACTTTTATACTAATGCCTGATGAAATGGTTAACAATTCTCACACGAGGTTCCAGGTATAAAGGCTGTGAAAGCCATTCAGGATTTTGTTGTAAAGATTGAACAGGCATCCTCTGAAAAATGTCAGCAGTCCTCTCCTATTAAAGCTTATTAAGATTTGGACAATGTGATGGTGCCTTTTACAACAAAAAATAGAATCTGACAACTGTTTGTTAAGTATCTAAATGAAATAATAAGAGGCATTCAGAGGGTCTAACAAAGCACCCATGGCCCCACTTTGGCATCTCTAGAGAGGACCTGGGTGCTCTCAGTAAATGCCATGCTGGCAGCCTGAAAAGAACTGATTTTCACAAAAATTATTTTAATAAATCCAGAACTTTTCTACTTTGAGGAAGGAATAAACTCACATTTTAAAGTCATCTAATATTAAGTCCAAAACCTCAATTAAAGGTGCTTTGCAACCCAACACTTTTCTTTCCTCACATATAAATTGCCTTTTATATATGAGCTGCCTCATTAAATTCAGTTGGACTTCCCAGAGAGAAGGAGGGTAAATATTTTTCAGAGCCTGGTGCTAATGGAGTCATTTAATGATGAATAATAAATAAAAATTACAGGCCTTTATTTGAGAAGCTTAGGTAGAGCCGTCACAGTAAAATTCATAACTTCCATGGCCAAATCCAAACAATAAAGAATTGTCTACTTCAGATGGCTTGAAATGCCTCTTATTGAAAACAGATGCTATTAGGTCAAAACATTTATGTTAAAAAATAACTTGTTATTCTCACTGTGAATGGTCTTAAGTGATTTGTTTGGATTTTTACAAAATCTAAGTCAGTTTCCTCAAGTTTCAGATAAAGAATGGCTCATTCTCGTTCAGCACGGGACTTCGTTGCACTTTCAGATCTGCATCCAAACCTTGCTCGTCCTGTAAGTCTCATGGCCCTTTTGTTCCCAGCTGAAATTGTATCTGACTGTCTTATATTACTGCAAAATTATGTAATTGATGTGTATTTAGGTACTGATAGCATTAGTGCAATTGTTGTGTAGAAAGGAGCTTCCTTTCTTTGTGTGCAAAGCAGCAAAATGAAAATCGATGCTGTTGTTGCCCGCAGCCTGTGGGTACCACAAGCACAGATATTGACCAGACAATTCAATGTATCAGTGGCTCCTTTGTAGCACTTTAAATGGATGCTGAATTAGTGAAGACATTATTAAAGACGTTACAGAGTCAGCATTATGCAGCCACAATAATCTGGGACCTCAGCAGTCTCTCACGGCACGCCAGGAAGGCAGGGTAAAAATCTCACAGCTCCGTGGCAGGGCTGGTTCTGTTTCTTTGGGATCAAAAGAGGTTTCCATAGAATCACAGAATGGTTTGGGTGGGAAGGGAGCCTAAATCTCATCCTGTCCCATGGGCAGGGACACCTTCCACTGTCCCAGGGTGTTCCAAACCCTGTTTAACCTGGCCTTGGACGCTGCCAGGGATCCAGGGGCAGCCACAGCTTCTCTGGGCACCCTGCGCCAGGGCCTCCCCACCCTCACAGGGAAGGATTTCTCCCCAATATCCTAAACCCACTCTCTTTCAGTTTGAAGCCATTCCTCCTTGTCCTGGCACTCCATCCCTTGGCAATAATCTCTCTCCGTGTTTCTTGTCAGCTCCTTCAGCCACTGGAAGGCCACAATTAGGTCACCCTGAAGCTTTTATTTTCCAGGATGAGCAATCCCAATTCTTTCAGCTTTTTCAACCATCCCGGAGCGTCCTCTGGACTCACCCCAAGAGCCCCACGTCCTTCCTGTGGTGGAGGCAGCCCTGCAGTGGGGTCTCACCTGAGCAGAGGGGCAGAATCCCCCCTCCCCTTCCCCAGGGAAGTCCTGATGTTCCTGAAAAGAGTGAAAACATGGGGTTTTCCCATTCTACCTCTTTTTATTTGGGATGGCACCATTTTTTCCCCTCATTTACTTTAAACAAATGAGAGAGGAATCACAGAAAAGGGATGATCTAGGAGAAGTTTTCTGTCTCCTCAGAGTCATATTGATCCAAACTGATCTTTAGCAATGCTCATTTAACTTGTCACTCACAGCTCCTCCCAAATAATGATCCACTCACTCAGTTAAAAGATTTTTATTGTACAAATAAAAGCCTTTATTTCACAAATAAAACTAATCTTGAGAATTGCAGTTAGCAACACACAATAATGAAAGTATTTTTATAAAATAATTTATGATAGAATGATCAGTGTGTGTTGTGTTAGGACGTTAAGGCAGCTGAACACACAATTTGAAGTATCAAAATGTCACGGTTTGTGAGTTTGCTGTTTATTTTAAAAAGTGAAAGAGATTCAAGTGTAAACACTCTCAGTGTGTTCATGAGTTGCTTGAGCAGCCTTAAGCCGTGCTCTGCCAAAACAGGCACCATGGAGGGGCTGTGCTCCCCTCCCCTTTGGGGGAAATGAGTGCTTGGGCAGTTGCACAATGAGCTGATCAAGGAAATGATCTCTGGAAGTTTTTCTCCCTTGCTCAGTCCAAAATAGTTTCCAGCCAGATCACCTCCTTCTGCCAGCTCCCCGTGCAGGCTCGGTGTTGGAGACACAGAGGGGAACACGTTTACAGCAGGGCCAGGGCAGATTTCTGTGGGAAATTGGATATTTACATCAGAAATCAGGCACAAACAGCCTAATTTCTGCAGGCACTCATCCTAAATGTCAGTTTTTTGACTGGTAGTGAGATACAGGGAATGTTGCACTCTGATTTAATAGATTTTTTTTTTTTAATTAAGAAACAAAACCCAGTATAGAAAAACACAATCCTAACCAGAATCACTGCATGCAGTGGACATGAAGCGTTTAGTTAATCTGGAAGGGGAGACTACACAAGTGCCCTGTTACCGAGTATTTCCATCCCTGCAGGATAAGGCAGTTCCCGTGCTCCCTCTAGTGATCCCAAGGAAATTGGAGAGCTGATTTTTGAGCACGCGTCAATGTCGTTGCAGTGAATTCAGGCAGGTCCCGCTGCTCCGCGAATAGGTAGAAAATGAATCCCGGCTGGGTTATGGAATTGTAACCCTGCCCTTCCCAGCTGGCTCTGGAATTCTGCTGGAATGGGACAGTCAGGACTGAGAGAAGGAGCTGTGGCGGCCACATCCCTGGAAGGGTCCAAGGCCAGGCTTGGGGCACCCTGGGACAGTGGAAGGTGTCCCTGCCATGGCAGGGGTGGCACTGGATGAGCTTTAAGGCTTCTTCCAACCCAAACCATTCCAGGATTCCGTGAAGTGGAAGTGATGTGGGATTCTTCATGTTTTGAAGAATCCTGGCAGGATTGCTCTGTCAGTCTGTTCCTCCAGCCCTTGTCCCACTCTGACTTTCCTTGCTGAGCTCCTAAATGCCAAACTAACTGCAAAACTCTTCTCTCACCCCAGGGACCACCTAAAAAAACAACAGCAACCCACCCCACAGCTTCTATATTATAGATAATATAGATAGATAATATATCTGTATCTACATGTATGTGTTTGCTCCCTGTAGTTGTGTTTGACAATTGAGAACAGGCTGTTTTTCCATAATAAACACAGGTTTAGAAAAACTGAATAAGACTGATTTTGGTCTGAATCAACAGAAAAGTTCATTGCCTCAGCTCCCTTGGAATCAGTTGAAAGATAGCAAGAGAGAGGCACCTGTAGAAATTGAGATTGCTTGGCTGAGGCCAGGATAAGCTCCTGTGGGTGCACATGTGTGGCTCGTGGTGCTGACAGCCAGGAAAACCTTGGACATTTAACTGGAAAATAAATCCTGTCCAGACTTTCCACAGAGCATTTGAGGAGATCTGAGAACTGTGCAGAGAGCATGAGACAACATTGCTGCCTACCTGAGGAGAGATTGCTGTAGAACAGCCAAAACTGTGAAGGTTTGGGGTGAACTTTTGTCCTCCCATTTTCTTCACAAACAGAAACAGATGTATTTATTTTAATATTTCTATTAGTCACAATTTTTTCCTAAAGTAAACTTGTGTGTTTATGTTTTACTCTTTAGCTCATACGGTACTGTGGAATAAATAGATTAAAATGATTACCAGTCAGAAATATGTTTATTATCATCAGCAGAGTATAATTCCATGAAATCTAATTCATCATCTACATCTGGGTTTAATACTTGTACTCTATAATCTTTTTATTTTTCAGAATGTAATCGGGGTGGTTATTGGGAAAACAGATGTCAGAAGCTTTCCAGATCGAAAAAGTACAGTCCCTTTAAACTCTTTTTACTTCATTTTCTTCAATGGTGTAATTTGGCAGAGAAGACTGAAATCAATATTTAAATGATAAACAGATTTCTCTGTGTAAAATGGATAGAATAAAAATGAACTAAAAAAAAATTGTCTGTTTGAGCACCAAGATGAAAGAGCAGCATTGGTTTGGCTAAGCCATATCAATTAGAAATTGGAAAAACTCTGTCATGGAAGAGTTTCCTGCTCTGAAGATGGAACCAATATGAACCCACTCTTCCATAAATACTGCTGGAATGGAGCTGGTGCCTTCATCTTTGTTCTCTCAGAACAGAAATGTTGAGGACATGTCTTGAGGAGTGACACAAGGAATTTCTGGCTTGAGTAGCAACAGCTTCATCTGGGAAAAAAATGGGAATTGTATGTTGTTAATGCAGCATTAATTGCCCCTAATTATTGAAATATTTCAGTTATTGAAATTGAAATAACAAAATTACAGTCAGGGTTGGTACAGATTGTGTCAGGAAGCACCTCCAGCCCTGGAGAGCCATTCCAGCTCTGGGAGAAGGGCTCAGTTGTTCTGCTGCCACTGGCCCTGCTGAGCTGCTGGAGTGGTGAGATTTTAGGAGAAAGTCATCGTTGTCACCCAAACGGGTGCCAGCCTCGTGCAGAGTCTGCAGAGGGTGTTTGTGTGTGTGTGCTCCATGGAACTGCAGCCAGGGCACCCTGGGGGATCACCCCGAGTTTTCCTGCATAATTCAGTAACAATCTATTGCACCATGCTGTGATCCCTGAAAAGCTTGATTACTTAAATGTACGAGACAGGGCAGGGCTTCACCGATATCCTGAATTTTCCGTAGCACTGGAAACACTTTGCTTTATTCAATTAAACCCCCTGGGCAGTGACCCTGCAGAGTGGGGCATCAGCAGGGTGGTCCCGTCCATGGGGTCAGCCCAGCTCCTACAGAATTGTACAAATTAACCCTTTTTGTGTGTTTGCCAAGCCCTGACTCTCACCTCACACAGCTCCTGCACTTCTCCTGGCTTTGATCTGTAAGTTTATACACTGCCCGAAGCGAGGTGAGGGGGGGACAGGTACAACCACAGCAGGAATTGCAGCGCATTCCCAACCACCACCGTGTTCCTGCACCACCTGCTGGTCTCTAGTGGGAGAAAATTCCCACCAAAGGCCAGGAAAAACTCAAAATTGTAGTTTTTCTACACGTATTCTAGTTAGGAATCAAGCTGTGCTGAGGAATTGCTACAGTGCTGTTTATTTTTGCAGACATTGGTGCTGAAAGATACACCTTCAATTTTACCATTCGTGATTCTCCAACTTATTTCATAAATGTCCAGTCCTGGGGCAGAGAAGAGTACATCAGATCCCTCTCAGAAAGCTTCAGGGTTGGTGACTGTGGTGAGTTTATTTATTTTATTTATTTTATTTATTCTCACCACGTTTCTGTTCGTATGGGAATCAGGGCTGTGCTGGTGGCTTTGCTGTGTTTTGCTCTGAGGACTCAGCAAACAGCCTAATTAGAAACAAATTGTTCAGTTTTGTTCAGTTTAAAGAGGAAAGGAACAAGATTCCAAAGATTTCAACTGAAGCCCAGTAAATATGTCAACAAAAGAAACCCACTGAGCACAGCAGCTCAGAACTGGAGTTAATCAACGTCAAATCTTAAATTATATTGAGGTCTTAAAAATGATGAAAAATAAGCTGTAAAGCAGTTTGGTGTTTGTCTTCCCTCAGTTATAGATATGACTATGATTGCTCATAAAACCACAACAAAAACTTTCTATTTATTTATAGGATGTGCTCTTACCTTTTAAGTTCATAGAGAGATTTTGCTGCCCATGGTTGTTTGGGTAAGACTTGTGAGCATGCTGAATGCTCACAATATCTATAATTGTATCTATAATCAATTTCTAACATTACTTCTCAATGCTTTATTTTAGTTACGATTGAAAATCCTTTAATTCAGTCAAAGGAAGCAGAAAGAGAAGAAAAATTCAACCCTGTAACTCCTAGGTAAATTTAAAGCATAGAGTGGTAATTCTTTCTAGAAAGATCAAAGTTAAGGCTTGCTTTAATTTCCAGCAACATGAAATTGGTAGAAATATTTGGTGTTTTCTTCTTGTGTAGCTGTGCCTTCCTCCTGTGCTTAACAATACCTGATCAAATCTCAAAGGAGAAAATATTTCATAAATAGATGGTCATAAAGCAATAATGTTCTTTGTTCCTAAACACAGTAAATTTCATTATTTGAGTAAAATCTACTAGAATTTTTGCACCTTTAGGACAAACTATAATAGAACAAAGTTGCTTTTTCATACGAATTGAATTAACATTTCACACTGTGAGCGAGTGCAGTGCTGATCCTTGGCATTTGTTCTGTTCCAGTGGCTACAAATTATTGCTCAGTGAAAATCACTCTGTGGTGAAAACCTCTTCCTGCTATGACACAGACAGCAGGCTGCTGTCTCTGCTGCACCTGCCTGTCAAGGACCCTCAGGATTATTATTCCCTGGGGGACATCGTGGCAAACGGACAGAGCCTCCATGGGAGAGTCCTCAATGTGCTGGCAGCTGTGATGTCAGTGAGTGAGGAGCATTTCTCTGCTCTACCACGAGTAATTTCACTGTAAATCTGTGTAAATGTGGATTTGGAGCCTCACAGTGGCCAGGACTCTGTTCAGCTTGGCAGCTGAGTGACAATAATCACACACACCCTTTAATGAGATTTTCATCAACAAAATGAAGGGGAAAGTTAAATGATCCCATTTTTAGTGGTCTACAGGGTTTCCCCCTCTCTTTTCTAACCTTCCTATTTTCTAGATTATGAGTTTTATTCTTCTGAACACTGAATAGAGAACAAGTGACTGCTTCTCTTTCTTCCTAAAGGTTGGGGAGCCCAAGTATTTTATGACTTCAGACAAAAGGAAAGGCCAGAGGTGTGAAGTAAAGCTCTACGATGAAACAGAGAGGTCCTTCCCAATTGTATGGTAAAGTGTTCTTTAATTCTCTAAAAGACACAAATTCATTCAAGCATGACTTAGAAATTAGCTACAACACACACTAATTAACTATAAACCCATCTTTTAATTTAAATACATTGTTATTTAGGAGGCAACTGTGAATAGGCCACAATGTAGACTGAAAAGAAACCTAAATTGATTCATTAGAGTGGCCTTGTATATCTTGTGGAGTTTTATAGCTTGCTGACAGCCTGCTGGCTCATGGATGGCAAAATGAAGCTCAATGCCAAATAATTCTTTTTTTTTTAATGTGGACATTTGAGCTAATTCAGGAAATGGCATTTCAAACCAGCTGCAAAGGCTGTTGTGTCTCTTCCACAAACAGCAGGGCAGGAAAACGAAGAGCATGATCAATTTCTAAAGCCAAGCAGAATTGCAAGTGGAGTGGAAACAGGTTGAATTTGTGTTTAAATAGCTTTTAAATATTTAAAATAACACAGAAACTTTTTGATATGGCTGTATTTTCAAACTCTGTCCTCTTGACAAACACGACCCCACCCAGCCCATCCCTGCTGTAAACTGTGCCTTGTTCACAGAAGAACCCTTGCATTTTGCCCAGGGTTTGTTAAATAAACTTGTGGCTTTTCCACATGTGGGGCTGTGGGTATTCCCTTGCCCTGGGATTGCTGTTTGGTGGTTGAAAAATGACTTCAGTGACCTTTGTTCCCTCAGGGGAAGCAGAGGCCAGCCCTGCACTGGGAGCTGGGAACTGTGTTATCAGCAGGGATGGTTATCATGGGATGTTTCACACAATTCTTACCCACAAACCCAAAATAAGCAGTTCTGGGGTGAACTCTTCCAGCCCAGGGTTAATTTGGAGCAGCTTCTCCATCAGTTCTCTCTCAGTGCTGGGACTTGGGCACTGTCAGGGCCTCTCAGAGCCCAGCAGTGAAGAGGTGGCTGAACAATATCAGACAAAAAGGAAATATCTTAAATCCTTTCCCAAGGATTAAGGAGAAAACCCACCAGAACAAATCCGTGCTTTGGCTGTGTTCTTGCCAGCCAGATTTAGGAGGAGCTGAATGAGATTTTATCAAGAGACCATGAAATTACCATTTTTGAGGGATATTCTGACCTCACTCCAGTCTCATCATCCCCAGCCACAAAGATCCGAGTGTTGGAAGTGGCTGAACATCTGGCCTGGGGATCTGAGCAATCAGCCTGGCCCAGCACAGCCCAGCACAAACAGCTCCTCTAACTGGGACTGCCTTTAGTTAGAAATGACTGTGATAGAAGCTGAAATACAGCATTTCCCAGGTATATTCTGCATTTAAACCCACCTTTCCTTTATCCTGTCTGGGATAAACAGGCACATGGAATTTCAGTGTCCTGTGTGTCACAAAGGAATCATGTCCCCTTTGAGCAATTTTATTATAACTACATTATTTAGTAATTTAGTGCTACACAGTTTCAGTGCTGTTTGAAAAATGTTTTGATACATCCACTTTTGTTTAATTTAGCTGGGATAATGAATCCATCCAGCTGGCACAGAGTTGGATCCCCCAAGAAACAGGTAAAACAGTCTGGTTTATGGTTTTACTGTAGTTCTCCATGTGACATTTATTCTACACTAACATGGGGGTGTTTTTGTGCACAGTTATATTTGCATCAGATGTAAGAATCAATTTTGACAAATTTAGGAACTGCATGACTGCAACTGTGATATCCAAAACCATCATTACAACTAACCCAGGTAAGAGCTGCTCAAGTATTTCTTAGGTTTTAGTAATTATTCTAGGCTAGAATGCATTGATTAATCTATTGGAACTGTGATTTCTTCTGCCTGCTTCTCACAAAGTTCCCTGCTTTTTGTCTGCTATGTGATGACCAATGCCTTTGGAATCTAATCTAATTTTATTTTATTTTAATTACTTCTTATTTTTTATTTAATTTCATTTAAATTTTGGGGTTTTTTATATTTTATTTTATTTTAGCAATTTTCAGATGTTTATTCCATGCAGGACTAATAGTTAAAACAAAAAGAAAATAAAATCTTGGCTAATTCCAACGTGTTTGAGCTACCAGAATAAAACCTTATAAAATACAAAAATGCTGTGATGTTTACATGCAACAAATACTAATAACTTTTAAAAATGCACCTTCAGAA
This sequence comes from Chaetops frenatus, assembly GCA_013400775.1. Classification (NCBI taxonomy): domain Eukaryota; kingdom Metazoa; phylum Chordata; class Aves; order Passeriformes; family Picathartidae; genus Chaetops; species Chaetops frenatus. The sequence goes on along the minus strand of VZTR01006978.1, from coordinate 20,474 downwards.
ACAGCAGAAGCAAATGTTCTCTTCAGCTTCATCAAAGAGAGTGCCCAGGCAGGAACTCTGCCCAGCCCAGGGAAGGAGCTGGCAAATGAAACCATGAACTGTAAGCACTTGGTTTTATTTCCCTGCCCAGTGTCATTTCACAGTGCAGCTGAAAGGCTTCCTGCTCTATGTGTTCAGGGGAACAAAACTCAGGTCCAGCCTGGCTGAATATTTAAAATTTGGGTGGTTTTTTGGGCTGTCCCTTATTTTATCTTTATGGATCTTCAGCTGGCTGTGCCAGCTGCAGCCTGGCTGGTGTGTTCTTTCTGTCTGGACTCAGCATGGAAAAGTGTGGGGGAAACTTTTATCAAAAATTCCTTTTGGAGGACACAAAGATTAAATAATAGTTTTATTCCTGCTCTGAGCACCCTTTTGTTTTACTTTTCATGAGGGGGCTTTTCTGCTGCTTTAAATCTCCTTTTTATTACCCTAAGATCCATTTTTGCCATTGCTCTTTGAATAACGTTTTGCTCAGACACACTTAACTTGTCTTTTAAACTTGTAGTGGAGACTGTAGTGGATGTGTACACAGTGGACCAGCTGAAAGAAAAAGCTCTCCAGAGTGATGGGAAACTGGAGCCTCTCCATGGAATTATTTATGGCTACATTTCCACCCTGGACATCGACGAGAACGTGTCCAAAGTTCTGCGCAACAGATGGTGAGCAACTGCCTGCCTGCAATTTGTGCTCAAAACTGCTGGTCCCTCTTCCCCAGACCCAAAGGAGATGGGGCAATATTTTAGTCCTGTCCCAGAGAAGAAATTAAACTCCTCTGGACATGCCATGTGGGTTTCTGTGGTGGGTTTCTGTTGTGGATTTCTGCTGTGGGCTCTGTGAAGGACTTGCTCTTTGTGGTCCAAGAGTGAAAAAGAAAGAGGCCACTTTGTCTCAGACAGGCTCAAGAGTTTAGGAGATGAGAAATTTTATTAAAGACAACGTCTCCTGGGAAATCTCATTCTAGAAAAACATTTCATGAAGAATAAATTGCATATCAGCCCAAATTCTCTCCTCCTGTTCCAGCTCAATCTGCCGGTTCATCGTGAATGAAGGGTCAAACACCTGCACCTTCTGCAGTGATGTCTCTCCAGAGGCCAAGTCCACCTTTGCCAGCTTTGACATCCTGGTGGATGTGACAGATCACACAGGAACCCTGCGTTCCTGTTACCTGTCTGACTGTGTTGCTGAGGAAACCCTGGGCTGCACAGTAAGGAGGCAACTGGGCTGTTCCTACTGAGCTCAGCTGTGGAGCCTGATGAGAATCACAAATATCTGTAAATGTTCTCTGTGTGTGTGTGTGCAAGAGTTATAAAAATGGGAGGGATGGATGGATGGATGGATGGACAGACAGGCAGAGCTCTTTAACAAGGCAGAAGCTGGAAGTCAGCAGCTGCCAACAAGAATTGTGTTCAATGTAAGAGTGAACAGCCAATTCAGAACACTGCTTTTCTGAGAACATGGCTGGAAATCCCTAACTGATTTTCAAACACTCTGCAATTTATTCTTGTTGATTTGGTACATACATCACACCAAACACTACATTAAAATACAGCTTAGAAATGGATAAAAATGTGTAAGGTGTTCTATTCATCATCACTCTGTTGTGGAGATGTTTTAACAACCTGCTGAAATGTTCTCTGGTGTCCTGTGAACAGGTCCATGAATTCCTCATGCTGGAAGAAGACCAGAGGACTGCACTGAAATGGCAACTCCTCTTGGAACGAAGCAAGATTTATTTCAAGGTTAGTATTTAATGTTATTTCAAAGTAATGACTGTTTTTCACTTTTAAACTTGTCCTTTTGGGCAAAACTCTTCTCACTCTCCCATCTCCCCATTCTCTGTCCCTATTCCAGGATATTTTACTGATTTTACTTCAGCAGTGACAGGTATATGGCATAAATATGTACTCACACAGGAAATAATGCAAATAAATCTGTCAAACATGCTGTGTGACACCTGAAAATAATCTCTGTCAAGGTGCTGTGGTAACAAAAAGATCCTTAATTATTTTTCCAGGTTACTTCATCACCCAACTGGAGTACTGGATTAAAAGTGAATATTCTTTCCTGCAAACTGGCAGATCCTGCAGAGGCCAGTCAGAGCTTGTTGGGAAGAGATTGGAATTATTAATAAATGCTAGGAAAGGCTTCCTCCACTCTGTTGTTAGAGATGGAATTCTGCTGTTGTTGGATTTTGCCAAGCCAGTTCTGATAGTACAGAAGGAATGCAGGTTTCAGTACCTCTGAGTGGGCTTCTGAGTTCATATTTTTGGGTGATTGTACTTTCAAAAATGTACTTGGGCCTCAGCTTAAAAGTTAATTCTACCAAATTCAACCCCTTCCAAGAGGGCTGGAAGGTTTCCTCACTCAGCTGAGATCTTGGAAAAAATCAGAAATAACAAAAAAGTCAAGAGAGGTCTGTTGAACTTCTGTGGTTTTAACTTCGCTGCTTTTGTGTTAAAAGAAATAAAGACCCCCCTTGAAACACTGGTTTGTGGTGCACCTTGGTGAGGCCAAACATGGAATTTTGACAACAGCAGGGCTGATTATCTTTGGGCAGACTAAGTGTAATTAGAGCAATCAATTAGCAGTGAGCTTTGACAAGGAAATTACCAAGCTGAGGCTGTAAGCAGGACTCTGCTCACCAAAGCTGGATTTAAAGAAACCAGGTATGGATATTGTGCTTTTCTCCATGTATTTCCCCCCTATTTTTAATACATTCCTGTCCCATTTTTGTCACATTTTTACCTTCTGAGCACGTTGGGACTTAGACTGTTTCAAAGAGAGGGAGATCCCCCAGTGCTCCTCTGGCAAAGGATTTGTTAGGCCAGGACACCCTGGGGAGCTCAGACCCTCCCTGGTGCCCTCCTTGCCCCCTAAAACAACGTGGTACAGAGAAAACCACCAGAGAAACAGGGAATCCTGACAAGCAATCCCACATTGCATCTCTGACCCACGTGGGAGGGAATAAAAGACCCCAAAATGCTGCCAGTGTTGGGTCACAGCATCCTTCTTGTAGCAATAAACTACATTACATTTTCCAGCCATAACAATTCCCATTCTGAAGGGAATGTTTCCAATAACTCAATCCCAGCTCTGTCAATACCCAGGGCTGGAGACCAAAGTGCAAATGAAGCCCTGCTGCTGTTGCCAGAGATGGGAATGTTTGACAGGCAGTAGGGGAATGCAAAGAGTACAGACATTTAATTCCATCCTTCCTCTTCCAGAATTGTTCACACTAATGTCTATTTTAATTCTGAAGAAATTCTAAAGGAATTCTTTAATTTCTTCTCTCAGTGTGGTGTGCAGCACCCTGGACTGTGCTGCTCTCACAGAGCTGCTTCTCTTTGGGAGAAAAAAGAGAAACTCCCCACTTTTAAAACCAAATCTTTCCCTAGCAGTTATTAAGATCAGGCTCTGATAAATGGAAGTGCTTAACTGTGGTGCTTTGCACTGATGAAAAAAAAAATCCATCTGTTTTTGTTAGAAATGAGCCAGTTCTGTGCAATCTTTGAAATTGGTTACGTTTGGATGTTTGCATGGGGAGGATTTTTTAAATTATATTTTACAGCTTGCTCTGTTGAATTGAAATAGAACTTGCTGTCATGCAAACTGGTGGGGAGTGTTGGATCAGCTGGAGTTGGGAACTGGGGAAAGTTACCCAGCGTGGCTTTTAGCAGCTGGAAATCCTTAAAAACTCCAACTGCGGCACTGCATTGGGTAACAGCAACTGCTGCAGTTACAGTTTGACTAAAAGTATATTGAAATCAGTCAAAAGACAAGTTTAGTGGTGATCTTTACCCATCTGCTTCTTTATTCTCAATCTTTTTTGCATTATTTCACTTTTAGCACATATTTAAAGCTCAGTTTAGGAAAAAACCAATCTGCCAAACATCTGGCACACTTCCTGCTGCCTTCGCCCCATGGAGTGGGAGGAAAAGCCTTCCTCCTTCAATTTGTATGTTTGAGAAAAGCAGGGAGGAATCACAAAACTAATCCAAAAAATCACACATCTTTCTCTTATTAGAGGAAACTCTCTGTGAAGCTGCAGTTCTTGATTTAGAGTTGCATATCTACACCTTTGATTTCCCACAGCATGGCTGAGCCTTAGCTCCTACATCATTATTTGCATTGTTTTGATCAATAATTTTTATTTTAAGGCAATACACTGGCAAAGCTCAAAGCATCAGAAGAGAAGCAAACACAGAAGGACATCCAGCCCCATTCCCCTCCCCAGTGTCTGCATTGCCAGTTCCCAGGTGCGATTTTGGAATCAAATTTTGGAATCTGGAGCTTCTGGGCTCCACCTGCTCCAGGCTGGGCTGGGCTGCAGGTTTGCTGAAGGCTCCTTGAAATGGAGGTGTCAGTTGAACACCTTTCAGGCTCCTGAGTGGAGGATGTGTGGCAGTCCCTTGGGCACCTGGGGCAAGTGTTCATGTCCCAGGTGTGCCCATGCCAGGCAGGCTCCTGGCTGGATCTGTGCCTCAGGATGCCCGAGTCTGCTGTGCCACCTTGAACCTCATGGACAGCACGTCCCTGATCCCCGCCTCGATCTCATCGTTGGCCTCCACGGGCCCCACTCCTTTGGGAGACCCCGTCAGAATCAAGTCCCCTTCTTCTAGAGTGAATATCTGGCTGATGTAGCTGATCAGGTAAGGGATGGAGAAGATCATGGAGGAGGTGTCCCCCTCCTGCCTCAGTCTCCCGTTCACCTTCAGCCAGATCTGCAGCTTGTGCGGGTCCGGGATCTTCTCCTTGGGCACAAAATCACTGACGGGGCAGGACGAGCCGAACCCTTTGGCCAAAGTCCAGGGCAGCCCTTTCTTCTTGCACTCCTCCTGGGTGTCGCGGGCCGTCATGTCCAGGCACAGGGCATAGCCGGCCACATGCTCCATGGCCGCGTCCTGCGGCACTGCCCGCGCCCTGCGGCCGATGACCACCCCCAGCTCCACCTCGTGGTGCAGGTTCCGGCAGTAGTAGGGCCGCACGATGGGCGACCCCTCCCGCACGTAGGCCGAGGAAGGCTTGAGGAAGAAGAGCGGCTCTGCGGGCAGGGCGCTGCCCATCTCCTTGGCGTGCTCGGCGTAGTTGCGCCCCACGCACACGATGTTCCTGCCCCACTCCCAGAACCGCGACAGCGGCTTGGAGCCGGCCATGACCGCGGGGCTCCTCTCGGCCGCCCTTGCCGTGTCCTTGCCAGGCCCCGCTCGGCGCTGCCGCTTC